>VZRF01002684.1:31337-44390 GCA_013396875.1 Vireo altiloquus | reverse complement strand
CCCCACCCTCGGAGCTCCACTCCCCGGCAATGGAGCTCCACTCACCAGCCCTCACAGCCTCGTTCTCCAGCACCACCCTGTTGAAGATGAAGCGGATGTACTTGGACGGGGATGGGGTCCTGGGGCCCTCCTTGCCCAGCAGGTGCAGGATCTTGGTGGCCAGCACGGTGTGTTCGCAGTCCTCGATGAACTCGCAGAGGTGAGCCAAGCCAGACTCTTTGCTCTCAGGGTTCTCCTCGATGATGCTGATTATACAATCCACAATGGCTCTCTTGTACTCAAAGCCACCCTGGTAAAGGGACATCAGGGACAGTGACCCTCTGATCCGAGTGAGGCTCAGCTCCCTCATGCTTCAGTGACTGCTTCTGATGCCTTAGGTTTTAATTTTTATATATTTTCAAATCCTGCACTACCCAGTGTAACTCTGAAGTTTCCTGGAGCTCGTTAAGTGCTGTTCTCTCATGCTCAGACATTACAAAGCCTCTCCAGCTCACTCTCCAAGGACACTCAGACCATCTCAGGCCCAAAAGTCTAAACTATCATCTTGGGGAGGATGGAAAGTTTGGGGAAATTTCATCATTAGTAAAGTTTTAATTGATGAATTCATGCTGATATGCAAATGGCCCAAACCTATAAAAAGGTGAAGAATTTGTGACCTGTCCTCCATTTTGGGATGCACTGAGCCTCTGGACCCCCAGGGTGTGACCTCTGAAGGCCTTTCAAATAAATATCTCCTTTATTCCTGTCTAGTCTCTGTTTTTCAGTAGCCATTTAAGGTATCACTTCCCATAGAGAAAACAATCATTTANGTCCAAATCTACCAACCCTCATCCCTCCAGAGCAAGAATCTCACATACATCATCCCGGAGCATGTTGGAGAGGAAAGTCATCATGACACTGTGCTTCCGAGGGTACTTCTGGCACAGGGCACTGATGGCTTGCACAACCACAACCTGCACAACAACACACAAACATTTGGGTCATGGGGTTGTTTTACTAGGAGAAAATACAGGTTGCTATGTCATTGATTGATTAAATTCGTGGAGGATAAAAATGGGGTGGTGGATTTTCAGGGTCAGCCTCGTGCCAGGGTGCTGCAAGATCTGCCTCTGGCAGAGAGATTGGAATTTAGGATGGAATATGTTAACTCACAGGCCTCCCCTCCTGCCTTCCTTCCACCCATGATGCAATTTGAAGTCGTCACATTCTGTCATTAAAATTCTTTGCAATTTCAAACTTGTCTAATACTCATTTTTCTCATAAAAACAGGACTTATGACCACTTTAAGCAGCCTGATTTTGCAGAGACCTGCTGTGCTCCTCATGAGCTGAACCATCTGAACTAATTTATTACCAGTTTAGTCACTATAAAACTTCTAAATTGATAATTCAGTCTCCTAACTATGCATCAAGATTGATGTGATATCAATTAATCAACAATTAAAATCCTTCTTCCTCTCTAAAGAGACAACCAGAAGGGAGTACAAGATTTCCAGGATATTACACAGCAGCCAAAAATCCACCAAATGATATTTTTCCTTTCTTGGACTGGTGGGAGGAAAGAACTCAGAATATTTAAGCTGGAAAGCAAAGCACTTCACCTTCTCAACTTTACCCTACCGAACGAAATCAACCGGAAGCATCAACAAACAGCAAAAACTTGGTAAAAAAAAAACAAGAATGGGAGAAAAACCTGCAGCTGGAAAGAGCAGAGGCCTCCAATGCCACACCTTAAACTCATCTGAGATTTCTGACACGAAGGAGGAGATCTGTTTCATGAGCCTGTCCACGCTGCTCTCGCTGCCTGTCTTCAGCAGCGTGGTGATGGCCAAGGTGGCGATGCTCCGGTTGGAGTCTGTGATGAGATTTTCCAGGTCCAAGTTGCAGGCAGTGACTGCAGATGGATGTTTCATGGCCACCTGCAAGGAATGCAATTTTAAAATTATGTGGGAGCAGCAGAATCCTGCAGTTGGAAGTGTTTGATGCTATCAGGGGTTTTGGTTTCAGTATTTTAAATTAAGTCGCAGCTCGCGAATTGCTGCTGTGTTGCAGCTCGCGAATTGCTGCTGTGTTGCAGCTCTGAAATCAGAATATTTCCTTCACGTGGGTTTTGTAATATTAAATATCCAGGATTCTGCTTCCTTGCAGCTGAAAGCTCACAAATCATCCAGCTACAGCTTGTTATATCCCAGTGGTCCAGGAATGAGCAAACACAGTCTGAATGCAGAAAGATTTCTGTCACACCAGGAGATCTGGCATGGAAAAGCCAATTTTCCAGCATGGAATAGCTCCAAATAAAGTCATCACAAGGGCAACTGCTCTGCCTGAGGTAAGACATCATTAGGCACTGCTGGCTGCCTCTGACCTGAGAATGGAGCTCGTTCAGAGGATTTGGAAGCACTCACTTTGTTAAGGGTCCGGACGGCTGCGTAGCGCAGGACAGGTTTGGGAGAACTGCAGAAAAGCTGCAACACTGGAAAAAAAAAACCAAACAAACAACCAAAACTCAAAGATATGGCCTCTTTCAAAGAAAGGGAATAGAGTAGAAAGTCTAATGTATCTCCATTCAACTCCACACTGCTGAATATTGATGCAGCTCTATGCATAATTTATTACAAGCTTCACATGCAAGGTGAAGAAATACAAGGTTAGAAATAAACTCCTGGTTTTTATCCTACTACCAATAACTGGGCTTGTACAGTTCCCTTTACATTCCAGTTTTATATTCCAGGTGGAAGAGAATTTTCCCAGAGAAACTGTGGTTGTTCCATCCCTGGAAGTGTCCAAGGCCAGGCTGGGCAAGGCTTGGGATAGTGGAAGGTGTTGGATGATCTTTAAGGGCCCTTCCAACCCAAATCATTCCATGATTCCCTCCCATGCCAACTTCCTGCAGCTGGATAAAGACAAGTATCACCCTGTGCCACCTCTACTGCCATTTATCTAAAGTTCTGGATGAAATAGGGGAAAAAAGATCTCACCCAAAACTCCTTCAGCATGGGAACAATCGGAAAATGCAGGGTTTGGGCATTATAATTATGCTGTATTTTTTCTAAATCTCTTTATTATCCTTTGTTTCAGGGTTATAAAGGGATGTGACCAACCTGACACAGCAGGTGCCAACTCCCTGGCCGTGCAGTTGGGGAGGTGGATGATGGCAGAGGCAGCCTCATAAATCACCATCTCATGCTTGTTCCTCAGGCAGCTCTCGATGAAGTCGAACAGAGGACTTTCATGGCTACAAACACAAGAATTCCAAGATCTTTCAGGCTGGAAAAATCCTTGAAGATTGAATCCAAGCATTATCCCAGCACTATGGTTCTGTCTGTGTGGATATTCCCACAAAAACTCTGCTGTTTCCAAACTCTTAATTCATTTTTCTGTGTCAAATTCTGCCTCTTACTCACCCTTCTTCGGATTCCTTGAGGAGTTTGCTGGCAATCCTGATCAACATGCAGTAGGCAAATTGGGATTTCAACCCAGATTTGGTGAATTTATTCAGCATCTTGGACACAGCCAGGCGGTCATTTTTCCTAAGGTGATAGAGCAGCCCCAAAGCATGATACTATGGAATGGGAAACAGAGGGGGAGGCACTGAGTACAGCAGGAAAAGCCACGTGAAGACATCAAAGAGGAGTAAAAATTGCTGTTTCCTGGCAGAAATGCCTTCTAACCTCAACTGAGCTGAGTTTCCTGACAAGTTGCAAAGATCTGCAACATTTCCTTCCCCTTTCTGTCCACTCTCAACTATTTCTGAAGATCCAAAGAACCACAAAGTTAATTTATTTCTTCTTTTTTTGTTCCCATATCATAATTTCAAAGGTTTCAGCTCTGCACAGTAACATCCTGGACATCCCAAGGCCCTGAAATGACAGCTGACCTCACAAAAATCCTTGAGCCCTTTCTGATGGGGGTACAAAGAAACATTTCTAGTTCTTTGACAAGTTATTTTGTTTTTTTTTTTTTCCCATAAAACTGATTTCCTGTAAGGCTTAATGAAGCTGCTAAGTGGGTAAGAACAAAGATGATTTTACAGAACCTTTCTGATCATGAGTCTGCAATAGAAAGAATAATTCCATGTTCTGAACAGACAGAATAATTCCATTTCCAGAACAGACAGAATAATTCCATATTCTGGGCAGAATAATTCCATTATCTGTGCAGAAATGTTGCTCTTGTGGAGATCTTACTGCTATTTGGGTTCATCTTTGTGGTTTTTTTCCATCTGGCAAATTTTCTGAAGGCCAAGAGATGCTCATTGGGAGGCAGTGAGATAATTTCCCAAACTTTTTGAGCACTGTGGCACAGGCAGCAGCATTCCAACTATCAGAAATTCAGCAGGAAAAGGGAAGAGAACTCCAGAGCCACCTCATAAATTAACAACCTTGTGCTGCCATCATGGTAAAATTCATGATTTTTTTTTCTGAAACAGCCAAGTTGTTTCCCACAAATCACAATTCTTGCTTTTAAAAGACCAAAGGAAAATAAGATTTTTTTTTTTCCCCTGAAGTTTTCTTTAGTAGTCACAGAATTCCACTAAACCTCCTCAATGTTTTTAAGGCCACTCTCAAACACACACCTGCACCATGATGTTGTCACTGGAAGCTGCTTCCTGAGCTTCATTGATCCACCTTTTGACCACATCGTAGCTGATCTTTGTCATGTGCTGTGAAGAAATTGAGATTGCAAACAAACTCAAAGCAAATTTCCCAACACAGTCAGTCTTTATCCTATAAACTCTGATTTTCCTTACATCTCAAACTACCACACTTCCACTCCTGTTAATAAAAATAGAGATCTTTCCCAGCCTTTTCTCCTAAACAAGGGAGAGGAAAATAAGAGTGGATTCCTTCATTTTGCCCTCCTGGTGTCTATTAGCAGAAATAATCCTGAACTGCAGTTTTAGTAGGTGATTTCATGGCCCCTCCCCAGATAAATTCATGTTTTAAACTGACTGCAGAGATGATTTTTGCACTAAAAATCGTGATAATTGATGTACTCAAACATTAAGGAAGGAATTTGAGGGGAGAAAGGAAATTCTGTTTTTCCTTTATTTTTCAGTGAGATGAAGAGTCACACCAGAGAAAAAACAAAACTAACACAGCAGATTCACCTTCCTAGCCTGAAACAACACCAGATTTACAAAAAATCTTCTGTTTTATTTACCAAGGAAGACACAAGTGCAGAGCTGGACACGCTGGGGACTCTGTCCACTATGGCCTGTTTCATGTACCTCTCAATGGCTTGTAGCATTGTGCCCTAGGAAGGGGAAAAGAGGGCAAAAGGGAATTTTGGGTACTTTAGAGGAAGGGCAGAAAAGCAGCAGAAGGAAAAAATCTACATTCAAAGGACCCTCAGTAAAAATCTTGAGTTAATTCTGTAAGGCAGATGTGGGTTTGAGTCCTGAAGGTTCAAAGTGACCAGCAGAGAAATCCCAGATCAGAAAATGGAGCTGCCAAACATTCCAACTGCACATTCCCAGTGCTCCAACCCCACAGAGCTCCTGGAAATTGCACAGAGCACCAAGCAGAGCAATCCCAGATCAGAAACTGGAGCTCCAAAATCTTCCAACTGCACATTCCTAGTGCTCCAACCCCACAGAGCTCCTGGCTGTGCAGAGGGGATTGAGCAAAGCAATCCCAGATAGGAACTGGAGCTCCAAAATCTTCCAACTGCACATTCCTAGTGCTCCAACCCCACAGAGCTCCTGGCTGTGCAGAGGGCATCGAGGAGAGCAACCCCAGATCAGAAACTGGAGCTCCAAAATCTTCCAACTGCACATTCCCAGTGCTCCAACTCCACAGAGCTCCTGGCAACAGCAGAGAGAATTGAGCAAAGCAATCCCAGATCAGAAACTGGAGCTCCCAAACATTCCAACTGCACATTCCCAGTGCTCCAGCCCCACAGAGCTCTCCTAGCAATACCCTGGGCATCAAGCAGAGAAATCCCAGATCAGAAACTGGAGCTGCCAAATATTCCAACTGCACATTCTCAAGGTTACAGCTCCACAGAGCTCCTGGAAACAGCAGAGAGAATTGAGCAAAGCAATCCCAGATCAGAAACTGGAGCTGCCAAATATTCCAACTGCACATTCTCAAGGTTACAGCTCCACAGAGCTCCTGGCAACAGCAGAGAGAATTGAGCAAAGCAATCCCAGATCAGAAACTGGAGCTCCAAAATCTTCCAGCTGCACAGTCCCAGTGCTCCAGCCCCCTCAGGGCTCTGGAGCAGAGCAAGCCCAGATCAAAAACTGGAGCTCCCAAGTCTTCCAGCTGCACATTCCCAGTGCTCCAGCCCCCTCAGAGCTCTCGAGCAGAGCAATCCCAGATCAAAAACTGGAGCTCCCAAGTCTTCCAGCTGCACATTCCCAGTGCTCCAGCCCCACAGAGCTCCTGGCAACAGCAGAGGGAATTGAGCAAAGCAATCCCAGATCAGAAACTGGAGCTCCAAAATCTTCCAGCTGCACATTCCCAGGGCTCCAGCCCCCTCAGAGCTCTCGAGCAGAGCAATCCCAGATAGGAACTGGAGTTCCCAAACATTCCAGTTGCACATTCCCAATGCTCCAGCCCTACAGAGCTCCTGGCAATGCCCTGGACATCAAGCAGAGCAATCCCAGATAGGAATTGGAGCGTCCAAATATTCCAGCTGCACATTCCCAGTGCTCCAACCCCACAGAGCTCCTGGCAATGCACAGGGCATCAAGCAGAGCAATCCTAGATTAGAAACTGAAGCTCCAAAATCTTCCAGCTGCACATTCCCAGTGCTCCAGCCCCACAGAGCTCCTGGCTGTGCAGAGGGCATCCAGCAGCCCTCTCAAGAGCAGCAGTTCCATTCCTCCTGTAAAATACACCCTGCAAGAGAGCAGCTTTGGGATTTTAACCCCACTCATCACCTCTCCCCCCCAGGGACACAATCTGTACTCACATCAGTGATCCTGCACAGAGCTCGGATGGCTGGGCCTCGATAGACATCCTCCTTCCCTGTCATGTCTTTGGTCAAACTGAAAGCATCCAAAACATCCTATTAACACTTCTGTAATATCTCCACATCTCAGTCCTTTTATCACACTTATCTCATTCAGCTGTTAACCACTAAGCCCTAGTTCTAGTCAAGAGCAACTGCTTAATAATCAGCTTAATTTGAGAGTTATTAACACCAAAATCTGGGGAAATGCAGAACTATTTCAAAACAACACTCTGTTGTATTGCTTTGCCATGGGCCAGGTTTGTTTAGCTCAGCCATTCTCTTTCTGTTTGTTCCACACAAAATTTTGATTTAGAAATAGTGAACAAGGTTCAGTTTGGTTGATTTTATATATTTCTAAAGCTGTTCAGCAATCAGTGCTGTTGGCACACACCACCAGATCCAATTTTTGCTCTTGCAGCAGCTGCAATGTCTATTTTTGTAGTGAAAAAAAATTGAGTGTTCAGTTGGGAGAACAAACAGAGCTTTGCTCTGCTTGTCTTTAATTGCTCTGACAGCAAAGTCAAGCCTAAGTTTTGAGATATCCATGGAGCAGCAAGAAATTTATTTTAAAAAAACCACCACAAGAAAACAAAGTCCCAACCAGTTGATACATTGAAATCTGCTTTTTTAGCAACCAGAGTGGGAACAAAATAACATTTCAGAGTGTGGCACATACTCTGTATCACAGAACTGCTTAGAAAACCTCAACATTGTAGCAGGTAAAACAAAGGCAGGGAGGCGCAGCTGCTTGAGCAGAGCTCTGAGCAGGGACCTGGAAGGTGTCCTACCTGCTTGTGACAATGATGACATCCTCAGAGATATTTGCCATCTCTTTGATTGTGAGGTAACACATTCTTCTCAGGGTTTGCTGTGGAGATGTGGTGCAGAGAGTCATTAAACTCGATGGCAAGGAGAAGTTTCAAAAGATAAATAAAGGGAAAAATTAAGTATTTCACTATAAAAGGTAAATAAGGTTTTAAATGGAAGATAATTCTTTTCAATTCAAAGTTATAAATGTAAAATTAGATTTGATAATTGGATAAGAGTCAAACTCCTTGATATCAAACAAATCAGAAGAGTAAGACATAAATATGTTGAAAAATGAGAAGAACTAATACAAAAATCCACGTTAATTATCAAAGAAGTGATGCATCATATCTGTACTCAGAAGCCTCACAATAATCAGTGCAAAGCCTTAAAAAAATAACTTTGTTATTGTAAAAGAAAATAGAAACACACAGGGAGTGCTGACATTAGGTCTTTGGAAATAATTGACATTTATATTTTTAAAAACCCTCTACTTTTTAAAATGTGGATATGAGAAACGTTCCAAACACTCTGTACTTCCAAAAATCGTTCCTTGGCCAAATCTCTAACGCTTCCTTGGCCAAATCTCTAACAAACAAACCACCTTAAATCAAAATTAATGAGCCCCATCACACGAAACACACAGCTCTGAGCTCTTATACTCTGCAGAAGAGATCACAGAAGGACTTTACATTCTGCTGAGCCCAAAGTTGAACTCCAAAATTCAATTCCCAAACCACCCTAAGATTTTTAGGGTGTTCTCATCCCTTGCTTTGATGAGATCAATGAACAGAAGTTGTTCTACGGAATAGCAGCCTTTGATCTGCAGGCAACTTTTAAACTCTATTTTGAAGCAGATGGTGATTATTTGCAGCAATCATCAAGGGACACTGATTTGTAAATTCAGGCTTTGTCATTATCCCCATTTTCACCCCAGAAATGAACTCAGAATCTCCCTCCACCCCCAAACCAACCCACAGCAGTAACCACTCATTATTATTCAGCCACTTGTTTCCAAACCACCAATTGCCTCCAGAGCTCCTCCTGTGAAACATTTGCCTCCCACATCCCCAGATCCAAGTGTTTGGCAGCTCCTGCAAGCCCAGACAAAAGCAGGGAGAGGTAAAACACCAGAGGCACTCACATCATTAGACTGAAACAATCTGGTCATGGCAAAAAAAGCTTCTGTGGCTTCCGTGGTTCCAAAGTGTTCACCCTGGAATTAGCAGAGAGGAGAAGCAATCCTTATTCAGTTCCCTTTTTTAATGCCCTCCCACACACCAGGAATCTTTTCTTGGAGATTTTCTTGTGTTAGAAACCATCCCTTCCTCACCTTCTTTCCCACAATTACCTCCACAGGGATGGAATAATTTCCCAAGGAGTTTTCCCTGTGATGGGAAGAGGTGGGAAACTTCTTTCCCACTAAAAGCTCTCAGGAATATTCATTCTGGAAGGAGAGAAATCCTTAAAAGTTACCTGGTTCAGCAGGTACAGGATCTTGGTAAGGATGTGAAGGCATCTTCGTGGGTTTATAGGAGTCTCATTGAAGAGTCGTGCCTGGAAATGAAACATAAATCCTGTTTTTATATCACCCAACAATCATTATTCCACATTTAACATCAAAATTCAACAAATTTGTTTCCAGCCAGGCAGCTTGTCATTTTTATTTGTTCTAAATATGTGTCCCAGAGAATGTGGTCTTGAGTCTTTAGTTTGCAGCAATCTGAACAAAGCACAAACAACTCAATCTGCCATCTGGAACTGGCAAAAATACCTCAAAATAAAACGTTTTTTCTTCAAGAAGAGCCCCCTGAGATGCCACATATCCATATGGAAGGCAGAAACCACATCCAATTACCCAGAAAAATCTCCTCATTAGCTGTAGATAAAGCTGATTTATTTACGCTCTCTGTGATTTTAAATTAATTCTATGAATTTAGCCATTTGCATTTCCCCACAATCGCTCTAAAACATTTCCTGATGGAAAAAATAAATAATTAAAGAGTATAATCCCCATTATTCCTACCTCCTGAAGCACAGCACTCTTCTCCAGATGCTGGAAAGGATTGGAGCCACTACCTGAGGAAGAAGAGACCTCTCAGTTGAGGAAATGGATTCCTCACAAACTCCAACAGATCTGATTGTGGAGGAAAAGCCTCCAGACTTTACCAAACCACCTCAAAAAAAATTATATCCCTCGTTGAATAACTGATTTATCAATATATATCAGGTCATCAATATGAATGAAATCCACTTTCTTAAGGGGGATATTCAGAGTTACAGATAAAGGTAAAAAAAGGAGGTGAGGAAGGTGAAAATTTGCCTGGAAGGTGAGGAAGGAGAAAATTACTTGGTATTTATTTTCCCTTAATAGTCCCTTTACATAAAACCATTCCCTTTTTCTTTTTTTCCTAATCCACTTATTTTTATTCCTTCAGGCACCAAAAGCACTGAAGGCATCAACACCAAGAGCTCCTGATCAGGACCTGAAACAGAACTGAAATCACCTCTCAGACATGTAAATCCCTTCACAGCCTCACTTCTGCTCCTGATCCTCTCCCCCCAAGCAGGAATTTCTCATTTCCAGGCCATTTATTCCTCAGCTCTCACATCCCAAGCAGAAGAAAACCGAGAATGAAACAAAACTCAACCCAGCCAGGCACATTTGGAGCTCTGAGCAGTGGCACAGAAAATTCAAGGCAGTTATTGCAGGGAACATGTGCTGAATTTCCAGACCTTCAGAAGGGACTTTCCAGGGATAGTTTCCACTATCCCAGGTTGCTCCAAGCCCTGTCCAGCCTGGCTTTGGGCACTTCCAGGGATCCAGGGGCAGCCAGAGCTGCTCTGGACAAGATCTGCCCCCCTTGGGTGCTGCTGAGCACAGGGAGATGAGGCCAGAGTTTGCCTGAACTCCCTGCTGTGAATTCCAAATGTCCAGACAGAGAAGGTCTGGAAAGGCTTCTCTGAAGCCTTTTGGATTTTGCTTTGTGTAGCAAAATGACTCTAAAAAAGAGTTTCTTTTCTTTACATATATCACGACACTGTGCAGGTAGCGATATAAATATAAATACATGTAATCAATTCCTTCTTCTCTTTGCAGGGATGAAACATCTGCACTGAGCAGAGACAGGGATAAAATCCTCTCTAGAAACCAGCTGTGCAAATAGGGAGAGCAAACAGCCCCCAGTTCCTTCGGATTTGTCACCGGAGAAGAAAAATACTTTTGACAGTCACTTCTTACAGCTGAAGCACAAATTCCCGCGAGCTGTGAGAGATGGGAGATCCCAGAACCATGGAACAGGTTGGGTTGGAAGGGAATTTAAAGCTCAGGTTGCTCCAACCTGGCCTTGGACACTTCTAGGGATCCAAGGGCAGCCATAGCTTCTCTGGGAATTCTATCCTAGAGCCTCTCCACCTCAGCACCTCCCTCACCTCAGCATCCCCTCAGCTCCCTCATCTCCACTCCCTCACCTCAACCCCTGCTGTCACCTCAGTACCCCTCAGCCCCCTCCTCACCCTCAGACCTCCCCTCCTCACCCTCAGCCCCCTCCTCACCCCCAGCCCTCCCGTACCGGACTCCTCGTCCTTCTTATCGAACTTCTTGATCATGGCGGCACCTCTCCCGCTCCCTCCGAGCGCCTCAGCAGCCCCGCCGGAAGCCCCGCCCCCGCCCCGCTCCCTGCCATGTGATTGGACCGCGGTGCTGTCAATCAACATCAGAGCCTTCCGCCTCGCCAAGCCGCGCCCACACTCGCGTCTGAAGGGGCGGGGCCAGACAGAGGGCGAGTCTTAAAGGAGCCGCGTCGTTATTTTGTGAGGCTCTAGTGGCGCTTAGAGAGATAAATAGATAAATAAAATTAATTAGATAAAAAGACCATCGGAACTGCAGGCGAAAAAACGGGAACTCATGTGGAATTCACGGGACAGTCCAAGCCTCTGAGACTCTTGGCAAAAGCCCAGGTAAGTCGCAAGTAACTCCTGTCAGGAAAATTAATCCACAAGCACCAGAGGTTTCTGTCCAAAAAGGAGACAGAGGAGTGCTTTTACTTTATTCGAATAAAGGGAGAGGCCATGGGCCATTCCCCTGGGGTCTCTCTGATTTTTGGAGGGTGCAGCTTCATTTTTATCCGAATTTCCTGGCCGCATTTCCCTCTCTCTTTCCCCATTGCCTGAGGTACTTGAGAGGCACAGATTTCCTGGAACACCTAATACCTAAGATTCCCTTCTAATGTATAATCCCCCCTCTTAATTTTTAATTCTTATGGAATTTATGGTTTTTCTCCATTGTTTCTTTCATCTCTCAATATCCAATGTCATTTATCAGCAGACCTACAGTTTGTTTGTAAAGGCAAATCCCTCATTCCTCTCACTCCTAGGTAACTCATATGTTAATTCTCATTTAACTCCCATGACAAACCAACCATTGAGCCCCTTGGCAAAAAAATGTGTAATTCCCATGTAATTCCCAGGTAACTCTCATGTAACTCTCAAGACAAACCAACCCAATGAGGAATAAAAATAAAAAAGACTCCCAATAATTTCCCAAGTAACTCCCATGTAACTTGTGTGTAACTCACACATAACTCCCATGTAACTCTTGTAACAAACCAACCATTTGAACCCACGATGAAAAAAAAAGGATTCCCAATTATCTCCCAAGTAACTTCAAGTAACTCATGTGTAACTCACAAGGAGCTCACAAGTAACTCATAAGTAATTCCCAGGTAACTCATCCATAACTCACAAGGAGCTCACAAGTAATTCCCATGTAACTCGTGTGTAACTCACAATTCCCACATAACTCATGTGTAACTCACAAGTAACTCCCACGTAACTCTCAAGACAAACCAACCATTTGAGCCCATTGGCAAAAAAAAAAAGCATTCCCAATTATCTTCTAAGTAACTCCCATGTAACTCATGTGTAACTCACAAGGAGCTCACAAGTAACTCACAAGTAATTCCCATGTAACTCATGAGTAATTCACAAGGAGCTCACAAGTAACTTCCATGTAACTCATGTGTAACTCACAAGGAGCTCACAAGTAATTCACAAGTAATTCCTATGTAACTCATCCATAACTCGCAAGTAATTCCCACATAACTCGTGTGTAACTCACACATAACTCCCACGTAACTCTCAAGACAAACCAACCATTCGAGCCCATGATGAAAAAAAAAAGGATTCCCAATTATCTCCCAAGTAACTCCCACGTAACTCGTGTGTAACTCACAAGTAACTCCCATGTAACTCATTTGTAACTCACAAGTAACTCCCCTGTAAC
>VZRF01002684.1:0-23488 GCA_013396875.1 Vireo altiloquus | reverse complement strand
CCCTCTCTCCCCCTCCTCCTCCTCCTCCTCCTCCTCCTCCTTCTCCTCCTCCTCCTCCTCCTCCTCCTCCTCCTCCTCCTCCTTCTTCTCCTCTTCCTTCAATTTTAGAGGCTCAATAATTTCAAAATTCCCATGACACAAAATGTTACCACTGGAATTTCTTCCTGGAGAAGGAAAAGCCTTCATCCCTCTTAATTTCCAGGGCTGTATTTCAACTTTTCCAGGTGTCTCCAAGCACAATGGGCAGTGCAGCTTTGGGACAGAATCTGGGCCCAGCAACTGCTTCTTGCTGGATTAATAGTAGGTAATTAAAATGAAAATCATTTACTTGATGGGAAATCATTCCAGGCTGCCAACCTGAGCTTTACAAATATTTTTTTGGAACCATTTGCACTCAGCAATGGAATTAGCAGGGTTGAGTCACAGTCCCAAATACTCCTGGGAGGAACTCCCATCCTGAGCAGGTTTTATGTACTTGGTGAAGGAACCTGTGGGAGCTGATAAGAAATGAAGTAATTCCTACTTAAATCCTTAAAGGAAAACAAAAGCTGATTAATTTCTGAGGTTTGGATTATTCTGCTCCTTAGGTTCTGTTTGCTGGAAAATGAAAGGAATATTTTTGCCCAGCAAGGAGATGGATTCTCATCCCTTCTGCTGGTATCTTGACACAAGCAGTTTGTCTCCCTTTGGACACTGAACTGATCTTTGGTCCTGGCTTAAAATCCAGCTTTTCTTACCCTGGTTCAAGAGTCACAGCCAACAACACAAGCCTTCCATGAGCCACATCCAAGGAGAAACCTGAAACTCTGCAACCACTTCCACTTGGGGTGCTGCATCCTCCCTTCCCCTTCCTTGGAGCTGCTCTGGGGCCTCAGGAATTCCCACATGGATGCTGAAGTGTCCCTTGACCAAACCAGCTGGACAGGGAAGCATCCCTTGACCAGGAAAAACTGGGAGAAATTGTCCATATGAAGTGAGGTGAGGAACAAGGGATAAACCCTAATTCCCTGAAGGCCTTGGAATATCACTGCCTGGAATCAGAGCTTGAGTGGAAAAGTGTGATTGTTAGCAGAGCTCTGAGAAAAATCCCTCCTGTAATTCCCAGCTTGGGTTGTGGCCAGGATGGAAATCTACTGATGATTTACAGGAAATCATTGAATCATAGAATGATTTGGAAAGGATCTTAAGGATCATCCAGTGCCACCCCTGCCATGGGCAGGGACACCTCCCACTGTCCCAGGCTGCTCCAAACCCCATCCAGCCTGGCCTGGAACATTCCAAGGATCCAGGGGCAGCCACAGCTGCTCTGAGGATTCCATTCCAGCCCCTCCCAGCCTCTCCCAGCCAGGAATTCTTCCCCAGATCCCACCCAGCCCTGCCCTCTGGCACTGGGAAGCCATTTCCTGCCTCCTGTCCCTCTCCAGCTCTCCTGGAGCCCCTTGAGGCTCTGGAAGGAGCTCTGAGCTCTCCCTGGATCCTTCTCCTCTCCAGGTGAGCACCCTCAGCTCTCACCCAGAGCTTGCCCTGCAGCTGCACCCCCAGCTACCAGCATGGAGTGCATTTCTCAACAGCTAATCATTCCCTAGTTCTGATTTTTCATGGAAAGGCTTGAGGATTTCTGTGCAAAAGTATTGCAGAAGTGCTGTTCTCAGGGATTATAACCCTCTGGTTCAACCAGGATAAACTCTCACCCAGTTGTGCTTATCTTCTGGAAGATTAACAGCCTCAGGGCTCATTTGCACCGCAAACACCCAAATCCTCACCTGGAAACTTAGGAGACGATTAGATTTTCACATCTTTCAAAGAAATTCTTGAGAAGAAGGGCAAAGTCTTCTCAGACCAAATTTTCTTTACCAAAACCTGAGATTATCACGCTCAGCTCTTGTGTAAACTGTGAACCTTGCCCTGCTGATTGCTTTCGGTCACTCTAATCGTGTGGGATCCCAGCCCGTCCAGAGATCAGCCCCAGCCTTCAGCAGGCAGCCTCGGGCTCTGCCAGAGTGGAACCTCGGCAGCATTTTCATCTGGAACGTTTCTAAGCACTGCTCTCAGGAGTTTCCTCCTCGTTCTCCAGGCTCACATGACTCTCTCTAAAACACATTTGGCAGGGTCAAGTGGTTTGTAAATGGGTGCAGCCTCTCTTCTGCTTCAAGAGGGGTTAATAGAGGTTAATTCTCTTTCCTTGAGAGCAGAGAGAGAATTTATTCACCCCTCACGAAGATTTGGTGATTGGCCACGAAATGTTACCATCCAAATAACCATTTGCTTTCCCTTTTCTAGACCTGTGGGGCTTTTTGCTGATGCTCACTGCCAAAATAAAACAATGTGAGAATAAACAAAGAGGCCGCGAACCGAGCTGGGGAGGATTTGTGGTGAGCAGAGTGGGATCTGAGTCCCGGGAATGTTTTGGGATGGAGCCTGACTCCAGGAGCTCTGCAGATCTTCTAGGACTGGATAATAGCTTGTCCAGTTTTGAGGTTTGTGTTGAGGCCAGCACTGGGATTCCTGCATCCCAGGGAAATGGAATCCCCACGTAGGAGGGATGAACACGATTCCCTTGGATACCACGTTCCTGGGCAGGGAGTGCTGCCTCATCTCCTGCCAGGATAGCATCCCTTCCCAAGATATTGCATCCCAAGAGTGCCATGACCCTCCTGGGCATTGCAGTGAGCCCCGATATCATATCCCCCTGGCACTGCTTTCACCATCCCATCCCCTCTCCCCCACCCCCGATCCTGCAGCCCCTGGATCACGAGCCCACTCCCCTCCGAACATTTCATCCTCCTGGTATCCTTTCCCTCCCAAGGCAATCTCACATCCCGTGGATATCTCATCCCCTCCCTCGGTACTGCTTCTCCCCACGTGCCGGGAATCGCATGCCTCTCTGAGTACCGAATTCCATACCCTCCCTGCTCCCCCAGGATTTGTATTCCCGGCCTTTTCCATCCCTTCTGCTACTGCCTCCCGCCCGGTATTGCACCCTCCACCCACCCCTCCCGGTATTCCATGTCCCCACGCATCTCATCCTCCTGGGAATCTCATCATCCCCGAGGGCGCTGAACCCCCCTCATCCCCCTTTATTTCATCCCATTCCGGGTATTGCATCCCCGAACTGCCCCCGGGCACCGAATCCTCCCCGGCATCGCCACCCCCTCCCCTCGCCCCTCCCTGGCACGGCAGCCCCTGCCAGCCGCTGCCTCCCCATCCCAGCAGGGCGGTGCGTCCCTCGTCCCTCCCGGTGGCCTCGGCTAGAAAGCGAAAGCGAAACCACTCTGCCACACCGAGACGGCGACAGCGGCAGGGAAGAGCCACTGAAGTCTGGACTGAAGTCCCCTCTGGAGCGCCCGCTGGAGTCCGGAGCTGCCCCCTGGCCGGTCCCATGGCACGGCCGCTGCTGCCGCTGCTCTGCGGTACCGTCGCTCTCGGGCTGCTCCGCGCCGCCGCCGACACCGGTAAGCGGGGCTGCCCGGGGCTCCCCGGCTCGCCGCCGGCTCTTCCGAGCTCTCCCTGGCTTGCTCACACCCTCCCCGGGGTCCCTAAACCTTCCCCGGCGTGCCCACGCCGTTCCGAAGGTGCTCGCTCCGCTTCCCGGTACGCCGGTGCTACTCCCCGGTTCGCCGGTGCTACTCCCCGGTACGCCGGTGCTATCGGCAGGGATCCCCGCTCCGTTCCCTGGGGAGGCAGCTCCGCTTCCTGGGTTACCCACGCTGCTCCCTGGGGTGCCCGAGCCCCCGCTCGAGGTGCCCACATTCTTCCCGGGATGCCCACGCCGTCCCGAAGCTGCTCGCTCCGCTTTCCTGGGATGCCCGCGTTACTTCCCGGAATACCCGCTCCGCTCCTTGGCGAGCCAGCTCCACTCCTGGGGAGCCTGCTCGGCTTCCGGAGGAAACCATGCCACTCCCTGGCTCCCGCCGAGGTGCCCACGCTATCCCTGAGGTGCCATCCCCGAGGAGTTTGCTCCGGTCCCTACCGTGCTCGCTCCGCTTCACCGGATGCCCGCGCTGCTCCCCGGGATCCTCGCTCCGCTCCCTGGGGATCGAGGGTATCCTTCCTGGGATACCCGCGCTACTCCCTGGAGTACCTAAGGCTCCACTCGAGGTGCCCAGGCTGCTCTTCAGGGTGTCCATGCCATCCCTAGGGTGCCCACTCTGCTTTCCTGTGTTCCCAGGCTGCTACTCGAGCTCCCACTCAGAGTGTCCTTGCTGCTCCCTGAGGTGCTCACTCTGCTCCCTGCATCCCTAAACCTCTCCCTGGGTGCCTCATGACCCCCCCTAGAGTGCCCAGGCTGCACCCCCACGTTCCCTGAGTGCCCACTTCCCTTCTGGCATTCCCACACCACCTCCTCGGCAGCATCCAGGGAGGCTGGGAGTGATCTTTAGGATCAGTGTGATGGACCCATGGAAGCTTCATCGCTGTGGGATTTCAGCCTGGGTGGGCTCTGTGGGTTTTCCATGGCACTGGGAGTTCTCCATGGCTGCTGAGCCCGGAGTGTCACATCTTGTCTTGCCTCTCTAAAAGTCAAAAATCCTGGAATCACTGGAATGTGAAAGCTAAAAATCACCTTTAAGATCACTGAGTCTAATGATTAACCCAGCACTGACCACATCCCCAAGTACTTTTAAATCCCCCCACGAATGGGGACACCCCGAGCAGCTGTGCCAGGGCTGGACAGACCTTTCCAGGAAGAAATTTCCCCAATATCCACCCTGAGCCTCCCCTGGCCCAGCCTGAGGCTGTTCCCTCTCCTCCTGTCCCTGATCCCTGGGAGCAGAGCCTGACCCCCCCCGGCTGTCCCCTCCTGTCAGGGAGTTGTGCAGAGCCACAAGGTCCCCCCTGAGCCTCCTTTTCTCCAGGCTGAGCTCCTTTCCCAGCTCCCTCAGCCCCTCCTGGGGCTCCAAACCCTTCCCCAGCTCTGTTGCTCTTGGACACAACAGCTTTTCATGGGAAAATCTCATCACTGCTCTGACGTTGGAACCATCCTTGGTTCATCCCCTGGGAAGCAGCGGAACCATTTTGAAATATTTCATTAACTGAAAATGTAGGAATTGTGAAGGATTCTGAGAAAAAAAGGCTGGGAGGGAGCACAGAGCTTTGGGACAGCTTCGGTGCCCTCTCTTCTCCAAGTTCCTGGGAGCTCCTGAAATGCTGGAAAATTAATTCAACCCTATTTATAAAAGGATGATGGGAATGGTTTTAATGAGGATTATAAAATGTCCTAGCTTACAAAAATAAGCCAGAGGAGATATGCGATCTGGGAAGACACAAGTCTTGAGCCTAAGGAACAGACTAAAAATAACTTTCCCCAAAGTCATTCTCCATGACTACCAATCCCAGAGCTCCAGGCAACATTCCAGGCAGCAGTGGTGCCACCAGGACTGTTGTTCGGGGCAGAAAATGTGGTTTTAGGGGGTGATGGAGAAAAAGAATAGTATTTATTTCTTTTAGTTCAGTTGATGGATAATTCGGGATGTGCTGCTGCATCCCATGATGTTCCCAGTGGGTATCCCATCCTCTTCTGCTTTCCATCCCTGGCCCAGCTTGTCAATTGGAAATATTCATGTTAAAACATGAAAGTTTTATTTATTTCTCTGATTTTGGCCCTTCTTATGGATTTTTCTTGGGTCTAGATTTGTGAAATTCCTCTTTTCTCCCCTTTTTTTTTGGCTCACGGCTTTTAAATTTCGAGCAGAAAAATTCCCCCAAACACCTCTCTGGTGTTATCATTTTCCTGATAATTTTTTAAGGAGAACAGCCAAGTTTTTCCCAGTGTAAATTCTTCAGTGTCCAGTTGTTGACGTGCATCCTTGGGAAGCTGGATTTGGACAAGGGATGACATCACACAGCAGCATCTCCATGCCTGGGATCATCGTGGGTGTGTTCCCAGTGCTGGAACATTCTGCTTCCCAAGGTGCTGGAATGAACTCATCCTCCAAACCCAGCATCATTGGAGGTCACTGGTGGAGAAAGACAAGAAAAAATGAAGTAAAAAAATCATGGAAATGCAAAGTCCATGTATATTGGGGGTGTTTCAACCTGAATATTTAATCTGAGCAGGATGCAGGGAATCCAGATGGAAATATGGCAGCTGGAGATGTTTTCCTGGGATGGTTGGCTCCTGGCACTGCAGCTCCTTTGGGAGGTGGGCCAAGGATGGGATGAGTCTTTGAGCACCTGGGATGACTCATCCATGAGAAATTCCAACTCACTGCTGAGGGATAAAAGCCTAAATCCTGCATCTCCAGGGCTGTTTCCTCCCCTTTCCCCCCTTGGAATGTGTTTTGTCTCATCAAACAAGCTGAAATCCATGGATGGCGTGAGATTCTGGATCATGATCCTGGAGACTGGCATTACTGGGATCCTGTTGAACAAATTGGGCATTTTTTGGGAGAGAAGATTCCAATTAACTGGAAAAAAAATTTCTTTGGGATGAGGAGAACAGGTTTTAAAGCTGGAAGGCATAAAAAGAGCTCACAGATCCCTGATTTTCCCAGACACTTTTGCTGTTTCCAGCTGGAGTTGGCAGCAGGAGGGATTTTCACTCACTAAAGGCACAGTTTCAGGTCTGGTGAGCTGAAGCTGTTACAACACATCCCCAGGCATTTCCTCGAATCCCAGTTCCAAGAGCTGCTGCTTTCTGGAATTTTGCCTATGGCTTGAGAGGAGGCCAAGAGCTGCTGTGCTCAGCACATGTGTGGGCATCTTCCAGCCACACTGACTGCAGCCCTCGGGGTATCCTGGTGCCAGGATCACACCTGGATGCAGCTGGATCCAGTTGAGCACTCAAATGGAGCAAATTTCCCCTGGGATGTTCTGGAGATGCAGCACAAATTGGGGCAGGAGTTTTTGAGGATGGAGATTTTCATCTCTGGGTGTTTTGGGTGCCATGGGAGCAGGTTGTGTTCCTGTCCCCACTGCTGCTGGGCCACTGTCCCCTTCCCATCCTGCTCCCGTTCCCCACCATGCTTCCATCCTCATCCTGCTCCCATTCCCACTGCACTTCATCCCCATCATGTTCCCATTCCCACTGTACTTCCAAACCCATCGTGCTCCCATCCCCACTGTTCCCATCCCCATCATGTTCCCATTCCCACTGTACTTCCAAACCCATCGTGCTCCCATCCCCACTGTTCTCATCCCCATTGTGTTCTCATTCCCATGGTTTCCATTCCCATTGTGCTCCCATCCCCATCCTGTTCCCATTCCCACTGTTCCTATCCCCATTGTGCTCCCATTCCCACCATTCCCATTCCCATCCTGCTCCCATCCCTGCTGCCATCACACTCCTGTCCCTGGTGGCTGCTGTCCCTGTCACTGGCACATTCCCATCCCTGTGCTCCTGTCCTCACTGCCATGGCATTCCCATTCCCATTGTGGTTCCACCTCCATTCCATGATGACCTGAATGACCTGAGCCCAATTGTGTGTCTCTCCTGGCTGGACACTGCTCCATCCCAGCTGGACATTGCTCCATCCATGCCAGGCATCAATTCGTCCATCCATCCATCCATCATCCATCCATCCCTCATCCATCATCCATCCATCCCTCATCCATCATCCATCCATCCCTCATCCATCATCCATCCATCCCTCATCCATCATCCATCCATCCCTCATCCATCATCCATCCATCCCTCATCCATCATCCATCCATCCCTCATCCATCATCCATCCATCCCTCATCCATCATCCATCCATCCCTCATCCATCATCCATCCATCCCTCATCCATCATCCATCCATCCCTCATCCATCATCCATCCATCCCTCATCCATCATCCATCCATCCCTCATCCATCATCCATCCATCCCTCATCCATCATCCATCCATCCCTCATCCATCATCCATCCATCCCTCATCCATCATCCATCCATCCCTCATCCATCATCCATCCATCCCTCATCCATCATCCATCCATCCCTCATCCATCATCCATCCATCCCTCATCCATCATCCATCCATCCCTCATCCATCATCCATCCATCCCTCATCCATCATCCATCCATCCCTCATCCATCATCCATCCATCCCTCATCCATCATCCATCCATCCCTCATCCATCATCCATCCATCCCTCATCCATCATCCATCCATCCCTCATCCATCATCCATCCATCCCTCATCCATCATCCATCCATCCCTCATCCATCATCCATCCATCCCTCATCCATCATCCATCCATCCCTCATCCATCATCCATCCATCCCTCATCCATCATCCATCCATCCCTCATCCATCATCCATCCATCCCTCATCCATCATCCATCCATCCCTCATCCATCATCCATCCATCCCTCATCCATCATCCATCCATCCCTCATCCATCATCCATCCATCCCTCATCCATCATCCATCCATCCCTCATCCATCATCCATCCATCCCTCATCCATCATCCATCCATCCCTCATCCATCATCCATCCATCCCTCATCCATCATCCATCCATCCCTCATCCATCATCCATCCATCCCTCATCCATCATCCATCCATCCCTCATCCATCATCCATCCATCCCTCATCCATCATCCATCCATCCCTCATCCATCATCCATCCATCCCTCATCCATCATCCATCCATCCCTCATCCATCATCCATCCATCCCTCATCCATCATCCATCCATCCCTCATCCATCATCCATCCATCCCTCATCCATCATCCATCCATCCCTCATCCATCATCCATCCATCCCTCATCCATCATCCATCCATCCCTC
Organism: Vireo altiloquus; assembly: GCA_013396875.1. Classification (NCBI taxonomy): domain Eukaryota; kingdom Metazoa; phylum Chordata; class Aves; order Passeriformes; family Vireonidae; genus Vireo; species Vireo altiloquus. The sequence continues at coordinate 14,777 of VZRF01002684.1, read as the reverse complement.
ATCCATCATCCATCCATCCCTCATCCATCATCCATCCATCCCTCATCCATCATCCATCCATCCCTCATCCATCATCCATCCATCCCTCATCCATCATCCATCCATCCCTCATCCATCATCCATCCATCCCTCATCCATCATCCATCCATCCCTCATCCATCATCCATCCATCCCTCATCCATCATCCATCCATCCCTCATCCATCATCCATCCATCCCTCATCCATCATCCATCCATCCCTCATCCATCATCCATCCATCCCTCATCCATCATCCATCCATCCCTCATCCATCATCCATCCATCCCTCATCCATCATCCATCCATCCCTCATCCATCATCCATCCATCCCTCATCCATCATCCATCCATCCCTCATCCATCATCCATCCATCCCTCATCCATCATCCATCCATCCCTCATCCATCATCCATCCATCCCTCATCCATCATCCATCCATCCCTCATCCATCATCCATCCATCCCTCATCCATCATCCATCCATCCCTCATCCATCATCCATCCATCCCAGCCATGCATTATTCCATCCTATCCATACTTCCCATCCCAGATATCCATCTCTCCATCCTGGCTGTATTTTGTGCTATTCCCATTGTACATCTCTCCATCTCTGTACATGTCTCCATCCTTGTGCTGGCTTCCATTGGGATATGGGAGCTTCCAGCAGCCAGGATCATGGATGAGCCATTCCCACACCACCCCAGGTCCTGGAGCACTTGGGAAACTTTCCCTATTTGCACCAGAAAAGGAGGGAAATTTCACCACCCTGGTGTGGAACTCATCTCATCCTGAGGCTGAAGGGGAAGTGGGAACTCCTTTGGGAAAAAGCAAGGCCATAACTCATAATCCATCACTGTCCCACTGCCTGGGATACTTGGATTTCACCTGCCACCTTCCAGAAGGAAAAAAAACGTGGGAAGTGGCTGGAGGACTCAGGAAGCGCCTGGAGGACTCAGGAATCGCCTGGAACTTTTCATGTCTGGTTGCAAAATGAGTGGAGAAGGATGGGGGCAGTGAGTGCAGCCAGAATGCAGCAGCTGGAGATGGGATGCAGCCACTGCAAGGGGAGGGAATTCCATAAAAATTCCTTGCCGGCTGGAGGAGCTGCTACAGTGACCACAAACATGCAGGAAGTGGAGTTTTCCCTTTCTCCAGCCACTGGAGGAGCTGCTACAAGTGATCCCAAACATCCTGGGAATATTTTCCCCTTTCTCCATCCTCTGTGTCAGGCACAGAGTCCCTTTATTTTTGCAGGCTGGGTGAGGCTCTCCCAGCCCCAGGGCAGCACCAAATCCCTGTGCTGCCATCCCTAGACAGGATTTCATAGAATCATGGAATTATTTGGGTTGGAAGGAAATTCAAGGATCGCCTCATCCCATGTCCTGCACAATGGGGATGGGAACAGTGGGGATGGGAGCATGATGGGAATAGAAACCATGGGAATGAGAACACAATGGGGATGGGAACAGTGGGGATGGGAGCACGATGGGTTTGGAAGCACAGTGGGAATGGGAACATGATGGGGATGAAGTGCAGTGGGAATGGGAGCAGGATGAGGATGGAAGCATGGTGGGGAACGGGAGCAGGATGGGGACAGTGGCCCAGGGCAGGGACACCTTCCACCATCCCAGCTTGCTCCAAGCTCTATCCAACCTGGCCTTGGACACTTCCAGGGATGAGGAATGGGGAATTCCCCAGATTCCATCTTTTTTCCATCCCATTCCAGTGCAATGCAGCCACCCCAAGGCCGTGGCCAATGCTCACATCGACGCTAGGAACCGCATGGAGCTCAATTCCCTCCTGCGCTACTCCTGCAACCCAGGATACAAACGGAAAGCTGGAACCTCCAACCTCATCCAGTGCATCCTCTGGAAGGGCTCCGAGCCTCGCTGGACTGACCCCACCCTCCAGTGCATCCGTAAGGGCTCGGGGGGAATTATTTGGGAGCAGGGACACCTCCGGGAGGATGGGAGGAAGCAGAAGTGGGAGGGAAATTATGGAATCAAATCCGTGGAATTCCTAACGGATTGTTGGTGATGCCCACGGGTTGGAAATGCAAAAGTTTAGGGCCTCACATCTGTCAGTGATCCCAGACCTGGCGGAGGAAGTTAAGACCTGGGAGAGGATGGAACATCAGGAATGTGGAATTTATAAATCACAAAGAGACTCTGCATAAAGCAAAGGTGCCCAGGCTGGGAAAACAAAATGAAAAGGCTGAAAATATGGATTAATTAGGATAAGAAGGGAGTAATTATTGGTAATCATTCAACTTGTAGCCAGTGAACATTANAAAAAACGTGGGAAGTGGCTGGAGGACTCAGGAAGCGCCTGGAGGACTCAGGAATCGCCTGGAACTTTTCATGTCTGGTTGCAAAATGAGTGGAGAAGGATGGGGGCAGTGAGTGCAGCCAGAATGCAGCAGCTGGAGATGGGATGCAGCCACTGCAAGGGGAGGGAATTCCATAAAAATTCCTTGCCGGCTGGAGGAGCTGCTACAGTGACCACAAACATGCAGGAAGTGGAGTTTTCCCTTTCTCCAGCCACTGGAGGAGCTGCTACAAGTGATCCCAAACATCCTGGGAATATTTTCCCCTTTCTCCATCCTCTGTGTCAGGCACAGAGTCCCTTTATTTTTGCAGGCTGGGTGAGGCTCTCCCAGCCCCAGGGCAGCACCAAATCCCTGTGCTGCCATCCCTAGACAGGATTTCATAGAATCATGGAATTATTTGGGTTGGAAGGAAATTCAAGGATCGCCTCATCCCATGTCCTGCACAATGGGGATGGGAACAGTGGGGATGGGAGCATGATGGGAATAGAAACCATGGGAATGAGAACACAATGGGGATGGGAACAGTGGGGATGGGAGCACGATGGGTTTGGAAGCACAGTGGGAATGGGAACATGATGGGGATGAAGTGCAGTGGGAATGGGAGCAGGATGAGGATGGAAGCATGGTGGGGAACGGGAGCAGGATGGGGACAGTGGCCCAGGGCAGGGACACCTTCCACCATCCCAGCTTGCTCCAAGCTCTATCCAACCTGGCCTTGGACACTTCCAGGGATGAGGAATGGGGAATTCCCCAGATTCCATCTTTTTTCCATCCCATTCCAGTGCAATGCAGCCACCCCAAGGCCGTGGCCAATGCTCACATCGACGCTAGGAACCGCATGGAGCTCAATTCCCTCCTGCGCTACTCCTGCAACCCAGGATACAAACGGAAAGCTGGAACCTCCAACCTCATCCAGTGCATCCTCTGGAAGGGCTCCGAGCCTCGCTGGACTGACCCCACCCTCCAGTGCATCCGTAAGGGCTCGGGGGGAATTATTTGGGAGCAGGGACACCTCCGGGAGGATGGGAGGAAGCAGAAGTGGGAGGGAAATTATGGAATCAAATCCGTGGAATTCCTAACGGATTGTTGGTGATGCCCACGGGTTGGAAATGCAAAAGTTTAGGGCCTCACATCTGTCAGTGATCCCAGACCTGGCGGAGGAAGTTAAGACCTGGGAGAGGATGGAACATCAGGAATGTGGAATTTATAAATCACAAAGAGACTCTGCATAAAGCAAAGGTGCCCAGGCTGGGAAAACAAAATGAAAAGGCTGAAAATATGGATTAATTAGGATAAGAAGGGAGTAATTATTGGTAATCATTCAACTTGTAGCCAGTGAACATTAATTCCTTTGCTTGCTAAAATGTAAAAATAGTTAAAATTTGACAACCGAAATCTGGGATTTGTGGAATTTCCCCTGGACCTCAACACTGGATAAAATAATTTTGACTTTCTAACTCACCAAACCAGTTGGAGAGTTCATTTCCCACCTGATGGTGTCTCCCTGTTGTGTCTTCCCAAAGGAGATCCTGCTCTTCGCCGAGGAACTCCCAGCCCGGAGCTGCCGCTGGCGCCTCGCACGGAGAGCACAACCCAGAGGGGTGAGGAAAGGGTTTGGGATTGGGTTTGGAGCTGCCATGGCCATGGCAAAGCCAAAAATCCCAGAGTGTGGAAACCACAACATTCCCATGGCAGGATCAAATTCATCCAAGGGTGAAATCCCAGCGTTTTGCAGCTTTTGGATGGAGGTGTGGAAATAACGGCGTTGCCTTTGGATTTCGGGAATTTAAAGGTTTTCTGCTGTTTTCCCAGCAGGAACCACCAGTGCCAGCCCAAATTCCAGCCCCTCTCCAGCTTCCAGTCGGTCACCTGTGCCAGCAGCACCTGATGGGCTGTCCCCAGACAGATCCAGGCCACTGGAGACGCTTCCAACACTGGAGACATCCACACTTGGAGAGGGGACAACCCTGCTGTCCATCCCACCCACGGACTATGCTGCAGGTTGGCCTAATTCCCAAGGGAATCCAACCCTCCCCTGGGGCTTGTTTCATCCAGCAAAGGCTCTTTTGCTTTTCCAATGCAATTTTTCCTTCTCTCTAAACTCCTTCTCAGTGAGTTTCCTCCCAGCATCCACCTTTCCCACCTTTGCAGCTCAAAATTGCCTTTTTTCTCTTCTTTTCCAGTTTCCATCCAGTCTGTGGCCTCTTCTGTCGGTAAGCTGGGAAAAAAAAAACTTGTTTGGGAAAACAGGGGCTTGTTTTCTTTATTTTTTAAAGCTTAAAAGCCCTTTTGGGAGCTGTGGGAGCTTTATTCCATGGCCAATGGGAATGCCACCGAGGCAGGAAGGATTCAGCACTCAAATGTCTTCCTGGAAAGAAGAATTCCCAATTCCATCCCTCTGGGGGTGGCACCTTGTGATGGTGCCCGGAGTGGTTTTGGCTCCTCATGGAGCTGTTTTGGTGGAATTCATGGGTTGGGAGATGCTCCTCACTCCCTGTGTCCATCCCACAGGATTCCTGGTGCTGCTGGCTGCTGGAATTGTGGCCATCTGCTGCTGGAGGAGGAGGTAAGTGTCAAACCTCAGGGATGAGTTTTCCAAGGCTCCAAAAAGCCAAGGAAAAGCCTTGGAATGCCTTTGATGCTCCTCATCCCTCCACAGGTGCACCAGGCAGGACTACACGGTGACAGAGGTGGACATTCCCATGGTGGCTCTTCCCTCTGGGAATGAGGAGGTGACACCTCCTGTCATTGTCCCCACGGGCTGAGCACCCCCAGCAGGGACACTCAGCACATCCACAATCCCTGAGGGCTGATGGAGCTCATCCCAGCCTCCCAAGGAGCAGCCAAGGATGCTCTTCCTGGCCTGAACATGGATGACTCCCATGGATGAGCTGGCTCCAGCGCCCAAAGGTGGGTGGGTGTCCTGCACTGGAAGCTGGGATTTCAGGGAATTGGCCCTGAGGTGCTGCTGGTGGGAAAGGAGAGGGTTGGGATGATGGGATGGGGATTGGGATGAAGCTGAGCTGCCCTGGGTAACTCCCATTCCCTGTCCAGGAGCATTGACAGAGTTGGATGAGCTGGACACCAATCCCATCCCCTTCCTGGCTTTGTCCCCAAATCCCAGGAATTAGATGGAGAGAGACCCAGCCAAGCATCCCCCAACACATCCTCATCCCCTTCCTGGCTTTGTCCCCAAATCCCAGGAATTAGATGGAGAGAGACCCAGCCAAGCATCCCCCAACACATCCTCATCCCCTTCCTGGCTTTGTCCCCAAATCCCAGGAATTAGATGGAGAGAGACCCAGCCAAGCATCCTCTCACACATCTTCATCCCCTTCCTGGCTTTGTCCCCAAATCCCAGGAATTAGATGGGGAGAGACCCAGCCAAGCATCCCCCAACACATCCTCATCCCCTTCCTGGCTTTGTCCCCAGATCCCAGCAATTAGGTGAAAGGGACCCAGCCAAGCATCCCCCAACACATCCTCATCCCCTTCCTGGCTTTGTCCCCAGATCCCAGCAATTAGATGAAAGGGATCCAGTCAAGCATCCCCCAACACATCCTCATCCCCTTCCTTTGTCCCCAAATCCCAGGAATTAGATGAAAGGGATCCAGCCAAGCATCCCCCAACACATCCTCATCTCTTTCTTGCTCTCTTCCAGCCACTGAGCCAGAGCCAAAGGTGTTGGGACCATGCCAGCCTCACACACAGCTCAGGGATCCTTTGGAAGCAGTTCTGGTGCCAATCCCAGCTCTGGATCCTGATTCTCCATGGGGAATCCAAGCTGGAGCAGCCTCACTACAGACACCATCGCAGACCAAAGGCAGTAACACAACTTCAGGAACATTTTCCTTTGTGTGTTTTTCCTTTATCCATCAGCACTTTTTATCCACTTGTTGCCTTATCCAGTTGTTTCCTTACACTCCTGAAAAGGCAGCTCTCTATTTTTATGTATAAATAAATTTATTTTATACAGAAAATAGCACTTGGAGCAGTAGATTCCTTAACTGGATGTCTCAGCTGGGATGGTGGGAAGGACTGGATTGGGATGAATCCATCCCCACAGCACCAAGGGTTCCTAGGACACCATGGGAATGAATTCCCACCATTCCCACCCTCCAGAGGTGATGGCACAGTGGCACCTGCTTGGGAAGCAGGAGGGATCCAACAGCTGAAATTCCATAGCTTTTCCTGGCTGCTCTTGTCTGTGCTTCTGATCCAGGGATGTGTGACAGGCACAGCACTGGGCACATCCCTGTTCCCAAGGAACCTGGGATGTTCGGGAAACAGGAGAGGCTGGAAGGGAGCACTGGAGGTGCCTCATCCAATGCCTGCTCCAGGATTTGTGGTTCCAACCAGATCCAAGTGGTTGAGGGAATTCCTGCTCACGTAGGGAACGCATGGAATGCATTCCTGGAAAGCAAAAGGAGAGGGAGGGAAGCAGCTCCATGAATGAACATGGAAAACAGCAGCAGGCACAGCCCACAGCTCCAGGCCATGTCTGAGGGCACATTCCTGAAACCACTTTCATTTTTGATTTCCTATTATGGCACAAGCTCTGGAATTGTGGCACAGAGAGCAGCATCCACCAGGATTTACAAGAGCGCTCCTGGAAGGAAATATTTAAGGATATTTAAGGGAAGAGAAGAGACAAAAAGGACACATTAAGGCTTTTTTTTTGGCAATAAATTTAATTTGAGGGTTAGAAATCCCTCTCCAGTTTGGAGAAACAAAACCAAAGGAATTTTTCAACTGCTGCCTCATTTCTTCCCTCTTGGTTGGCTGCAGGGAGAACGGAAAGAGCAAAGGGAAATCCCCTGTCTGCAAGGATGGAAAATTAATTCACTGGCAGACATTAAGGATTTCCTCCCATGGCTGGGCAGGAAAAGGTTATTTCCAAAAAAGAAACTTTCTTTGGATACTTTCCAGAATTGTGTTTCCTCTTTTTCCAGAGGCTCAGAGGGATTTTCAGCAACGATGGGTATTTGGAAGTTTGAACACTGGTGATGGGGGAAGAGGGGGAATGCTCCAACATGAACCCTGCTCTGTCTGATCCCATTCCTACAGTGCAGATTCCTCTGCATCTGCTGCTTCCCAGCTCCTGGAGGACGAGGCAGGGCTGGAATTAAGGCATCACATCTTCCCCATGGAGCCTGGGGATTCCTCTGGAGCTGGGCTGAAATCCTGCTCCAACATCCACACGATTTTGGAGCTGGGATGTGCCAAGAGGATTTGTGTTGTATCCAGGATGGTTCTGGGAAGCAGGAAGGGATTTTTACAGCAGGGTGGACTTTTCCCGGATCATTGGGAAGGAGGTGAGTGGAGTCAGGCAGCCAAAGTACTGCTGGGTGCAATTCTGGCACAGGAATCCCCCAGAATCCCGGTTGCCATTGGTCTGCAGGAGGAAAAGAGGAGATTTCAGGGAAGAGGAAGCTGCAGGAACACAACCTCTGCTTCCAAGCTCCCCCTCACACGCAGGGAAGGGAGCCACGATGTGCCCAAAGCAAGGAAATCCCACACAGAACCATGGAATGGCTGGAAAGGATCTTTAAGGACATAGAGTCCAACCATTCCCAGCTCTGCCAAGGCCACTCATGTCCCCAAGTGCCACATCCACATGGATAATGAAATCCCTCCAGGAATGGGGATTCCACCCACACCATTCCCATGCTTGTCAACACTTTCCATGAAGGAATTTTCTCAATATCCAACCTAAATTTCCCCTGGCACAGCTTGAGGCTCTTCCCCCTTGTCCTGTCACTGCTCCTGTCCCTGCTGATGGCTCAAGGCTCTTCTCCCTTGTCCTGGACATGGAGCTCCACAGATTGATCTCGTGTTCCTTATGGAGCTTAGCCTTCCCAGCACCCTCTGGACAAGAATCCAGGTGGGATCAAACCCAAACCTGGCCCCAAAAGTTGGATTGTCACTGGGGCCAGGTTTGGGTTTGTGCCAACATCCCAGGTGGATATTCCATGGACTCTGAGAGTCACACACAGGATCTGAGACAGAAGAACCCCAAACCCAGCTCTGTGTGAGGTCTCAGATGGGATGTTCAGGATGGAGTGGATTTGGGGGAAGAACCACCCTGGGAATTCTGGTGAGCACAAGGAAATAGATGAGGAGCTGAGATCCCTGCTCAGAACAGGACTGGAACAGCTCAGGAAGGCTCCCAAACCCCAAATCCCAGGGGAGGGACTTACATTAGTCACTGGGAGCTTCTTCACCACCAGCCCAGAGCTGAGTTCCAGCGAGTTTGTACATCCCAGCACACAACAAGCCACGGGAGCTCCATCCTTGTCCTGCCCAGCCTCACTCAGCAGCTCCACCCGAAGGAAACGTTCCTAGGAAACATGGAAAAAAGGGAATTTTTTCTCCCTCAGAGGGAGCTGAGGTGCTGGAAGAGGTTGTTCCATTATTTTTTTAATCCCTAAGGAAGCAACTTGGAAGATGATGGGATTTAAAGAAGGAACAGAAGTCTGAATTCCTGGTGATGAAAAAGCTTCAGCAAAAGACAATGCAGGAAGGAAGGAGATGAAGGAAGATAAAGGAAGGAGATGAAGGAAGAGGAAGGAAGGAGAGGAAGGAAGAGGAAGGAAGAGGAAGGAAGAGGAAGGAAGAGGAAGGAAGAGGAAGGAAGAGGAAGGAAGAGGAAGGAAGAGGAAGGAAGAGGAAGGAAGAGGAAGGAGAGGAAGGAGAGGAAGGAGAGGAAGGAGAGGAAGGAGAGGAAGGAAGGAAGGAAGGAAGGAAGGAAGGAAGGAAGGAAGGAAGGAAGGAAGGAAGGAAGGAAGGAAGGAAAGAAGGAAATGAAGGAAGAGCTGGAAACCCCCACAGGCAGGGAAAAGGGGACCTACACACCTCCATGGAGATAAGAACTCAGGATCTGTGGAAAACAACATCCAAATGCAAGAAATGTGGGAAAAATCCCACTGCAATCTTGTGTTTTCCTACTGGAATCTCCACATGGAGCAGCAAAATGCAGGAATAAAAGTGACTCCTGCTATTCTGGGGTGTGCCAGCACAAGGAGGAGTCCATGGCCTGAATCCTAGGATCAGGATGGATCTTAGGATAATCCTTTGGAGCAGTGCACCCCAAATGACCCCACAGGAGGATTTCCTTGCCCCAGAAGGTTTCACTTACCCCAGCCAAGGCTAAAATGTTTTCCATGGATTTGGACATCAGCAGGCACTTCCTGGCTCGTGTCACAGCCATGTAGAGCAGGTTCCACTCCTCCTCAGGAGTCCTGCCTGGGATGGAGAAGAGATTTCCATGGATTTAGGGAACAAGGATGAGCTTGGATGAGGCTCAGAGCAAGCTGGGATAGTGGGAAGTGTTCCCATGGAACTGGACGGGCTTTAAGGTCCCTTGCAACCCAAACCATTCCAGGATTCCATTCCCACAAGGGTGATTGTCTGGGAAAGGAGGAATTTGAAGACCCTGAGTTTGCTGTGCAGCTCTCCACACCATCAGCAGCTCCTGCCTCATCCCACATTGCTGCCTCCAGGCAAAGGCAGGACTCTGCATGCCCAGAAAAGCCACTCCCAGCTTCTTGTTTTCCTGTTTGGAGCACAGGCTTGGCTCTGGAGGAGTTTCCCAGTGCCTGGATTGGCTCTGCTCACTGGGAAGAGAGCAGCTCCTCCAAAACATGAGCCCATGGGAAGCAGTACCTTTCCCAAGGCTGGATGAGTCTTTGTTGTTACACAGCTCCAAGTGGGAATATTCATGGAATCAGAGAATCCTTAGGGATGGAAAAGATGTGCAGGAGAATGAGGAAGGAGAAGTTATTTTAATAGGAAAAATCCCTGGGAGGGCTCTTAGAAAAGGTACAAAACTTGTCCTTTCTTCTTCTTACTCTGTTTGGACACAAGATCCTGGAATCAGGGAATCATTTAGGTTGGGAAAGGCCTCTAAGGCATTGAGTCCAACCATTCCCAGCTCTGCCAAGGCCACCACTGCCCATGTCCCCAATGCCACATCCACATGGATTTGAAATCCCTCTAGGGATGGGCACTCCACCCCTGCCCTGGGCAGCTCTGCCAAGGCCACCACTGCTGCTGTCCCCAAGTGCCACATCCACATGGATTTGAAATCCCTCCAGGGATGGCGACTCCAGCTCTGCCCTGGGCAGCTCTGCCAATGCCTGACAGTCCTTTCCATGGAGAAACTTTCCCTAAAATCCAATCTAAACCTCTCCTGGCCTAGCCTGAGGCTGTTCCCTCTCCTCCTGTCCCTGTTCCCTGGGAGCAGATCCCAACTCCCACCTGGCTCCAAGATTTCAGGCAGTTGTGCAGAGCCACAAGGTCCCCCCTGAGCCTCCTTCTCTCCAGGCTGAGCTCCTTTCCCAGCTCCCTCAGCCTCTCCTGGTTCTCCAGCCCCTTCCCCACCTCTGTTCCCACACTCCAACCCCTCACCACCCTTTTCTTTCCCACTTTTTGAGGTTCCCTTACAAAGGGCAATGTTGATCCTCCTCATGAAAACGCCACTGACAGAAGGGATTTGCACAAAATCATCTGCAATCCAAACGGTGTCGAATTCCATGCCTTTGGCTCGGTAGACAGTCCCGATGAGAAAATCTGCATCCAGCACATGTGGGAAAAAGGAAGGAAAAAGGATCTGTCCTTGCAGCAATAATGGTATTTTTCATTTCATTTCATTTCATTTCATTTCATTTCATTTCATTTCATTTCATTACATTCTGCATCCAATCTCCTTCTCCCAAATTTAAATCAGGAGCAAAGCTCCTCTGTGGGGAATGATTTGTGCCAAGGGAGATTCCTGGTTGGCATTCTGAGCTCCAGCTACATTCCCAAACAGGATTGCTCTGCATTTGAAGAATTTTCTACTAAATTTCTTTGTCTCCTCCCCAAATTCCAACAGGAATCCCAAACAGGCAGCGATTCTACATTCCACCAACCCAGGGTGCTCCAAGCCCCAATATCCAGCCTGGTCTTGGACACTTCCAGGGATCCAGAGGCATCCACAGCTGCTCTGGGAATTCCATCCCAGTCAGGAATTCCTTCCCAACATCCCATCCATCCCTGCCCTCTGGCACTGGGAAGCCATTCCCTGCCTCCTGTCCCTCCATGCCTTGTCCCCAGTCCCTCTCCAGCTCTCCTGGAGCCCCTTTAGGCCCTGGAATGTGCTGGAAGCTCTCCCTGGAGCCTTCCCTTCTCCAGGGGAACATTCCCAGTTTTCCCAGTGTGGCTCCAGAGCCTGAGATTGGATCCATCTCATCTCCAAGAAGTGTATGGATCGAGGGGCTTCACTTGGAATCTCAGGACACCACAAAGGGTCTCCCTTCCCTTTTCCTCTCTTTTACATCCCCATTTTCCATAAAAATCCCTCTGATTGGATTCCGAGTGTCCTGAATCCCAGAATGGTTTGGGTGGGAAGGGACCTCAAAGCTCATTCCAGCCACACCTCCCAGGATCCCAGATTGCTCCAACCTTTCCTTGGACACTTCCAGGGATCCAGAGGCAGCCACAGCTGCTCTGGGAATTCTATTCCAGGATCTCCAGCCAGGAATTCCTTCCCAACATCCCACCCATCCCTGCCCTCTGGCACTGGGATCCATTCCCTGCCTCCTGTCCCTCCATGCCTTGTCCCCAGTCCCTCTCCAGCTCTCCTGGAGCCCCTTTAGGCCCTGGAATGTGCTGGAAGCTCTCCCTAAATCCTTCCCTTCTCCAGATGAACATTCCCACCTCTCCCATCCTCTCCAGAGCAGAATTCCAATCCCAACAGCTCCCATTCCACCTCCTTTCTCCCTAAAAACCCCAACTCAAAATCCCTTTTGCAGGAGCAATTCCCACACGGATCCAAATCTGGAAATCAACCCAAATTTCCTCCTCCCTCACAGATCCACCTGCCAAGGATTCCTGATCCACATGGTTCCCTTTAATCCTCTCCAGCAGCTCAGGAATCATCTCCTTGTATTTCTCCACCACTGAAATCTTGAACTGCAGATCTTTGTCACCAATTCGTTCTGCATATTCCTTCAATCCCACAAATCCATCACTCTCTTCCCATTTTTTGATGAAGGGATCATTGATCGTGAGGTTTGCTGCAAGAGGAGGAGTTGATTTGAGAGATTTTAATTTGAATTAAAGGTTTCATTAAGATTCATCCATCCTGTGTTCATCTCTCTTTATTTTTCTGGCTGTCAAAGGAATTTTCCTTGAAAAATTGGGAATAACAGCCATGGAATCAATAATTTGTGGTAAATTGGTGAATCCTTTGTTTTCTCCATAAAAAATATTACCTGCTGCTGCTAAATTTTAAAGGAAGGATATTTTATCCTCAATTTTTATCCTCAAATTTTATCCTCAATTTTTATCCTGAATTTTTATTCTGAATTTTTATTCCTTATTTGAAATGAAATTTTTAAAAAGCTTTACAACCAATCGAGGGAAAGCTGAAGGTCAATCAAAAATTATCTCAAATTTAAAAACAGTGGGAAAAATATCCCAAATTCTGAGTTTACTTACACAAGTAAGTGTAAAATAAAGAATCCCAGTGGAAAGCTGGGAAAAGGTGCCTGACAATTCCCAAAATTTGGGATTTGTGGAATTAAGCAGCCAAAATAGCCCAGCCTGTGATAAAACCATTTAAAAAAATCAGGTTTCAACCAAGGAATTAATGAGGAAATATAAAATTAACCATCAAAAAGTGTTTGGATTACCAGCAAAACTTAAAAAATCCTGGAAAAAAAAGAAGGATAAGGAAATACTCAACAGCTTTGCCTGACATCTGCAGGTTTGCTGAGCTTCCAAATGTCATGAATTCTGCTCAGGCGAAATCTCTGCAATCCCTAAAATAAAGAAAACTTATTTTTATTTATTTATTATTATTATTATTATTATTATTAGCAACAACAACAACCGAACATTAAAAATTAATTTCGTTTAATTTATTCTATTCAGAAATCAGATTCATTCCAAACTGCAAAACTGGGGGAGCTTTCCAGTCCTGGGTAGTTTGAACCCTCCTTGAATTGGAATTTTGGTGGAAAAAGGATGGAGAATTTGAAATTATCAGCCGAAAATTCCCAAAAATCAGGCTCCAAACCTGTTAAAATTCCCAAAAATCAGGCNATTGGAATTTTGGTGGAAAAAGGATGGAGAATTTGAAATTATCAGCCGAAAATTCCGAAAAATCAGGCTCCAAACCTGTTAAAATTCCCAAAAATCAGGCTCCAAACCTGTTAAAATTCCCAAAAATCAGGCTCCAAACCTGTTAAAATTCCCAAAAATCAGGCTGCAACCTCTGCAGCTTCCATCAATTTTCTTGTCTCTCAAGAGAATAGGTTGCAGAATAAAGGCATCCCTGGCCACAGAAAATTCCTCCCAGAATGGTTTGGGTGGATTTAAATATTTGAGAGATGTTCATTTAATGTTCATTTAAGTATTTGGAGAGACTTGTTCCAGTGTCCATCCCTCTTTCCCTGCCCCACCCCTGATGAAAACCGGATAAAGGAATCTAAAAATGGATTGAGGCCTGGTCAGGTTGGAGAGTAACAGCTCCAAATACCATCCCTGCTCCCAAAAAATTCCTGCTTTTTCCTGGAATGTTCATTTAAATATTTGAGAGATGTTCATTTAATGTTCATTTAAGTATTTGGAGAGACTTGTTCCAGTGTCCATCCCTCTTTCCCTGCCCTCTTTCCCTGCCCCATCCCTGATAAAAACAGGAAAAAAGAGCCAAAAAATGGATTGAGGCCTGGTCAAGTTGGAGACTAACACCTCCAAATATCATCCCTGCTCCCAAAAAATTCCTGCTTTTTCCTGGAATGTTCATCCAATTCCTTGTCCCAGTGTCCATCCCTCTTTCCCTGCCCTCTTTCCCTGCCCCATCCCTGATAAAAACAGGAAAAAAGAGCCAAAAAATGGATTGAGGCCTGGTCAGGTTGGAGACTAATACCTCCAAATAACATCCCTGCTTGCATAAAATTCCTGCTTTTTCCTGGAATACTCCTTTAAATATTTGGAATATCCTTTAAATATTTGAAATATTGTCCATCCCTCTTTCCCTGTCCCACCCCTGATGAAAACCGGATAAAGGAATCTAAAAATGGGATGAGGCCTGGTCATGTTGGACACTAACACCTCCAAACACCATCCCTGCTCCCAAAAAATTCCTGTTTTTTCCTGGAATGTTGCTCCAAACCCCTGGAGCAGGCCAGGGAAGCTGTGCTGACCCCGAGGACGTGGATCTTGGCCGGAGGCTCTCTGGCAGTGAACTTTACAGCGCTCTGGAACACATTGTGATTGCTGCGGAACAGCAGAGCCACTTTCCCTTCCACAGCTCCCCTCACGTGTCCTGCAGGAAAATTCCCAATTATCCACAGCCATTCCCAGTGGGAATTCATAAGAGTCGTTATTAATTTCATTAGTATCAATGTATTTCAATGAATCGTCCATTCATTTAATTATTACAA
>VZRF01002679.1:6928-69206 GCA_013396875.1 Vireo altiloquus | reverse complement strand
TCTGTGTGTGTTGTGTCCACCCCTACAGCGACATGCATCAACTTGAGAGAGACTCTTTCAAACAGGAAAATGTCAGCAGCTTCCAGCAACTTGTGTCAGTACCCTTCCAAAAGTTCACCTGCCCTGTAGAACAATTCTGCAGAAGAAGACCCAGAATTATTATAGAATTACTATCTTGGCAAAGCAGAGGGGCACAGAGCTAGAAGAATTTACATATCACCTATACAACATCATCAGCTGTGAAGGCTCCCGAGGTCCTCAGCACTAACTCTACACACAGCACAGATTTTGAGAGGAAACTTCAGCATGTAAGGAAGAACTGCAGCTACAGAAAACTGGATAAATGCTGCACAGGGAAAAGGGTCACACCATAAAATTTTATGCACGAGGTTTTTAGTACAGAAGAGAAATGATCACCTCACAAACAGGAATATGAAGTCAATCAAATGATCAGCAGTAATTTGTTGTTGTGCAAGACAATAAATCCTGTCTCAGTGACTGAATACACTGGGTTAATATGATGAGGCAATACAGCCATAGCACAGTTTGCCTACAAAAATGTCCTTTATATTCAGATAAGTATGTTTTTTCTTCTCTGCAAGACAGGAGTATCAAGCCAATAACAGAGAAGTACAAACACTGCACAAAGATTGGATTACCAGCAATGAAATGCACACTGAGTGATACATCTCTGCTCCCTTAAGTGAGGCAGACATGCTTACAGTTTAGTCTGAGTGTGAACAAGTACACCAATCCCTGGGGTCTGTAGTTATATTACAAAAACCAATGCCTGCAATACAGCCAGTATTCACTAGGCTAAAGTACCAGGACCACTTAGAACAAGTTTTAGTCTATGATCAAGCTTTATGCAAAGACACACTGGTAAGGTCTAAAAAGTAAAGATGGTGCAAAATTAATGTTTTCTATAAATCCAAGTACTTCATTTTACTCAAGTATTTGTAAAAAGAGGAAATGTAAGAAGGTTTGTGTTTCAGCATTACTTCAGGAATATGTTTATCTCAATTCTTATGG
The DNA here is from genome assembly GCA_013396875.1 of Vireo altiloquus. Lineage (NCBI taxonomy): Eukaryota > Metazoa > Chordata > Aves > Passeriformes > Vireonidae > Vireo > Vireo altiloquus. The sequence goes on along the minus strand of VZRF01002679.1, from coordinate 68,174 downwards.
AAAATGCCTTGGAGATGACAAAAAGCTCTCTGGGCAACAGGCTTGAAGGGGCCTTGCTTGAGCAGAGGGGTTGGACCAGCTGAGCTCCCATCAACCTCCAGAACTCAGTGATTCTATGAGAAGACAGCAGACAATATTTATAGCACAGTTACCTACCTTTAATCTGTTTTACAACATGAAGGGTTACTTTGGTTGTACAGAATGGTGCAGAAAGCCAATAAAAGTCCTATCCCATTTTCTTTGCAGAAGTCAGTATTTTAGGCCAAGTGCTTCCCCTCCATTCATGTTCTGGCCTAAGAGCAGCTTTTCAAAACCAAAGGTGCCATTACATTGTCAGCTCACAGAAGTCCACACTGCCCCTAAAGGGAACAGCCTTGCTATTTGTCCTTCCTTAAGTGCTCGGCACTGACAGCAGGATCTAAACTTCACTCAGTGGCTGAAAATCAGCCCCAGCAAAACCAAACCAAAGGTCTTTGCAGGCAGATCTCCAATTCAGCTGACAGGGTGGCTACATCAGGGCTGATTCTGGGCAAAGGAGGAGTGGCAGGTGCTGAAAATGGAACCACCCTTTACAGCATCAGCATCAACTGAAATCAGCTTAAATGCAAAGCTCTGTGGCTGGTTTAAGGTGCTGTAATTGCCTTTTCCTCTTTTTCAATAACACAATACTTGGCAATTTGTAATTTGGTTAATCTTAAACTACACTTGAGGTTACAGAATCTGTGATGACATAGCACATATATTAGGTGAGGGAACAAGTAATTACTCTGTTCTAAAAGCTACATTGTGTTTATATATTAGTGGATGCTCAGATTTATATACAAGTAAGAGACGAAAAATACCTGAAGGGAATTAATATGGATTTCCAAAATGTTTTCAGAAATCACTTTCTTTTTAATTAAAGATCTCAACTTTCAGTTACTGGCTGTGGTTTGGAGAAATGACAGTGAGAATGCCAGAACCACGTCCAAGCCTTAAAACTGAGGCACTACAGGTAGGCAATCAAAACTACTACATCTGTTCAATTCATGTGTGTTGATTGAGCCATAAGAGAACACCCACTGCACTCATTAACACATTTGCCTCATCTGTACCTATACACCACCAATAAAGCCAGCAACTACAGCAGCAGTAGTGAGAGAATGTCCTCAAATTTTGTTGAAATGAAACAACAACCCCACCAGATATAACTTCACAATTCCATACATGAGTTAATTCCATTTGTATTTGAGAAGCCCTTCTTACTCAGAGCCCAGCTGTGTGTTGTTCCTCCAGCTAACAAACAAATTCCCACATGCTTCCACCTGGCTCTCCACATACTGCTACTTCAGCATTTCCTTTCTCCCAGGCGAGAAAAGAGCTTCTTCTCAACAACCACATCATCTATTAAATGAAATTATTTCCTCTACTCAATGCTGTCTCGGAACCAAACTTGGGTTATTTATAAACATCAATGGACTAAATCACCACAACCAAATTCTGACATTTTTACCATCTGATCTGCTGTGAAATGTCATTTCAGGTTACACAGACAAAAGCTGTGTCTTGGACCCACAGAAATTATTTCCATGCCTCCATGGAATTCCTGGGTCAATGAACCAAAATCTTTTATATGGTTCAAATATGTGATGTGTGGGGGAAAAAATATAATACCAGTGACAAACAGGATTTACTGATATCCAGCAGTCTGTGAAGTAAAGACAAGGGAGTTTGGAATACCTGACAAATGGTCAGCAACTGCCTGAAATTCAGCTTCCCAGGAAAAATGAAGAGGTGGGGTTAGAGGAAAAGTTCGAGCTGAGCTTATGAATAACTCCCACTGTTCTCTGAACTTCTGCTCAGTTGAGAACAAACTTTATTATGTGAAAGGTAGCTGGAAAACACACCACAGAAAATTATTCTGTGCTTCTGACACCCACTCTTTTCCAATATGCAAAATGTATGCAAAATGGCTTCTTTTCTCTGCTTTCCAAATTTTTTAATGATTCTCAGAGTAACAGAACAATATTCTTTACTAGCTGGTATCATACTAAACTACTTTTTCAGCGAAAATTTCTTGTCTTCTATATAATTTCAAAGAAAACATTGTTTACCCTCTGAAGGAGCAGGCAGGCTTTATTAGCTTCTCATCCACTTTTTACACTTCACTTTTAAATCAGTAACTATCCTAGAAAGGGAAAATATTTTTCAAGTTCACGCAATGCTAGCCCCTGATACTTAATGCTGTATCTAAGACCTGACTAAAGATCTCAAGAAAACTTGAAAAATACTGTTGAAATAGTCTTATCTAGAAATAAACATGTAAAAATACTTTTAATACCACTGAGCTTCATTATGTCTTACTCTACCAAGTAAGTACCAATCACGCTTTTGTGAAACAGTTTAATATAGGCAACGTAATTAAAGTCAAAGCAGTGATGATGAACCTGCACTGTGCTTGAAACTCATTGCTCTTATCTCAAATCTTGAGGATCCCGTTTTTTTCTAGTAATGAAAGCTGCTGTTTAAAAGCCTTACTACAAATGATAACTCCAGCTGCAAATCACAAAGGTATTTTTGTGAGCACAGCTCTCTAGTGTTGCTGGTTATGTCCAATGGATTTTTTTTGCTGGCAGAGCCTTCAGGCTCATCCCCAACAGAAGTCCTCCAAGGACATGGTGCAAACACAACCTCTCAGCCTTGGTGTCCCTCTGTCTGTATTGCTTCCCTGGTTCAGCTCACCAACCAGGCTCTGCGTGGAGACAGAGCCTGACTTTTACCCAGCAGCCCCAAATTTCCATCTCTAAGCAGCAGATCACGATTCAAGGTTTGCCTCCACCTACCAGGACTCATGCTCCTGTTTCCCACACCGTGGCAGGTTGGTGAGCTTCCAGCCCATGATGGAGAAGCTCCTGGAGTGTGGTTCCCAAAGCCGTCCTGCTGCTGCAGCCTCAGGGTAATGCAGTGCAACTGGTGAGCTTGGGAACCTTGCTGCAGGCAGCTCTTTTCATCTCTCCCTGCTGAAGCTTTTCCTTTTTGCATAAAATATTTAAGGATTCGGTAGGCCTGACAGAAAGTATTAGAGCACAGCTTCTTATTCTAATTGGTAGAACACATAAGAACAGAAAGACCTGAATAGCAATACTTCCAACTAACTCAAATGTTTATCATCTCACCGTTCCAAAGGAAGAGGGGATGTGCATTTTAACTTTCTCAGTCAGAAAAAGAAATTTAATTGATATTCTACAGCCAAGACCTGTATTCTAACCCTTACATTTAGTTCAAAAGGAGGCAGCCACTTTCTTTCACGATTTTGAAAGAAAGGATTAAATTGTGATATGTTTTTTAAAGAAAGGATTTCCACACTCATCATTGCAAGACAGAGCTTGACCTACCAAGCTACAGCGTTTAATATTCCAATATGCATTCGTCCATTTGGGTTTGGTTGCCTGATTTAGATCATTCATACTACAGATACTGTCTTTTCAACTACAGTAATCAGATATTTAACTTCTCCCATAATTTATTCAAGAAGTCTAAATGCCTAAATGAGATCTCTGGGTTCTGCAACACAAGCAAGGTACCTGTACACCCAACACTTCTGTAGGTAAGTTTTCCTTAATCTCCTGTATTTAAATTCTAAGTAGGTTTAACTGGGAAAATTCCTTTAATTTTTGAATACCAAGAAAAAATACACTATGTTCAAGAGAAGCCTGAAAAAATCAGCAAAAAGAAAAAGAATGTACTCTTTCCCAGAAACAAGGGAGAAACATAGCACACAATTATGTGACAGTGTCACAGAAATGTGTCACAATGAGGTGGGAAGCATTGTTACATTCTGCAAAACTCAACCACTTAAAAAAAAATTCTCTGACACTGGGAGAACACAGAAGACTCAATCATGAGTAAGAGAATATAGGGTAATGCTAAGGACAAGGAGAAAAAGAGAAATATTTTTTTAAAAAAGAGAATATTTAGTGGTGTGAAAGCTTCCACTTAGAGAGAGAGGTTGGAGCTCTCACTCTTTGTATGACCCAAGGAGGCTCCAGTCAGGAAGCAGTAAGATGTTCCTGGGTGGGTCTCTAACAAGTGTTCTTCCAGAAAGGACTGAGAGGGATTCTGCTTTGCACAAATACCTGAATATTGACTGACTTCAGAATTGAAGCTTGCACCTCTCACATCTCAGTGTCATAAAGGGAAGAGGGATGAGGTCTTTGTTCAAATTAGCCAAGAGACCAGTTAGCAACTCCCACATTCTAACCAAGTCTACCTCCTGCTTGGGGCAGTCTCATCTCACCCTGCCCTAATTATTAATCAGAAATTCCACTCCACAGGAAAAAAAAAAAATCCTAACAAGAGTTTTGCTGAAATCAGCAGATTTAATAAAAGCTTCTTATAAAAATATTACTGACAAACTTAACATAGTGACAATTCCCTGGTCACTTCTACTGTGAACCCAAAGCCAGTACATCCTGTACTGAATGAGCTTTCTGATGCACGTGGATTTGGCAGCTTTCTGCCAATCTGCTCAGCAATCAGGCAATGTAGAAAACATTTAGTGCTTGGACACACACAGGACAGGTGAGCTGCTCTTGGCTGGGGCAGAGTTATTTCTCTTGCTAGAAGCTGGGATGGGGCTGTGGTTTGGATTTGTGCTGAAAACAGTGTTGATAACTCAGGGATATTTTGGTTATTGCTGAGCAGGGCTTGCACAGAGTCAAGGCCTCTTCTGCCTCTCACCCCACCCTGCCAGCCAGCGGGCTGGGGGTGCACAGGGATTTGGGAAGGGATGAAGCCAGGACAGCTGATCCCAAGTGGCCAAAGGGATACCCCAGAGCAGATGATGTTGTGCTCAGCAAAGAGCAGAGGGGGACAGTGGATTTCCAGCACCTGCCATCCCAAGGCACCGTGGTGGAGCCCTGCTTTCCTGGAAGTGCCTGGACACCTGCCTGATGATGGGAACCAGGGAATGAATTCCTTGAGCTTGCACACATGGCTTTCCTTCACCTATTAAACTGTCTCTGTCTCAACCCACAAGTTGTCTCACTTTTACCCACCAGGGAAAGAGTGAGCGGCTTGTGGTAGCTAAGTGCTGGCTGAGGTTAAACCACAACAACAACACACTTCCTTTTCTTATTACGTACCACATAGCTCTGTATTTATTTTTCAGGATCCAACCCAGGAATAAGAAAAAAACCAGGAAGTTTAGAAAAAGACAGAAATGTAATTCGTTAATCAAACAAAAACTAGGTTTTGGAAGATGCCAGTTTATAGCTAATCTGTTCTTCAATCAATTATTTTTACAGCTGGGAAAAAAATACCAAGCTCTAACCTATAAAGCCTACTCAGGTCTGAAATGTACTTGTAGTACCTGTAAATGCTCCCTTATTTTGTCTTTAGTTCATCGTGACTACATTGTTCTGGAAATGAAAGATACAATAATTGCAATATATTTTGTTTAAGAACAATTCTGTAAGGTCTATTCCTCAAATGTACATCACCAGAAAACAAGAGAACGTCCAGGTGCCTCTCCTGCCAGCAAATCCTCATGCACAGTCACAAACTTTTGCATTATGACAATACCTCTCATGATTTTTACAACAAAAGCATTTCAAACATTTGTAAGAAGATGAACCACACTCAGCTCCAAAGAGACTGTCCTCTGCAAAATGCTAGAGAATATGGTCACTATGTGAAATCACTCCCTCCCATGCTCAGAGTTAAAGCTTTGGCAGCGTTTCTGGGAAATGGATTGTGCTGAATGCAGGGCAGAAGCAAAGGCCTGGCTGTCCCAGGGAGTCCCTGCTGACATTCAGCTGCAGCCCACGCAAAGACATTGGAAAAAGGGCTAATGTCAGGTGTCCAGCAGGGCTGTGAAGGAACAGAACTTGCTGATTCCAGAAACGCTACATATTCCCCGTAAGATGGATCAGGGGCTCCAAAACCCTTATTTAAATGGAAATGAGTGGGTGATTTTTATAGCGTTAAGCTCAGATACAAAATACTGCTCTGATTTTAATAGGATTTCATTGGCGAGAGTCAAAGAAAGAGACCTGTATTTTAACGACAACCCTACGTGGCATTATCTCTGAGACAGCAGAAGGGTAAGATGGTAAAAAAGTGCTATAGATAAAGAGGCTAAGTTGTCAGTAATACATTTATTTGTCAGCTGAACTAGACTCGCACAAAATGACTCATTTAAGGGGGCAGCCTGCAGCAGCCTCATTCCTCTGCCCCTGTTTGTACAAAAAAACCCCAACAACCCCCAAAGAAGACTCCAGGAACGAATTTAGAGTCCTAAAGGAAGCAGATCAGAAACAACCCCCTAAAAGTGCAGCCACCTCATACACAGTTGTACGGTACACCCATAAAAAGCCTGCAAGGCAGAACAGATTTAGAGCAGTGCAGCAGCTTTCAGTGCTGAATGTCCACATGGAAGGTTTGATCTGTGGCAAACATGAAGCAGCTTCCCTTACCAAGAATAAAGTTAGGCTGTTTCTATGATCAAAGTACGTATGTGGGCAGTTTCTATAGAATACCTCAAGATTTCTTCTAAAGAAATTTGTGTGGTAAGAATAAAAATTCTGATCAAGCATAGGCAAACCTATTGAAATCCTAAAAACCACACATTTATCAGTTTTTGAACTATGAATATAATTCTGACAGTTCTCTGCCTTCCTAAGGGAATTTGAGCTCTGTGGCAGACACCAGAAATGGTCTAGTAGGCAACACAGCTCAAAGGAAAATTATTTTTGAAGTCATATCAGTAAGTCCCAGCTACTCTGTGTTTACATTTCCAAAGGTAGGTACTTCAACATCAGTAGTGTACTGTGCTTCAAAAGCTTTTTCTCATGCAAATCTTCCTAGAATCTCCATTCCACACCCTTTGAATGTCAGCATGCTATGATCCTGGAACTAAGAAACTGGATTCTTTTTAAGTGCCCCTCATCTTTCTTGAGAATAGGAATTTTGGAATTAGGGCAAAAGTTTCTCATCGGAATTGACAATTTACACACTGACTTTAACCTCTATTTCCCACCAGGCTGCCCAAACTGGGTTAGCATTACACTGCTTAAACAACGTGTTTTATTTATTTACAAACATCAGCTTTGATTTTTTGTTCTTATGCTGCTAAAGGAACAAGAGCCTTTGCATATTTGCAGTTTCACACTGCAGTAAGATAATTCTTCAGATTCTGTCTCCTCTGTCTGGCAAGCTTAAGTTTCTTCTGTCACAAACTGTGTTGATAAAGTGGATCCTCCTGCGTGAGGTTTCTGTTAAAAACAAATAAAAAGCCAACACACAAACATCAAATTGATCCATAGTCAGGCCAGCCACGACAGAACTTGTGGAGTGCAATCTTACCCCACTTTGCACGTGTACACAACACACCCAATTTCATCCACAGTACAGATTACTTCTAAATTGCATCTGTGAAATAGGTGCTTAAGTGCCAAATTCAGCTTCTGTGAACCTCTTATCCCATGAAAGTAATTATAAATTATTATGACACTTATGGGAAAGAGAATTTTAACATTTACATATGTATGAAGGTCTAATATTTTCAAATTAATAGCATCTATATGAAACATGACTCATTTGTTAATAGATTAGGAGCTTTTCTGCAAAAACCTATTATTAGTCACCTCAATTAGGGAGGTCAGCAAATCCATCTTTCCATGAGCTGAGGCAAGGAATCAATCCAAGATAAAAGGTGCTCTGCTACACAACCTTTGATCTTGTGTTCAGTACTTTCCAACATACGAGCATGCATCAACAACATGCTCTGAAAAGGAAAAATAGCTGCTGATTGCTAATGAGAGAACTATATTAAAAATCGATGCACAAGAAAGCTGCTGATTACTTTACCCACATCACCCAGATTTAAACCTTCTTCTACACTAGCTGGTTTGGAGAGGATACAGGATAAATCTCAATGCACATATCCATGTCCCACAAGGATATTTTTGACCAAAATATCTTGAGCAACAGCATCTGCATGCATAAACCAAATACACCTCATGTAAGAGTATAAGGCTGGGAAAAGGCTGAATCATTAAAGCTTTTTGAACATTTCAAGATTGTGACTGCTGGGGATTGAAGAAACAATTATAAGGTAGGCTATGATACATAAGCTGATTTCAAATAATTAGTTTTAATGTCAACCAGCAAGTTTCCAACTTCTGCTTGCCCACAGCAATACAATACTTGGTTCTTGCTGTCAATTTGGAATGTGTCCTTCACCTGCAAGCAACACTGGAAGATCTCCTGAGCCACCCAATGCTCAGACAAGGGACTGATGACTACAGCAGAAAGTGTCTTTTCCACACTTGTGCCTCCAGAAATTGAGTTCTCAGCTAAAGAAATGAAATATGTGTAAATCCCATCCAACTGAACTGTCAGACCTGGACAGCAGCTCACCAGCAATTTGAAAACACTGAAATTTGCTTATGTTTTGCTATTTTAACACATTTTCTTGAGCAGGAAAGACATCAGATGACCAGATATGGCCATAAGTGTGAAATTACTGCACACAGGACTTGAAGTAACAGAGCACCTGGTATTCAGGATCTCACAAACAACATCTGGCTGTATTGAGACACATGCAAAGTTCTGCCAATGTGTCTTTGCCCAGTGTTCAACCAAGACAGGGAGAACCAACAGCAAAATTTGCCTCTGAGCTGCACTGTGTGCACAATGAGGCTCTGCCACTCTGCTCATCATTTTCCTTGTCATGATTAGATTGCAAGGCAGAAGTCATCTCAGAGAGATGATAAGAGTGCAGAGGCCCTGCACTGTCCCACAACTCATCTCCCTGTTTCACTGCAAGACGGAACTGATTTTACTATGTCATGATGCTGCTTCTCATCCTGCTAGTTCACAGTCTCTCCAATGTGCCTTCCTAACTGCTTCCTATCCCACACATGATTGTCACTGTTATGTCTTCTCACATTTGCTTTATCACCAGTTCTTCAGGGACAGCAAACCAAGTTGCCTGGAAAAATATTTGCACGTGGTTCTCTTGTTTAAAGCCACAATAAGGAACAACTGCAAACTCTCCCACTCAGTCAAAAATGCAAAAGGCCTGAAATGATTGCTGAAACAAGAGCACTACCAGGTGCATCATCAGCCACTGTAGAGGATTACAATATATGCACTGCTACATACAGAAAAAAACCAAAATTATTTTGGCAAAAATTATTTTAAGATTATTTTGCAAGATTACGGCTTGAAGTTCTCAATTAAGACAAGTTCTTACCAAACAGAAGATAGCCATCTCTTCCATCTCTTTAACTTCTTTTCATTTTCTTTGAAATGAGAGGAAGAAAATAAGAGTATTTTCAACAAAATTCACAGAAGCAGCAATCATCAATAAAACTCAACTAAACCTGTGGCTTTTGACACAATACATGGTATTTTCAGCCCTCTGCCATGAAATATTGGCTACACTCACAAAGGAACAGGAAAATCTTCTTTTCTGGATACCTCAAGTCTCTTACACCAAGTACTGCTTTGTGAAGACAGGCAGTTCAAATGAATTACTAGAATTTCAAGATAAATTCAGAATATGACTGCAGCAATCACTGTCCCTGCGAAAGAACATACAAAAAACCTCTGATCAAAATGTTCTGGCACTTACTCATGTTGAAATGACAGAAGCACCTCTGACAGCAAAGCAGAGCACAGCACATTAAACTGAGTTCCAAAGGAGCTTTGTGTGACTTTTAGGAGGCTGAGCAGCTTTAAGAGATAAGAGACAGAAAAGCATTAAGGACTTGGACAGCTCTGGAGATGGAAGGCCAAGCACAACCCACCCTAACAGAAGGCATTCAACCTTCTAGTAGATGTACCACAACACTGATGGATGGAGCTTTGCAAGTACAAATTCAAGGATTTGCATTATTAAGATCTTTACTAGATCCTAGAATGTGATGGAAAATACCCATTGAGGGTATTCCTCATTCCATTGAGGAGAGTGGTTCTTTGCCACAGACATGTTTCTGCTCGGTACAAGATTTTCAAATCAAGAGGAAATTCTCTCTGGCAGCAGTGCTCAGTCACCCACCACTCAAGACATCATGTGCAGTTAGTTGAATTCTTAGTAGGCATCAGAAATCCATCTGTTCAGAATGTGAACTAGACAAGCTAAAATGAGTATCTGCAACAGGACTGACAGCTGGAACGACTTTTGTCAGCGAAAAGATTTTATACTGTCCTGTCTAACCTTGCACATCACTCTAGGAACCGAGAGAACAGAGGAGAACATAAAGGAGATCTGACTTCATGGCAATAAACATTAAACTATCCAACACTGGATAGTCTTGCACTGCCTATGGATCAAAATGGACACTTGCTATAGACTGTGTTGACAGAATCATTTAGGGTAAATCTCTCGCTGAACAAATACTGGCTCTTAATAAATCTTTTTAGAAGCTACTTGCTCATGAATTAATACTACATGGTCATTCAAGCAGTTTGTCATGCTGTTAGGCTTCTTGCAGAGCAATGACTGAACTCTTGCTTCTTTATACCAGGCTGAGAATACATAACTGTCTGCAATAATAGAGATAAAATGGATAGAAATGCTGTGCAATAAAGTCTTTTAGGTTCTTTATGCAGGCCATCCTGTAACCAAGTGCTCTGCACTTAAACACTGTTCAGAGAAACATCTTAATCTGCTGATAGATCTGTATCAGAACAACTGTCAAGACAGAAAGGAGAATGGAATTCCCTGTTATGAGTTCAAGGCATCAATCCACCAACTCTAGCAAGAGCTTACGCTTGTCTGGAAACAGATAGTCATCTCAGAGCTGCATGTTTTATAAGAGTCTGTTAATTCAGAACTAAAAGAAAAATAATTGAAAAGGGCTTGTAGCATCAAAAACCTGGAACACTTACTTGTCTAGTGTTAGACATTTCATTTAAGGGCAATACAATGAGCTGGCTATGAAGACCCAAATTGTGCTTATCTCTTGGATATGTTCTGGGACCTAGAAAGAATTAGGGAAAGAACTCTCTCTTCTTCATCCATCTCAACGCAAGGCCAGAGGAGCAGTGGTGGTACTTACTTAAATGCAAAGCTTAAGGCACATTTCAGAACACCTTACTGTGCCTTCTCAGAGAAATAAACCCATATGTTAATTAAAAGCAGAATTGAGCTCTTTTTTTCACTCAAATGGATGCCTAGATTAGCTTCACTAGACAGAAGATCCGCACACCTAATTAACACAGAAACCCCGAATACATTACTAAGAAATCACTCCATAATCCCTACACTCCTTTTAGATTTCATCTAACATTAACATATGCTTTACTCATCATTAAAACAGTTTCTTGGCAAGTCTTTTTTGAGATACTTCAGCTGTAGAGATTCACGGCTGGTTAAAGTACGAGGAGCACAGGAAGTGTTCTCCTCTATCCCTTCAGTTTCAGGGAATGAGGAGGAAGAACCAGCAAGAGCCAGCAGATCAATACCTGGCTCTGAGCCTGCTGCCACTGGCAGGATTTGGCAGATTTTAATTATAGATCAGTTTACAGGACAGCAGGCTACACCTGTCCCAGAGGGGAAACAGGATCTGGGTACCAGAGCCAGCAGGGCTCACTGAGAGCTCCAAACCACACTGCAAGGGGGAGGGCAAAACAACACAGAAAAGAGACAGCACTGGAGGTAAGAGATAGCGCTGGAGATAAGTGTGGGGGCAGCATTTTGCTGTCTGAGGGACACTGTGCCACTGCCTGAGGGACAGCACTGGTGAGGTTCTTCCATCTGCTGTCGGTGCAGGGAGGGATGGAGAGCTGTGTTCCAGATGTGCTGGAAAGCACAGCAGCACCTGGGAATGGGCACACAGGAATTGGACATGGTGCTGTCAGAGAGGAGTGATGGAGCTGAGGAAGGCTCTGAGTACAGGGGCTGTGAGGAGTGGCTGAGGGAGCTGAGGATGCTGGCAGAGAGGAGTGATGGAGCTGAGGAAGGCTCTGAGCAAACAGGGGCTGTGAGGAGAGGCAGAGGGAGCTGGGGGTGGTATCAGAGGAGAGATGGAGTTGGTGATGAAGGCTCTGAGCACATGGGCTGTGAGGAGAGGCTGAGGGTGCTGTCAGAGAGGAGTGATGGAGCTGAGGAAGGCTCTGAGCACACAGGGGCTGTGAAGAGAGGCCAAGGGAGCTTGGGATGCTGAGCCTGGAGGGGGTTCAGGGGACACCTCACAGCTCTCAACAACCGCCTGACGGGAGGGTGCAAGCCAAGGGACAGGCTCTTCTCCCAGCTAACAAGTGAAAAAACACAAGGAAATGGCCTCAAGTTGTGCCAGGGGAGGTTAGATATTATAGAAATTTCTTCACTGAAAGGGTTGTCACCCACTGGATCAGGCTGCCCAGGGCAAGTGGTTGGGTCATCATCGCTGGGGGGATTTAAAAGACTTGTAGATGTGGCACCTGGGGACATGGTTTAGTGCTGGGTAACAGGTTTTGTGGCCACTGATGCCTTAAATGGCTCCCTAGAAACAGAGAGCAGACAGGAATAAAGGAATAAAGGAGGGATTGATTTGAAAGGCCTTCAGAGGTCACACTCTGGGCTCCAGAGGCTCCTGCCTCAGTGCATCCCAAAATGGACAATGACAGCTCCCGAGTTCTTCCCACTTTGATAGCAGCATCAATTCCCCAAGCAGAAGCCAGGCAAGGATGGAATTTGCCCAAGCTTGCCCCCCTTTCTCTCCCCAAGATGAAGGTTTGCAGTTGTTGGGCCCAGGAGGGTCTGGGTGTCCTTGGAGAGCGAGCTGGAGAGGCTTTGTTATGTCAGTGTGAGCATGAGAGAACAGCACTGAACGAGCTCCAGGGAACTGCAGAGTCACACTGGGCACTGCAGGGCTGGGAACAGAGAAAAGTTCAAACCTAAGGCATCACCACAATCACTAATTTGTTCACTTCTTTATTCAGATTTTGTTTTTTATGAGGAAAGCCTCATTAAAATCCTAATACACAATGTTCAATAAATGTAAAAGGACACCTGGTATCATAATATACTATGCTAAAAATAAAACCCCATTATTTGGTTATTTTTACCAGAAAAGGACAGAGCAGCTCCTTTTGATTAAACTACCACAAACAGTTCAAGAAAAAAAAATTAGCAGCAATTCAAATGTTTTCATTTAAGTAAAAGCAGTTGAAAAAACAGCTAGTTGTTAAATTATTTAAAATCTTATACAGAATAGGTGGAAAAAAGCTTTTTAAAGAAAGTAAATCACTACTTGAGCTTGTCAAGAGTGCTTTATAAACTCAAACCTCAGCTACTGTCAGGAGAATATATAAATGGGGACTAAAACGATCAAAAAACTACATCTTTCCTTGGTCAAGCTTAAAATCATTTTTTAAAAGCTCTGGAGAACAGCCAAAAAAATAATGGAATTGCATTTCTTTGAGTCAAAAATCACCATCCTATCACTTTCTAACCCTTGCTTTCCTCGAGCCCTTTGGACAGCAACTACCACGTTCATGTGTGTGCTGGGACAACCAGAAAAATCCACCAGCAGCCCTGAAACACAACCACGATATAAATAGTGAATCAAACTTACAGCAGAGAAGGACTGAGAGCAATAAATAATGAATGAATAAAGGCTTTCAAGACAGCATTACCATTCTCACGGTCTAAAGGTCTGAGCACAAGGTTTGGATGGAGAGGTGATAACTCTGCCAGCTGATAAGCACAAAACAGCTCTCAGAGCACACCTCTCCTTCATTAGGCTTTGCTGGGTTTCTAGTAAATCTCTGAAACTATAAAGCAGCAAATAACAAATACAGTTAATTAATACTGGCTATGTATTTTAAAAATACTGGTTTATCTAGTCTATGATTTTTAGAAATCAGTACTGGTTTACTGCATATTTTCTTGTTCCCACTCCACACCCACAGCTCTGCTCACTATCCTCTGTCTCACAGGAGCCAGTCAGTGGAATGAACTCCCTGCATAATATCCCCCCTTACCTACCAGCCAGCCAGGTTTATATTCTACTGAAACATTACTCAGAGCAAAATTTCTTATTTTCTTCTCACCTTGAAGCTTGCTGCTTATGTCCCTTTTCCACTCCTCAAAAAGAGGTTTTGACTGCAAAAATTTGTTGACTCTTCTCTTGGCTCTATCATTAAATCTAGAGCAAGATGTTTTACTCCTCTACAAGTCTTGCTGTGGTCATCAGCTTCTCCTTGGAGATGTTTCTTCCCTTCAAAATAGGGTAGGTATTGCCATATAGATTTAAGTGTACCCTGAAAAAGCTGTGCTACAGTTACCCTGACAGGACTGGTACGACTTTAAAACAGATACTGGAGGTTGTTATAAAGAAAATACAATAGGTCAAGCCTGTTGCTAATGTGAGGTTTCTGAGTTGTCTTCCAGAAAATAAATAATTTCCTTGAAACAAATCTGTGCATTAGTGATGCAGTAATGAACAACACTTAGACATGAGGGCGCCCAGACACTAAGCATTCCTTAGTTTTCCCTGAAGACAGACTGATCCTTACTGGAAAATTTGATCACTTACTTGGAGGACAAGTTTAACCCTCCCAATGCAGCAGCAGTGCCTGTGACTGTGCTGACACAGGCAGGGCAGGTACAATAACCCTCCTGTGCCTCTCAGCTGCTGGCACTCACCTGTGACTTCCCTGGGCCAGCAGCTCCTGGGATGGAGCTCTGTGCCCAGCACGAGAGGAGCCCTGCCTGCACTCTCCCAAATCCAGCATCCCCAGGCAGGTAAGAGCCAAGACCTCCCACATCCTGCCTCTCTCACCAAAATGCAACTGTATTCAACCCAAACAAAAGCCCGGGGTACATTCTGACACTACTAAAATAAACACTGTGTGATTAAATTCTTCACATCTATGGATTATCTTATTTCTCGCCCTCCTCACAGTAAAATCTGTATTAGGGAGCCTAGTTCAAAAGATAAAACACTTGTCTTGAGCAGCCACATTAAAGGTTATTCTCAATTTCCTATTCAATTTCTTACTGGTGTGTCTGCTCTAAAAACATTTTCAGTGAAGGAATATAGCACAGTACAGAACAGTAGGTCACTAAAAATAAACAACTGTGCTGACACAGTGTCTTAAATGAAGAATCAAGTATTCTTCATAAGCAATTTTAATAGAAAAAACCCACAATTATGAAAAATTAGTCTGACAGAAACTTTTTTTCTAAGTAATAAAAGGAATTTAACACAAGAACCTCAACCCCTTCAAAACCAACAGAAGGTCAATTTAAATATATCATATAAATAAGTAACAGCTGAGTAATGAATCCAAAGCTGAGCCAATGACTCCACTGATCCACTCAATCCATTTATCACCTTCTGAATGTTGCTGCGGAAGTGAACACTAAAATTTATGAATAAAGCATTTCCTTTCCCAAGACAGAAATAATTAGTCTAGAAGTATCTTAAAAGTAAGTCAGATTACAAATTACAGTAAAATTAAATCAAACTACACTACAAGGTACTGTAAAAAATACATTGGCAAAATGTGATTTAGTAAAGAAATTTCAAAAATTAAAAAGTTTAACAGATGTGCATGCAAAAATGTGAAAAAAAAGTTGACTTACATGGAAAAAGGTACTTCAATATCCTCAGTTCCTGCTTACCTATCAAACCTTAGGAAACAAAGTTCTTCATGTGTTTGAGTCTCACCATATATTTCAGAAGTATTTGTAATACTTCTACAGCACACTGCCCATGTATAAACAGTACTCCTCACTGGCAAGACTGGCTGTAACCCAAAAGGAACAAAAAACTACAGAAAATACCAAAATGTTGAGGTGTCAATTTAGTGATTCCAAAAACCAATCCTAGAAATCCCATGTAAAGCTCCTGAAAGAACAGTATTCTTTTATGGGAAATAATGAAAAGGAAGGTCTAGGAAGTATAGGTCAAAGAAGTATAAAGACAGTATTTCCCAGTTAGCTCTTTTTTCATGGATCTTGATTGTACTGGAAAACCAACAAGAACCACCAGCCTCACACTGGACTTTGGCTTTCTGGCTGGATTTCCTGAAAAAATCTCCTCAGTCTTAATCCCTACAACTCCTGCATGGGAGATTTCAGTAACCCCTCTTTTCCTCACAGGGAGTTTAGTAACTACACGTGGTCAGCAAGAAGTGAGCCAGCCCAGACCACGTGTTTCCATCTGCCCACAGTCAGTTTAAGAGAAGAAACATCTCACTTTTCCTCACAGGGCTCCCAACAAGTGTTCTACAAGTGCAAGGACACCACGAGTTCAACACTTCTCTGCCTGATCCTGGTTTGTCAGGGAAGAGGCAAAGGCTAAAACACTGTGCCATTCCTTGCCAGGAAAACTGTCCCAATACTAACATTTTTATTTCATAGCTATACCTTCTGGCAGCAGGAACTTTTTTATTCTCCTTGCCAGCACAGCTCTGCATGTGAAGCTGAGGAGGTGACTGCTCGCTGTTAGCAGCACTTTGCACAGCAGCAGTGTCTGAAGTGCCCAAGGCAGGCACTGCTAACCCTCAGGGACCCTCCCAGCACCCACCCATGGCTCCATTTCCAGCACTGGTTCCATGAGGAGCCTTCACACTCCTCCCAGCCACCGCCTCCTCCTCAGCCAGGTGGGTATCCCTCTTTTAAAGGGATACTGTGAGAACAGGAGCTCCATTAAAGCAGGCAGCATGTACAGAGGGTGAACATAAACACAGAGAGAACATTTCAGTCACAGCTTTTCTGCTGCCTGGATACTTCTATTAGTGCCATGCTTATCAAATGTATGAATGAAAGGCTACTTGCAGCTCTGTGGGTCTCCCAAAGGATAATTTCTCTGAAATGCTACAGAGTTTGTCCCCAAACTACAGATTTCTCTCTCTGCTCTATTACAGCACACCCTAGTGACCCAAAAGAACAGACTCTGAGGAGGAGTCAAACCCAGAATGTTCCCACTGGGGAAAAAACAGTAATCAAAAAAAAAAAAAGGCATGTTTTTAAAAAGACCAAGTTATACATAAAGATGATGATGAAACTCATTAGAAGTTAGCTCATGTAATGTTGTCTCTCGAAAGGATAAATAGGACATTTTGATATAGGCCAAGAAAAATCCTTCACAAAAAAGTGCAACTCAAACCACCTGGGTTTCAGGCTTCAGGTATGTACCAAGTTCAGCTGCATACTGAAGGAACAAGGCAGAGGGCAAAACAGGATCAGTTCTCAGGTGCCTAAATTTCTACAGTCTACTGAGATTACAGCTATTAACATAGCCTCTCCTGTGGACAGGTAAGAGAGAGGATGCCTTAACCTCACATGGTCAGTCTATGTTAATACTTGTCTCACAAGCCACTCTGTGTTTCCATCACTGACCTGTGCCACTCACAAACTAACTGCACGAGACAGAAGCACAGCACAGCCAGCCTTGGAAGGCACCTCTGCACATCATCCCCTCCAACAGCCCTGCCCAGGCAGGGTCACCTGGAGCAGGTGGCACAGGAACACCTCCAGGTGGGTTTGGGATGTCTCCAGACAGGGAGACTCCACAACTGTTCCAGTGCTCTGCCACCCTCAGTGTAACCAAGCTCTTCCTCATGCTGAGGTTTAACTTCTTGTGTCTTAGTTCATGAGTACAACTTCTAAAGAAGACAAATATCAAAGGTTATTTATTTACTCTAAGCCTGTTGGTATTTCATAACTGCATTCTATCTGGATAGTAATTAAGAGTTAGCAATCAGCTACATTCATTTAGCACAATTTAGATATTTGTATCAAATACATTTGCTAATGAATGGATTAAATTTTAAAAAAGTAAAGGGCATGGAGACATTTATCAGGTGCTAAATCTCAAAAATACTCGTAGGATTCTTACTGAGTCAATCAGTTGATCAACCAATCCAGAACAAGAGACAACATCTGGTCTAAACTGCAGCACTTACATCCTCAGGAAGATGAATGGTGCTTATTTTAGATAGAGCAGCAGAACTTCTTTAGAAGTTCTAATTAAATTTCTGAATGAAAGAATCAGCAACAGGAAAATTTCAATCCGTCTGGACAGCACAGAAGACTTCAACAAGGCTCTCAATTGTAAAAACCAGTGCTACAGCAGGATGAATTTCTCCTTAGGGCACACAAACTGAGGATGGGGGATGAGGGACAAACCACCCAATGAAGCTCATCTCACCTAAACGAAGGCAGATCTTCAGTACCAGCTGGATCTGCAAAGGAGACATGGGCTGGATGCTTTGAATTTGGGTATAAATGGATTAAGGAGGCTTCTCTTCTAATTCTGTGCACTGCTCTTTCATAAGCCATTTACAATGGTGTTATTTCATATTTAGTCACAACATTTATTTACTCTTAACAAAGGATTTGTGCAGCGTGTCTTAGAGGTAGCTTAGTTACAGATCATTCCTCACTTCAGGCTGTAACAAACTGGTAAATAGAACACTATTTTGTGTGGGAACTGAAGTGTGTTCAGCCCTCAGCACACTGCTCTGAGCATGCAGATCATGACCACTCACAGAACATGCACAGACCAGGTAAAGGGCTGGAAGAAAAGTCTTCCAACCAGCAGTGGTAACAAGGAAGGCTCTTCAGCACAAGAGACAGCACAGCAAAGCCTAACTAATAGCAATTGAATTTCCTAAGCACTGGTCAGAAACACTGTGAAAGAACACTTGTACACAAAAATGAAAGAAAACTCAAGTCCTAAAATGGTTGTTAAAAGAACCTGGATGAAGCTAACAGGCTGATGCTCTTGAGATTAACTTTGAAATCATACAGAGAGGGACTTTCTGAAGAGCAACACACCTGCCTAGAAACTCAAAGAAAACCTTACCACTTCATGTTACACCTATGTAAGCTTTCCAATAGTTCATAAAGAAGGAAGAATGTGGCTCTCTGACATTCCGAGACAATCCTACTATAATCTCAAGTAAACACACTGTGAGATACAGATGTTCTACCTTTGGACATATTTCCTACACTCCAAGTTCCTGAAAAGGAAAGCTGTTCATAAAAGCAATAGTCAAGACATCTGCATGAAGAGATGAAGGCTCCAAACCCATGAGTATCTCAGTCATGCCAATATAGCTGAAACCACATCAGGCACACCCTGCACTACCTTCTGCAAAACCCTACGTGGCTGTGGAAGATAAGACTCCAGGCTGCCCTGGAAGCAGACCTGCTGTGGAACAGGACAATGAGTGTTGTTCTCCTGGATTTTAAAGAAGCTGATTTCAGGTCCTTCCTAAATGCCAAATGAAAAAAGAAATCCCAACAACAAAAACAAACGAAAGGCAGAAAATCAGTACTCTGCATCCTGGAGGCCTCAGTCATGATGCAGCACCTAAAATGCCTTATAAAACAAAGGTAGTTTTGTGCTGGCCAGTGGTTCCAACTATAGCTAAGTCAGCAACTAATGAACCTCCAAGTGTTATAAGAAGGGAAATTTAAAGTTTCTTTATTTACCAAAACAACTTTGGTCACGTTAAGTCATCACCTGCAACTGATGCTTTACAGGAAGAGAAATCCATTGCATGTTTCCCAAACCCCCTGTGCCTTGAGAACATTTATGCAAGACCAGCATCTTGAGCACACCAGGAGTCCCAGGTAGCAGGAGCTGGCAGCTGACGTGACACCAGTAACATGTGGTATCCTTGTACCAGCGTGGGTCTGACTGTCTGCCACTGCTGCAGACTGACAGGAGAGTCAGAAAGAAGCAGGATGTTACAGGCATGACTCCCAGGATCCAGCAGACAGCAATTCAAGATAAAGGCATTTCAGCCAGGAACATGACTAACCAAAAGTGACTGCTGAAGGGGACAGAGACTGAGGCAAAATGAGTCATGTGCTTCCCAAAGAACACTCAAAACATGCCATTGAGAGAACACAAACCCAGCAGGTGACTGTGTGCTACTGGGAGCCTGCACACAGATCATCAACAGATGACATTTGGGTAAACTGTGATGCCTGCCCAATATTTACGAGCTAAAGTACAGTGGGCTCCTCCATGCAGGAGGCTCATCTAAAACTACATCATGAGAGCAAGGCTTCAGTTCGGGTTTGTTTATGAGGAGCTTTCTGGGCAGGGGAATCATGCAGGAGTGCTTTGAGCTGATCCAGTTGAAAGTAAACATAAACAGGTCTGAAGAGCTTCACGTGTTTTACAGTCCTACACAGAATAATCCTAAAAGAGAGGCTTCCTCCATCCACCCAATCTCCTTTGGTCCATCCTGATAAGACTTGTAAAACCTGAACTCCCTCTAATCTCAGTACTGCAACAAATTCAAGGAGAGATGTGAAAAAAAGGAATTTTGCCTCCATGCCAAGATTAAAACACACTGATCCCACTCAAAGGTGTATTGGAAGCAACGATATTCCACAGGAAAAAAAATTGCCAGCTCCATCCAACATCATCTGGTGAAGCAGAGTTTAAAGGAAACCTGGAGAACTGTGCAGGGAGCAGAAGGAAGGCTCCTGCACAGGCTCTGGTGTAACTAAAGTCCAGTGACCACTTGTCACCACAGACCCATCAAGTGGTCTGAACTGACAGGAGGGATACATCTCCCAAGCCTAGGGCACAACAAAAATGGTCTCTGACATTTCAGCAGCTCATCAGCTCAGGCAGGAGAAGCTGATCTGTAGACACAGATTTTTGTTCTCTGATCCAGCTCTTGGGCTTGCTTATGTATAGGATGGAGCTGCAGACGTTCAGGATGGAAGGATCTTCCCTTGATGCCCTGAAGCAAGTGTTGGAAACAGGACCACATGGAGAGGCTGCCAAAGGACTACACTTCATGCTAGACTCACTGCCTAGGAGCTGGAGGAGACTCACGAGTTCAATGTTTATGCACATCTCAAACATTAAAGATCACTCTGATTCAAGGCCAAAGCTGATGATGTGTCCAGAAAATAATTAAGTAGTCACCCCTCCCTTACTTGAAAGGCATTAGACTGGAAGTCTTTGTAAACCAAATATTTCCTCAGGGATCTGGCCCTCCAAGAAGACATAAGTATTTGGCACTCCTGCTGGGCAAGGGCATAATAGATGCCATTTAAAATAAGTCAGCTTCAGGAAGTAAGACAGACACATGAAAGCAAAGAGAAAGAATTATTTTAAACCAGCTAAACAGCATAAAAACCAAGTCTATGCAATGCAAGCTGTTGCTCAGCTCTGTGCCACTGAAGGTACCATGTCAGCTGTGTGCTTGAGAGGTGCACAACATGTTTCTTTTACAATTTAGAGACTCATTAAAATAATTGGTTGGAACCTAGGCCAACCTCTCACTTAAAGCAGGGCTAGCAGCAACACTTGATCAGCTCAGCTCCTCCCAAATATTTTTCCTTCTGCTATAACCTGGGGATTAGCAACTTCATATATATTTCAAGCCTGACATACACTAGCAGAACTTTCCTTTCTGTTTGAACAGGAAATAAGTTGGATGGCATTTGTGCACAGACAGTCAAAAATTTCAGTCTCACTCTTATACACATGCAGTAAAATTCAAGCTAGAATTCAAAATCCTGTGTTTACTGCACATATGCAATAATACTAACCAGAGAGTATCTTTGTTCAGCTAGAACTGTTCAAGGTAATTGTAATAAATTAAAGTTTTATCCTACAGACCTGTATTACACAGCAAAACTGCCTTCATCTTAAAAAACCAAGAATTCTCACACATGATAAAGAGTACAAAAGCAGTAAAATGTAAGAGTCCTGAGTATTCAGATCCAGCTGCTTTTTCACCTCAGTGTTTCTCACAATTTATTTTGGCCAAAACCAAACCAGTCCAAAAGGAGCAAAGCTACTACGAGTAAAAATGTTCATCAAGTCCTCACAACAGGAGTTTCCAAGTCAAAATAAAAAAAACCTAGGAAAAAAAAAAAACAGTTAATAAATATTTATGCTTTCTAGACCACAACAATGCTGCAGTTTTCACCAAAGATCAATAGTACTACATCTTTCAATGCAGCATCTCCTACTTCTGCAAAGGCCTCTGCACTCCCTCAGGCAACCTCATTTCCTTTCCTCTTTATCTGTCCTAACACAGCCAACTTCTGTGCAATGGGAAACAGAAACCAGCTTAGCAAAAGACAGATTTAACCAACCTAACAGGCAAGAGGAGCTGAAAGGAAGAAAAAATATCATTAATTTACAGAATAATGATCAGCAGTGTTGGGATCTGTAGGAAAGGATGTGCCCATAAATCAGGCAAAGTTACACAAGCTTCAATACAGTAAGTCAAAAATATTTCAGAGAAATCAGGAGAGACCTTTACTTTCTTTCAACTAATATTTTAGGCTTCTTGTTACAGATGAATATAATGTGCCTAAGACTTTACTGCTCCCTTTCTCTGCTCCCAGCCTGGTTTTCAAGAAGTGTTTTCAGACAGTGAGTAACCGAGTGTGTATTATGGCACATTAACATTAATTAATTAATTAAGCTGACATTCAGCAGGCCAGGCTATACCCAGCTGTTTACAGCAGCTGCTGAGGACAATACATTTCATACCTGTGACTTCTGGAACAAATCTTTCAGCCCACACTGAGTGCAATGGCATGACACTGATCTCAAAGCAGCTGCTTACCTTTCCTCACCTTACCTAAGGTGAATATCCTCTGCAAAAATCCCACCAGGGAGAAACTGATTAGTAAGCAATAAGTAATTAAAAACACATTAAAAATCTTGTTCCATCCCAAGAAGGGTCTGATTCCCAATGCCACAGTGATCCTGAAGGAAAACACTGCTTTTTGCAGATTCAGAACATTAGTTGTGAGACACATGGTACTGGAGGAAGCTGATCTGTGCAGGGAGTGCACACTGCTGTGGAGGTAAGGCATGTGTAACTGCTTCCTCAGTCTTTTTACACCATCTATTGCTTCTCCTGGATGTCTCTTCTGAGAGCTCTCCATCTCTATGCCTGTTTCACAGACACATATATGTCTATATAAAAAATTCACACATATATATATGAAGTAAAAATTTAAAGAACGTTGATGAACAATAGAATTTGAGAAATTTTACTACTAAGAAAATGATGTTCCAAAGCACATTAAATTTTCAGTGCTTCTATTAGGCAAGCAGTATCTCACATGCTTTTTTTTTAATGCAGAGTCAGAAACTGAAAACCTTAATTTCTTCTAACCTCATCCATGAGGCAGGAAGTTTTACTTCTTCCACAGCTTATGCAAAGGAAGTAGTAGTTACAGAAATATTCCATTTCTTCTACAAACAGATATGACAAGAGGACTTTGCTGGGGCTCGTTTGGTTATAAGCACTAACTTAGAATTACTGCCTGCAGTATTTTTGAGTCAAGCTGATTCTGTGAGATTAAATACTTGGCTGATAGGATTTTTTTAGTATTATTTTTTATGTTTTGGGGGGAAAAAAAGCCCTCATGGCTTCAATTCTAACCCTAGCAAGCTAGTGCCTGAATCACAGCAGCTGCATACTCCCCACCTCCAAACACAAAGCAGGGCATCATCAGTTTCTTTGCATATAGATGTGGAACATCCAGCTCCTGAGGCTGCCAGGGATGCCAGGTGCCAGCTGAAAAGCCCACCACTCAGACTCCCACTCAGTGGCAAGCCAGGAAAATGCCTGTACATCAAAAAGTGGAACAAAATTTAATTTGTTTGTGAATTAAAAATGCCATTCAGAGTCAAATCACACAAACTCGGGGGAGACACACGCCCTAAAGACCTTATTCAAAACTCACACAACTCAGCCCATGTCTCTGTTTCTCTCCTGCTGTCTAACTGGGTTAGAGACACAAAAGTCAGGAGAGGAAGGGAAGCTTTTGATCCCTTGCCCATCAGCAGCTAATCTTTTAGCATGTGCTCAGCTTATCTCTAACTTGCCAGAGACAGAAGGTAACAGCTGGAAAGTTTGTACATTTTGTTTAGCATTTAGTTTTGTAATGGGAATTACAGTGTCACACCACTAATGAGATTATATTTATTTAAAATTCACATGGATATTCTGTAATCTGTATAATTCATAAAGCTGTCTCTAGCATTGAAATCTTCTATATAAACACCTATAATTACCTACCTGTCCATTAATCATTAATCTTCTGTTGATTTTTGGTAATTACTGCTGTCTCTTCTTGCTCTCCTTTTCCACGAAGTTGGTAGAGCAAGGGTCCCATGAAAGAAACATTAACTTTTAAGTCAGTCAGTCCTGTTCAGCAGTTCAAAGTACTGGTATGAACAGTAAGAAGTGCAAATAACACAGACCATCTTCACTGGGGTTTAGGTGCATTTATCAAGACCTGGAGAGGATTCCTCAGCCCTATCTCTGGAGCAGGCTGTGACAGGTGGTACAAAAACTCATCTTCTACCTCTCCCCCACCCTGAGCTCCTCCCACAGCAAGATATTCACAGAGGTAAAAGGATGTCTGCTAGAAATGCAAATAGACTTTGAGCACATAGCACTGTTAGGCAGCGATGAGAGAGAATTACAGAGGCAATTGCTGAAAGAAGCACTCCCTCCCCAATAAACACCAGCAGCAGCCCAATGGATCAATCCATTTCCTAGGCTCTAATGAACAAATAGCCTTCAAAAAGCCTCTGCTGTGACTGTACAAGCACTGAACTTTTACTGTTGCTTTGTAAATTGGCTGATAAACACTTCAGGCATCTGAAGCTCACGCATTTACTTCTTCTGCCACTTTGAGCATAAATTGACACAATGTTTTACCTCTTCAGGTTTCATGTCCTTATACAATAAACTGAGAACAGAGGTCAGGAATTCTTCATTTCTGATAAACCTAACAGATCTTTAGTTTTTAAGAAGCTGAACAGCAGAAAAAGCTAAAGAAATACAGAAGTAGCAAATCAGCAGGACCTAGACAAAGGGAAATGTATATCCACAAAGGTGCTCTGATGGACCTCGATAGAGATATCTGAATAATATTCCAAATATAAAAGAGAATAGACTTTTACCTTCAAATGTTTAATCAGTATCTTGAATGCTGAAACATTCAGTGACTAAGATAGCACTTTAAGAGATCATACTTGCCTCTGAGGAGGTTAAACAAGCAACTAAGTTCTCTGTACAACTGAGACTTAAAATAATACCTGAAAAATATTTGCCAAACAAGCTTTTCTTCTTACAGTATAATTTTAAAGACCCATATCAGTATTCTGTAGTATACTGTTTATTTTTCAGGATACTCAATTTCTACCAAAGAAATTTTTTCCCCTTTAAAATTTCAAAAGTATCTCTGAATTTAAACCAAAAAACTGCCTGTCCTAGCTAAATGTAACATATAATTGATTTTATTTATACTGATGAACTGCCAAAAATGAAATTAGCTACAATAAAGTCACTGTAACATCTAGACTATAACACCTGGATGCCAAGATACCATAGAGCAGCTTCCCAGTATACACACACCAGCCCTTAGAAAATCCTTCATCTTGTCCCACTCCAGACTGATCAATTAACTGCTCACAGAATAAGTGCTTTATTTGTGGTTACCATTTCATTCATCAACAAGATTCTGCAAGTGCTTCTCAGATCTTCTGTTCTCTATGGACTCAATAAATTCCCGAGTGGCACTGAGGAGATGAACAGAAAACAGCTCTTCACTGGTGTTTGTAATACAGGAACCAGCAAGCATCATATGAAGCTATCAGCCAGAAGACCACCAAAAAACACCAAACCAGGTGAAATAAAATCTGTGGCACACATTGTCACCAGGTGACACCAGGAATTTACCCGAATTGTTTCACAAAAATCAGCAACAACAATATCTACCTAAACACAAAATGCGTAAAAATGAGCCAACTTTTAAAGCTACACGTAAACAATTCCATTTATTGCCAGGGTAACTCAGAACACAACTCTGGATCAGATTTCTCCCTGTCCTTACCTACACCTGCGAGTCTCTAATTCTCTTTTTCTTCACCCTGTGCAGTTGAGGTGGAGTGATAGAGTGGCTTTGGTGGACACCTGGTATCCAGCCAAAGTCAACCCACACTACATACATAATAAAGCAAGAATTTCTAAGACAGAGTAACTCCAGTACACAGAGAGCACCTGCTAGCCTAATTATCCAAGGCATTTTAAAATTCACAGTTCATAATGAATCACCTAAATGTTTTGCAGCACTAGAAGAAAAACACCAATCATGACAGTGGTCAAATGCATTACAGTTGTTTGGATAAGGTCATTATACTAAAATCAACTAAAGAAAACATTAGCACAAAAAGAAGAATATTGTTTGTTCAATCAGAAATCAATTAACCATTTTTTTACTTAAGCATCAAAAGCTTCATTACATGTGAACATGGAAGGTACAGGGAAATTCAGATGAGGCTTAACATGACTTATTTTAGGGTTTTTAATTTTTTTTTAATCCATTACATTAATTTATAACACATAAAGTAATCACCTGTTTATTTTGTAGAGAATGGAGGCACTAAGCTGATTTTTAAAGACTAATTAATTATTCTTCATGCAGCTCCAAATTCTGCCTTCTCACATTTGCTTGGCTGCATCACTTTATTCCATGATTTTATCACAACAATACTGACTGCAGTGATATCACTCCTGTGAACCTGAGTCAGGCAAACAAGAAACATCTGCAGTATTTTAGAAACAGAACTTGTACAAGTTCAGCCACTAAGCAGCTCACCAAAACCACGTTTGATTGAGGAAGCAATCCAGTCTCACATGAAATTGCAAGAAAGCAGAAGACAACATGAGCTTCTAATAATAAAGCACTCATCAGTTAGAAGGAATATTTAGCCCAGCACTTCCTTTTGCACACTTCCAGGACGTTTTTAACTAACACACAGTTCCAGATGTAACTGTGCTGGTGCAGGGGTTTGGGCAGAGGGGGCTCTGCTCCAGCAGCTCCTCAGCACATCCACCCCAGGGCACTTCTCAGCCATCTGTGAGGTGCTCCAGTGAAAATACATCCAACAAAGGGTACAGAACACCAGGAGAGGAGGGACCAGCACATGGCAGGGGAGAACAAGGTCACAGAAAGAAGATGAGGAAGAGGAAGAGGAGGGAAGATGCTCTGCCCTGGAGCAGGGCACTGCCAAAGGGACAGCAGAAAGAGGAGCAGCAGAAAAACTGAGACACTCTGTCTCCAATCCCCTGAACCATGTTCTGCCTCGCTGAAGGGACCAACTGTACCCTGTGGTGGCTACGAGGCAGCCAAGAGAGGTGTCTGGAGTGAAGCTGAGGCTGGGGAAGGAGGAGGGATGCATTCCCTCAACTGTTTTAATGTTTGTCTTTTTTGTTACCCAGTAATTAAATATTTATGTTAATCGGCAATAAATTAAGTGAAATTCCCAGAGCTGAGTTTGCTTTACCCATGACAGCAATTGGGTTGTGATTTCCCTGTCTTTATTTCAGCCCTGGAGCATTCTCAGCCCTGTTGTTCTCCCTTTTTGGTGCCCATCCCTCTGTGGCAGCTGTACGGGTGCCAGGGCCAACCCACCACAGGGATATAACAGCATTAGCATGGTAAAATACAACAGTAACATCATTACATTTGACCCAATTTTCACTTGCTATCCTTAAAATTGTGTTAATTCATTACCAAAAGTAGTGTCATTAAAGATGAGATATTCTTCAGTGGGGAAGCTGAATAGCAGATAACCAGGCATGCTTGTACTCAGTAAGAAACCTTTATTTCCCTGAGCCACATCTCCAAGGGCCTGAACATTTAAACTCTAATTTCTTCACAGCAAATGCAGAGCATAAGCAGCACAGAAAAGATATACATGTGGAAAAGTGCCTATGACAATTAGCTCCAAAAAAATCCTTCAAGATACCTATCCATAGTGAATTAAATCTGCCTACCAGTCTAACCTGACTGGTTAGCATAAAGAATCAACAGTCACTGGGCACCTTCACATTTCCACCAGCTGGGCACAGGCTTCAGCCAGTGACATAAACATACAAGTATCTTGTTTCCACATCTTCTCCAACAGTTTTATGGTTTCTGAAACAAAAAGCCATTAAAAAAGGCCAAAGAGCAAAATTCTAGCAAACCTAACATTCACCTGTTAAGCACCCACATGAAATACTATGGATGTAAGAATGAATTCAACTTTAACACAAAGTCAAAGAAAAATATTGTTTACCACTGGTTTCTTTTGAGAGAAGTGGTCTTTATGTCCAGGCACGCTGTGGGTATGAAAATTTGGAGTCAGAATTTACCAGACTGTAGAGTGTATCTAACAGCACACACACGTATTTAGGAAGCAGAGATACAGGAAATCATAGAACATAGGCTGGGACAACTGGAATTAATCTACCACAGTGTCCTGCTCACAGCACAAGCAGTGGAACCAGTTTGCTCAGCAGCTTCCACAACCAAGCTCTGAACATCTCCAGGAGCAGAGATGATGAGAAACCTTGGAGTGTTCAATTACTCTAGTGATGAAAGTTATGTTCCTCGTGCCTGGTAAGAACAAACTTCTCACATTACAGCTTGTGATCTCTGCCACATCTCTTCCTCTCTCACTTCTCTCTGAGAAATCCAACTGCATCTCCTTCACACCTTCCCATTAGGCAGGTGGGAGCCACACTAAGATGCCCTGAGCCTTATTTTCCCCACACTAAGCCAAAGCAGTTCTTACAGCCTCTCCTTATATGCCATATTTGCAGTTCCCATATAATTTCATTACCCACCAGATTCATGCCAGAACATCAGTACTGCCCTGTACTGCAGGGCAGGGAACTGGGCAGGGAACTGGGCAGGGAACTGGGCAGGGAACTGGGCAGGGAACTCTGGATGTGGCCCCTGAAGGACCCTAGCAAGCAAACAGCAATTAGTGCTGCTTCCCACCCTTTGGAGCTGCCAGCCCAGCCACACATCTGCCTTTTCACAGCTACCAGGCTGTCCCAGTTATCCCACTCCTTCTTTTCAAAGGATAGCAAGATAGGATACAGCTGGATAGAATACAGCTATGCAAATATGATTCAGATTATTGAGCAAGTGGAATCAGGTACGATATACCCCTCAAAGCCAAATTTCAGAATTCTAAGGTCCCAAACCAAGATCAAAGGGAAGCTAATAGCTACATACACATCATCTAATTACAGAGTGAATGTCTCTTCTGCTTTCAGTGATAGCCCACATACATTCACACTGATAAAATAAGTATCAAATGTCAAAATATCCACCAGTGTCTTTCATGTGGCACTGGCCACTTGCAGAGTAACACAGATCAGATAAGCAACTCAGAATACTTCTAAATACTTCAGAAGCATTGGTTGCAATATTGATGCTCTCTGCACAGGGTTCTACACCTGACACAAAGCAGGGTGGTAGCAGTGTTTATGTCTAACATCAGGTTTACATACAGTACTAATCAAGCATAAATGATATGTAGAAGATTAGTATGGCATTGACTTTTGGCTGTGAGGCCCTGGAAGATAAAAGAATAGCAAAGCAACACAAAAGGCTGTCACAAGGAAAAACATCAGTACCTTCACTTTTAAGAATTCATACCATTACAGGTATCATCACTTGCAAAGACAGGCTGGCAACTCAGCAATCCTAGTAAAGATATTTTTTGTTACTGAGTGGCCGGAGGAAAACATTTTGAATTGATAAGCAGTAATCTTCAACAATGAGTAATTGCAAATATTTCCTTAGCAAAACTTTGGTCATCATACTGGGGAAGATCAGGCTCCAGGGAGACACTACAGCACCCTCCAGTACCAAAAGGGACTACATGAAAACCAGAGAGGGACTTTTTACAGGGGCATGTAGTGAGGGGACAAGGGGTGATGGTTTTAAACTGGAAGAGGGCAGATTTAGATCATGTATTAGGAAGAAACTCTTCCCTGTGAGGGTGGTGAGGCCCTGGCACAGGTTACCAGAGCATCCCTGGAAGTGCTCAAGGCCAGGCTGGGTGGGCTTAGAGCAACTTGGTGTAGTGGAAGGTGTTCCTACAATGGCAGGGGGTTGGAACTATGTCATCTTTAAGGTCCTTTCCAACCTGAACCACTCTATGATTCTGTTACTGAAGTCCCTGCAAGCTGAGAGGGATCAATTCTTGCACTGGAGGGACTGTACTATCAGTGGCAATATTATCATTATGAACTTGAAATGCAAGCAAGATGTACTAAATCCTTTTCAAATGGCAAGAGAAATCCATCACTGGTTTTCTTTGCAGTATTTGAAATTATATAAATAATACTTCCCTTAGAACAGTCTTGAAGAAACAGGTTTTAATTTCTCAAGAAATGGTTAAGAAAGGAAGACTTTCAAATCCCATTTCATCTCTTGAGAAAGGTCCCTGGAGGTAGATAACTGAAGGGTCTGAACTACACAATAATGTCAAATCCTTACAAATGCACTCCCTCTGTTGAGTAAATTCTTTACAAAAATGGTCTCGTTCCTTGAAACAAAAGCCTCTTTCCCAAACAAGGATATTAAATGTGAGAAGGAAAAAAGAAAAAAAACAAAAAAAAGAATTAATTATACCTCTTGAATACATCAAACCTGTTACTGTAACACAAAAAGCTGAGAAGACCAAGCATTTCCACCACAGTAATCTCTGGCGCTAAACATGAACTCTGGTGAGGAAGAAGCAGAGCTCCAAAATGGGCCAGCCAGAGGTAAATCAGTTGTGTGTTTTCAACAGAGACACGTTAAACAGATTTAAAGGGTTTAAAATAAATGTCTGTTTTGATATATACATGTATGCATATACAAGCTTGCATATAAACATATTTAAGAGAAGATAAACAGAAAAGAATGTCCTGACACATCCCAAAGAAAAAAATCTGAGACTCAGACTCATAAGGGAAGTAAAAAGGTCCCAGCAAATGCCTTTAAAGCCTGAAAATAAAACAGGAGGGAGAAAAAAATTATCAGGACAGCAGTTCCTGATCAACATCAGGATTTCCAGATCCAGCTGAATGCTAGATTTGAAAAGCTAAAGATATCCATGGAAATAAATGAAGGCTGAGTGGCCACATAAAGATCTTCCACAGCATAAATTCAGGACAGGTATAAAATGTGCAAGTTACTTACACAAACCAGCATTTTAAAAGATTGCAACAAGGAAAATGAACCAATGGGGAATCCAAATTAGTGGTGAAAGATGAAGAAGTCAGACTGCTTGCTGTATGTTTACTTTACAGGCTTTGGAAGAGCTTATGACAACAGGAATGCTTTATCTGGAAAGCGATGGAGACTGGTGCAAGCTGCCCTGCCCAGGCCATAGCTGCTCTGCAGTGAGCTCACATGCCCAGGCAGTGCCAGCACTCACCCTCAGCTGCAGGCAGGTGCCCTCTGTGCCCATGGCAGCAGAGGCTGCAAGGGTGGCATCTGCCCTGCCACACTGCGAGAAGAGGCAGCACAGCAGTGAAGCTAAGCCTGGGAAGATTGGGACAGGAGGGTGTGGTTTAGTTCTGTCTTTGGTCAGCTTTTAACTGGAAAAAAAAATAACATTTGTTTTCCAGGGTGAGTCTGTTGTTGGTGGCAGTAATTGGTAAGTCCCCTTCTTTATCTCAGAGAGGTTTTTCAGATTACTTTCTCCCCCAGGTTGAAGAGGAGGGCCAAGGGAGCAGCTCGGTGAGTATCTGCCAGCTGGCCAAGGTCAGCTCCCCACAAAACTTGTGAAGAAGTGCTTGTGCCACTGGACAAGCTAAAATCTTGGACACGTTGGGTACATTCAGAGGCACTGAGAAAGACTTATTTTCTAACACCTAGAAAGAATGTAGTGATAACTCAACTAAGTCAATTTACCACAAATGAAAAAAAAAACCACTCCTGAATTAAAATTTAGATTTTTCATTAGATGTAACAGGATTTTTTTGCAAGTAAGATTTATATGCAATATATATATAATTTTTTTAATTAGGTCTTTAACTTTTAAAAACTGATTGTAGACATGCATTTTATAAATTGGTTAAACAGACAGTGCATGAAGAACTAAAGTGAAGATCAGAATAAAATGGCTAACTATACTCTGAAAAATTAAACTGTAAGGCTAGAGAAAACCCTCAGGAAACTTGGATGGAAAGATTATTGAAAAAACTAACATGATCTGACCTGAATTGAAACAGAACAGTGAGCCAAAGGCAGAGCAGCTACAGAACTGTCATAAAGACTAAACACTTCTTGAAGTTAAAAAAAGATCAAGTGACAACATAAGGCTCACCACAAAACTCTCATACAGATATGCCTACATGTTGATTAATATTTTAAATGCACCAATACCATCTGTAACATAATATCTTCCTCCCTCAGAGATATATTTAAAAATAAATTATAGTCATGACCATTAGTTCAGCTGCTTTCAAACAGAAAAACTCTGCTCATACAAGTTTACGTTAAACTTACAAAAAAAAATTTGAGAAAAATGCATCTAGTAAAGAAAGTAATGAACATTTCAAAATAAATCTGCAATAGAATCAAAGCTAAAGAAAAGGTGGGAGGCAAAGCAAATCAAAAAGATCTATGCCCTGAACACAGTATTTGGAAAAATAAGTTAGAATTTTATAAATAACCCTGGATTTGTGGGAATACTGTCAAACATAAGCCCTGAAGTCATAAGGCTGGAAGTCAGTCTGGATGCAATGCGTTTGACTGCGACTGCTCAGGGCAAAGGCTGCAGCTTCCCAAGCACAACTCGGTGCTGGCAGGGGGAAGGAGCAGCTGCCATAGCTGACACTTGCACTGCAGCTGCAGCACACAGGGGATGTGTGCCTGAGTCCTGGTGCCCTGCACTGCCAGGCAGGAGAGAACAGCTCAGCTGCTGGCATGCACAGTGCACCCCTGGGCACTGACACCCTGCACTACCTCAGGAGATGGCACAAATACTGCAAACACAAGCAGACAGGTTTCAGTTTTAGCACTGCCAATGGCCCTAATACAGTTTTGGGGTTGTCTCCAAGTCGACTCAGGACTACTGCATTTTATGCAGCTAAACATACGTGGCAAGCCCAGTCACTGTGGAAGAACAAGAGATCTTGGGCTGCTATCAAGGCTTAGACAACTGGAAAACTTAGGCCATTATTTAGACTGGAAACCTAAGCACACAGGATACGTTATGCCAATCTGTGAAAACAGAGTTATGATGCAATGATACAGATTGAAAAGGACAGCACGAGGTCATCTAGTTTAACCTCTTACTCAAGGCATGGTCATCTACGAGATCAAACCAATTTGCCCAGAAATTTATCCAGTCACATCATGAAAATCTTCTATTTATACCCATTACTTCTCATCCTCCCACCATGCAGCATCCAGCCTAGTTCCTCTTCTCAAAAACAACCTCATAGTATGGGAAGGCTGCTATCAATCCTGTCAAAGCCTTCTCTTCATCAAATTAACCCATTCCATCAGCCTCCTTTCACAGGAGCTGTGCTTCAGCCCACCCTGGCACCCCTCTGAGAAGATGCCCACTTACTGACATCCTTTTCCGCATTGGGTGGTCAAAGCTGGACAGAGCATTCTGCCTGTGGCTGAACGAGTGTGAAGCTGAAGGAGATAATCACTGCACCAACTCCTCTGCTGCCACAATGCATCCCTGCCTCATGTCCAACTCCAGGTCCCCAAATCCTTTTCCACCGCACTAATCCCCACCCAGTCAGACCCTAACCTCTGTCTTTCCTTTTTATTCCCATCATCCTTGTTGAATCTCCTAAGCCTCCTGCCCAGCCACTCCTGCAGACTGAGTCCCTGTGCAGAGCAGCTCTGCCCCTCAGCAGATCACCTGGTGCCCTTAGGGTGCTGCCATCTGAATCAAGGGGGACCTGCTCACCCTAGGATGTCAAACACAACTCGTTACAGGCAACTGGGTAGCAAGCAACCCCTAAATCACCCTCTGAGCCTGATCCTACAACCAGCTTTTTACCCACCTGGCTGCCCAGCCACTTGGAGCAGGGCACTGTACCCAGGAGTGACACGAGCGCCGTGGGGAACAGTGATGAACGCCTGACTAAAGGCAAGGTAAAGGACAGCCACTGCTCCTTCCTCATCCACAACTCCTGACTTTTATCACAGGAAGCCATGAGATCAGGCATGATTAATTCTTGACAAATCCATCCTGACTGTGCCCAGTCACAGTCTTGTCACTGACATGGTCTGAAATGTGTTCCAAAAGGACTCGTTCCACAGGAACTGAAGCAAGAAGCACCATCCTGTAATTCCATGGCCTGTGTCAAAGACTGTGGAACATCTGTCTTTCCACAAAGAAAGCTCCTCCCCAGTTCCTTTAGTCTTTTGATAGAAATAAACCTTCCAGTGGCATCCAACAGCAATCTCCTCACCCTCAGATTCATCCCAGGGTCTTGCATGGATCAAATCCTTTCAAGGAAGCCCCAAGTGAACCCTCATTCAATTCATGGCTGGCAGTTCTTCTCCTGGGACCACATCTGATCACAGAGGCTTGGGAGATCTTCCCTGGTACCTGAGCAGATTGGTGTATCACAGCAAGATGCAACATTTTGTTCAAATGTGTTCTCTCTCTATTTGCATACTGTGGGAGACTGTGGGAAGCCAAGTGGGAAGGATGAAGAAATGGAGTGATCTGTCTGGGGGATCAACACAAGTCTGTATTTCACAGTAAAAGTTCTTGAGTTCCACAAGCAGGAGTTGAAAAAAAAACCAAAAAACAAACCAACCTTCTCTACGCCTTTCCTTAATACTTGCCCGAGAATGGGAACCTTCAGAAACCAACACTTCGAGTGAGTTTATAAAATCAAAAGGAAAATTCAATGCTTATTTATTACTTCCAACCAAATTCTGTTCTGAACATGGATATTGTGAGCAAAGAGTAAATGATTCACAAGTGTTGGCATAAGCAAGACTGATTTCATTCTAAAGTTAATTAAAAAACATGTTTTATAGTAATAGAAATACATTTGCAGTTCTAAGGTTATACATTTTAATCTTGTTTCCCTCAGCCCTGCTGCTTAAGGAACACTGTCATGAAAATCAACCTCTTGCCAAGTCCCTCTTTAGTGAGAATCACCCAAAGGATTCACTCAACTCCCTAAAACCAGCACCAGCAAAAGGGGACAGTGACAAATTATCTGACATTAATCACAGTGGAAATACAGCATTTTTAAAACAAGTTCCATCCAAGAACTACACTGAAAAATATTTGTACAGTTCAGGACTTCCTAATATTTGGGTTGACTCATACTGAATTGGCTCTGCCATATGCTGATTTGTGCTCACATTATTACAGTACCACCTGCAACTCATCTGGTGCAGACACTGCTGGGGACTAGAGGGGAAAAAAACCCTGGGGAGATATTAATTACTGATATTGCCCAATGGACCTGGAATTTCATTACAGATAAGAAAGATGCACCAAGAATGAGCAGAAAACTGAGATTAATGGGAAAATACAATTCAGACAACAGCTATATGTTTTTTCCAGAGAGTTTCTGTTGGGTGTTGATTGTCAATTTGCTTTATTTCCCTACAGCCTATGGTATCCACACTCTTGTGTTGCTGCTCTGCCTGTTGGGCATTCAGAAGATGCACAAATAATTTGTTACTACGAAGTCAACATAAAGTGTGCTTTGAGTATGAGGTATTATAGGAACACCATGAAAAACAGAGCCCTTCTTGTTTCCACGTCAGCCACATAAACACATAGCTTGGATACACCATATGTGTGTGCCTTAGGGCATAACCTGTTGCACAAAACTGAACTTGTGCAATTTAAATTAATCCAGCATCAAAAATGACATAAAACCAATTATGTTACTCATCTGCCAACAGCCAGCCCAGCGCTGAAGGGTGGAAAGAAAGGAAATGTGCTTAAGGAAGAGGAAACTAGACCAAAAGAATACAAGAGAGAAAATAATGTGGGAAGCAAAAAAAAATCCATTTTAGCTACAAATTAAATACTGTACATGATGGTACGATCATTTACTTCTAATAAAAATATTTCTCTAATGCATTATACTTCATGTTTTAGATAAGCTCCTACCATCTTGATTTAATAGCACCTATTAAAAGTGCTATTTAACACAGTGGCTAACAGCACCTTTTAATGACAAAAAACCTGACGTGATAGACAAAAGTCCTGAAAATAACAGATGTGAATTCAGAGCATGTTAACACAGGTTAAAAGGGAAGATGTTTCCTAGTGGACATTAAATCTCTTTATGGCATTAATGGCAGTTCTGTAACTTGGAAGCACTAACACACTGTCCTTCATCACCTGAAATTCAGGTTTAGGACACAGAGTACAAGGGATGCAAAGTATCACACAAACCTGGCATAACCTCAGCCAGGTACTTTTGAACTAACTGAGACCATAAACTACCAAATTCAGGGAGTTATGTTCTGCCTTTTCTCTTACAAAACACCTTACCAGTCACCCTAGTGAGTGCAAATCTGCCCGATCTGGTCCAGAAAGTGACTTCCAGAAATTAGAGGCAGCCTTTTTACCAGGCCTCCCATCACTCCAAAACGTGAAGACTAATATGAAATCATTCACATGGTAACAAGTTTTGCAAGTTAAACACCATTGTGGCTTGCAATACACAGAACTATGAATAAAAAGGTAGGCACCACTGATTTTCATAGCTTAAAGATCAACAAAAGAAGCCTGGCTGAATAGATGATTAAGGGCAGAAATATCCATCCAATGAGAATGAAAAGAAAAAATTGGATGAAAAATGTAGCATCTTCCCCTTCAAAAGAAAAAGCAGTATAAAAATACTGATGTAAAATAACCCATTTTTATGAAAAAATATCACTTGTGCATTTTTGTAGTGAAGTCTGTTATTCATGAAGTTCTACTGCAGACAGAAGAACTCCAGAAAATGAAGGGCTCAGCAGCAAACCCTCAGCTCAGTTTCAGCTATACATAAGCCTGTATAGCACACTGACCTCCTTGTTGTTGGCACACTACTAAAATTAGTGCCTTCACTCAAGTGTTAATCACCACAATTATATGCAGGGCAGATGAAGGTGTCACAGCATCAACTACTATCTTTAATAATCAGGTCTTTCTGCACCAAATCACCTGCTAACAAGCTCAACCTGTGAAGTGCAGCTCTGCTTTTCCCAGCTCAACCTTCAAAGACTGTCTAGCATTCAGCAATTCACAAAGAAACATTAACAACTGTACTAAGTATTAAAGAAAGTGAATTAATGATTTTGTCCACAAATTCCCAGACTTTTGGATTAAAGAAGCTCGACATGAAACACTAGAAAAAGTTAATTAACAGAAAAGTGATGCTAAAAATAAATGAATGACAATTCCCACACAGTCAAAAAGGAGACAGACCTTAAGCCTCTCAAAGGCACACTAAGAGTTATTCAACCAAATGGAAAGGAGGAGAGGAATAATTCTTTAAATAAGTATATACTAAATGGATTTTGCATTGAGAAAACACAGCATGCAGCTTTAAAAGGCAAGTCTTGAATGCATTCCAAGCTTCAGGGGAAGGGGAAAAGGGAAGGGGAAAAGGGAAGGGGAAAAGGGAAGGGGAAAAGGGAAGGGGAAAAGGGAAGGGGAAAAGGGAAGGGGAAAAGGGAAGGGGAAAAGGGAAGGGGAAAAGGGAAGGGGAAAAGGGAAGGGGAAAAGGGAAGGGGAAAAGGGAAGGGGAAAAAAGAAAAAAGAGAAAAATGAGAAAAATTTAAAAAATGAAGAGAAAAAGGAAAAAAGCTTTTCCTGACTAGAAACTATAACTTGGGACCTTCTTTAAATCACAAACACTGGATTTTGAATCTTCTGGAAGATGGAGGAGAGAGAATGTAACAGCAGTACAAGCACTTGTTCAAGTGGTGTAGGTTAAGTGCAAAGCCCAATTTTAAAGTCAAGTTGTAAACATTTAGGGACTTACAACAGAAAAGTTCAAACAAAAGAAGATGGGTTTTGTAAGAGCAATTTGAAGTTGTACAATTTCCAATTAAAGTGGCTTATAAAGGATTAATTAGTAGAGGAATAGCATAAGAATTTCACTAGGACGTTACACAGCAGCAAAAAGCATTTTAAATCATAACCTGAGCACACAGAGCAGCACCCACACCTATTTCAGCTCTTTGGTCAAGTATGTGCACAGACCTTCCCACAAATCCTGGCCAAAGCTTCTTAAAGCTTCTCTGTCATCCTGTCAAAACCATCTGCTAGTTCATACCAAAATTAAATCAGTTTTAGGAAAAACTTTTATTCCTCATTTTATTGCAAGGTGATTTTTCAGGTTCCCTCCCCCCCAAATAAATTACTGCAGATAATTCCATATTTTGGAACATTCCAGTCATAGTAAAGTGATGAGAAAGTCTAAACACATCCCTGCAAAGAGGATGGTGAAATGGCTGAGCTCATTTCCCTTCCCTAAAAAGGCTCTTGACTGCACTTATATTCACTCTCCCATGAAAATGCACCTCTGCTTTCCCAGGAAGGTCCCTCCTGCAGTAACTGTGCTCTCACATCCATGGACATGGTTACACATTAACCTGACCCATCGGATTCCAGCTGAGGAGAAAGCTTTAACTGCTCTCCTCCCAATCAAAGCTTCCCCAAACAGAAGCATTTCACTCCACTGATACACAGCCTGATGAAGATTGGGAAATTCCTCCAAAAAAAAGCACACCTATGGTTGTAGGCCTTTTGTACAATTACTTTGGATAAATTATTAATCTTCACAAGCAACATCTGTTAAAATTTACCTATGTGCACACCAAAGGAAGATTTCAGAAAAGCACACAAGTGTGTTATGCTAATGTAAACCACACAGATATGCCACACATGATGACATCAAAAAATTACCTAGATTTTTATCTGTCCTCGCCCAAAGTTGTTCTCTCCCTTCCCATCAGAGTTACTGAGATGCACAAGCAGAAAAACACCAGAATGTTGGTATTTAACTAAGCTGTACCTTAAGTAATCACAACACTGTCATCTGCACTCCTGAACTGAACAGGGATGAATAATGAACCACTGAGGAATCTTATTCTCCACATTTACCCAGCTGAGGGAAATAAGGCAGCTACTTCCTACCTCTCCAGGGCAGGGCATTTCCTAACAACCTCTTTAAAAGCCTTTATTATGCTTGTTCTTTCTGCCCAGTGCCTTTTTCTAGGATTACTCTGGGATCCATCCTTTCACCTATCAGCACTAATTCTCAGCCTAAAGCTTTTGCTGTGCTCTTCACAGATGTCCTTCTCTCATCAAACACTGACACCTCTTGCCACAGGAGCCAAGCACACTTTCAGAGCTTCACGTGAATTTTTAGCTGATGCCAAATCCAGAAGTATGACCACTCATAAAGAGCCTGTCTCTGTCTCATCAATCAACTGCTTCTTTCCACCACATCCAAGGCATTCATTGACCATGGAGGAGTGCTACCTTCCACAGGGACATTTTACTTTCCAAAAAGGTTGGTGTTTCTTAGCTGTGTTGCTTTTGACATCTATAACATTTTAAGAGCTTTGAGGTATGATGCCCTGAACCCTTTAGCAAATCAAATGTTTACTATTAAATGTTCCCATCTCTCCAAGGAGAGAGACACAAGATCAGCCTCGTGGCTGTGAGGTCAGATGCTGCCAGAGGTCTGTGAGTATCTCTGACCAGGAAAGCTCCACTTAGCTCAGGTTACTTTTGCTGCCTCGTGGTTTGTTTCTGTTCATACAAGAATGATATCCACTTACAACGTGTGAAGGCTAATAAATTGTGCCAACAGTAAAATAAAATGAACAAAAAAAACCAGGTCTAACAACAGGTTAAGGCTGAGACAAGGAGCTGTAGGTACAAGACTGCTCAAAGACAACATGCTACAACAGAAACAAACATACAGAAAGCTTTTCCCTCCCATCAGTCAAAAATAAATATTTGTCATCTGAGACACTATTCCATTAAAAATCAGACCATTACTCAGACAATTTCATGATTCTTGTAAGGGAAAAAGGTATGCAAGCCTCATCAAACTGCATTAAAAAAGGGCAGGACTTGTGTGGGGGTGTATATACATACCTATTATATAGATTAATATATATTAATATATAATAATATGTATCAATGCCAGGAGCAGTCAACTACTATGGAACAAACAGATCCTGTACAAAAAGTACTGGAAAAAAATAATAAGATTTTCATCTCTGAATGGTGGCAGTTCATGTGCTGACTTGTTCCAATCTCAGAAACAAGTGACAAGAAGCACCAGAAGAAATGTGTGGCCTTGTATCCCTTGGAATCCGCATCAACATATAATTAGAAGACCATCTGTTCACAAAATGTAACCCCCAAGGTAGCTGGTACCTGATCATTTGATAAGAAGCAGCTTCACGAGGCTGATGTCACACACAGTGTCTCATGGGGAAGGCTGCTCTGGTGAAGCCATTCAGGCACTTCACCCCTGCTCCTCCCTGGTGCTGCTCAAGGGATGGCACAGAATGCCCTGGCCAGGAGGAAATGCACCATGCTTGGCTGTGCTGCCAGCGAGGCTCTGTTTGTCCTGGACC
Source organism: Vireo altiloquus (assembly GCA_013396875.1). Classification (NCBI taxonomy): domain Eukaryota; kingdom Metazoa; phylum Chordata; class Aves; order Passeriformes; family Vireonidae; genus Vireo; species Vireo altiloquus. The sequence continues at coordinate 27,799 of VZRF01002679.1, read as the reverse complement.
ATCTATCACCTGCTTGTTTTCCCAAGCCAGGCTGTCACCCTGCTCCTCTCCAGCCCTCTGAAGCAGGGGAAGGGGGAGGAGGATGGCAAGAAGCAGGAGAGGGCACCAGTGCATGCATTACAATGCAGATATCATACAGGAAAAGGCATTAAACGAGGCACCTAAAGTAAAATTGCTTCTCCATCCCTCTGCTACATTGGCAAAGCATTGAAAAATATCTTTACTGGACAGCTGATCTCTCTCCCTTCCTTCCCCCCTCAATAAAAAGTGTATTTACATTGTGCTACATTTGAAATTCCAAAAGTCATCACCCCATGACCTGATCTTATTTTGCATGCTTGCAATGAGCTGCCCCAGATGGTCAGAAAAGGACACACTGCCTTCAAATTCCTTCTGGTGTTGTGGAACCAAATCCTGGAAGAACCTAACTGCCTCCAGCCAGCTGCTCACCCTTGTTGGCTTGCACTATTTATTCTCCAAACTAGTGACAGCAATCATGGCATTTGAAAAGCAGTCCTTACAGGAATTGCTTGCAGCACAGAGCAGCAAGGACTACATTTTCCACTCTGTTTCAAGGGATTCTGGACCAGCAGTCCTGGAAGAGCAAGAGCAGCCTACTGTTCACACACTTCCATCATTTAAATAGCAACAGGAATAAGAAGTAGTACATAAATTAATTTTAAAAACTTGTCTGTAGCTCAACAAACAGGATAAAAGCAACAAGCATCAAGCTCTTTAGGTTTACTGATGATTGTACATTACTTAGCATTCCAGTTTACAAATGAAGTTGCTAAAATTAAACTGAAGAAGGCAGTCACATGCTATTTATTCCTGTAACTGTTATACATAAGTTTAACTCCTCTGATTTCCAAAGCAATGATCACTAGAAAAAGCCTTAATGGTGTTCTCTGCCAGTATTCTCACACTCGTTTTGGGGAGCACACAAGCAATACAGGACTGGTTTATGCTTTTTGGGGTTTTTTTGAGGGAGGGTAGTTTGTTTGGGGTGTTGTGTGTTGTTTTTTCTTTGCAGAATACAATCTCTTCCTAGGGTGAATCCATAAGAAGCTTTCTTAATGGAGGTCAACTGACAAAAATTCAAATTATCATGAGAGCTCTTCAAGTACTGATCTAGATATTGATAGAAGAGCCTTCCTTTCTTTTCTTTACAGTTTAAATGCCAATTTAGCAATTGCAAAAAATGATGTGTTTTGGAATCCCTCAATTTCTCCCAAACAGTACAGAAGTTTTTACTGTTTAATCCAAGGTTATTAATAGGAAAAAAAAAGTTATCTCAGGATAACTAAGGGAAAACAGACCATTTAATATTCTTTGGTAGCAAAATCATCACTAAATCAAGGAGGTTTTTTTTTGTGGTTTACTAAGATCTCTGAAGTTTCAACAGCACTTTGCAAAACGTGATTGTTGCTCCCTGTTTCTCAAGGCTGCCAATATAACCAAACACCCTCTTGTGCTCCACAGTGCAAGGTACTGCCCCTGCCAGCACCAGGCAAATCACTGACACAGAACAACTGCTAGCACCACAGAAGGAAACTAAATACACTTTGTCCTTGTATTTTTTTCCACTACAGATGGTGACTCTGACCTTTCCAAGAGAACCAATATCAATCTGAAAATACCATGCAAAAACATAATTATGTAGACCTTGTGGGTTATGAAACTAAGTTTTGCTGAAGACTTTCTTTTCAAGGTCTCCTGATGGTTATCTTTGGCCCAAAAAGGACGATATAATTATGATCCACTACACTCAGCAGATGCAGCCATTTTTCTGTGTGTTCAAGAGATTATGTCAAAAATTATGCAGAACAACTACAAAGCATTATCCATTCAAGGGAAAAAACAGTGTAATCCTTAACAGCCATGCTACCTGCTGGCAAGCAGTTGTAATCTGATTTCTGTTGAGGATCTCAAAACACCAATCACTGCTATCTCACTGTGTCCACCACACACAAGTGTACACAGAAAATTAATTCAAGGGAGTTGTATACTCCTTTGAATATCTAGAGCACTCCCAAGTTTATTCCCTTACTCTCCTCCTGCCAACTGAGCCTCAAGTGTTATTTCACAACATCTCTTTCTTCAATTGCTAGCTCAGATAAGTGGCACCACTGCTCTTCATGGGTTATCCAACACACTATTTTCAGAGTACAGAAAAGTCCCCTCTAAACTCTTTTGGTCTCTAGCTTTTCTCTCAGAGTATACGTATATACAATTATTTATCCTAAATACAAAAGTTCCTCTGTCTTACTAATATCTTAAGCATTAAATGGGCTGTTAACAGTATCCCAAAAATCTACTTAGCTGGAAAGAACAGGTTTTTTTCAGCACACAGTTCAGTCATGGTGGCCCACTCTGCTGACCATCTTCGAACCTCTGAGGCTTCCTAATATCACCAAACTGAAAAGAGTTTAAAAAGAGCTCTATTTCAGTTCTTGGTCCTGGAGGCATACATAAAAGACTGACACAAGACCAGCACAACTACAATCTTCTTTCCATGGCTTGGCAGCTCCAGCTAAAGTGCTCCTCTCCTTTCCACTCAAATCAACACCAGACAGAGTAAGTCTGACGCGTGGGAATGCTGGATTTGGCACCAGAAAGGTGTAAGGTGAGTAGAAATTACCTATCATGGAGGAGCACCTCTGCACTACTGCCATCATCTGCCACTGGTGACTGCTTGGTGACCAAGAGCAGGCCTTACACAGTGCCAAGCTGCCCAGTTCATACTTTGGAAATGGAAAAAAGTACTAATTCAAACACCATAAATATAATGCTGAAAGGAACAATGGCTTCTAGAGAAATACAGGGTTACAGACAAGCCTTTTCAGGCATATACACACTAAATGGTGGAATAACACACTGCAACCCTAGTTAGGAGTCTGGTATCTGAACAGTCTCAATTCACACTAGAGAAAGAATTCCAGCAGAAAGAGTCTGCCCTAAGTTCTGCAGAATTTCGAGTAATCCCTGCTCCAGCTTAACAGCAAAAAAAGCACAGTTAAACTACTAAGTTCAACAGCACCACTGACGTCACCAGTTTCATTACAAGCTGCTTTGAAGTTGGTACTACTCCCCTTACATGTTGAATGGATCAAGTAGAGACCAGCTGTTCAGCCTATGCTACAGCTCAAAGCACCCCAAGGTATCAGATCCTACCTCGACAGGAAACACGGGACAAAAGGAGCACCAGGGAATATGGATAACCACAAAATGTTTTATTTCCTTACAGAACTGAAAAAACACAGAACACACAGGGTGTTCTCCTGGGTGATCGCATGACAATTTCTGAGGTTGCTACAAAGTGCTGCAACTCAAGAAATACTTCAGATACCAAGCAGTCTTGAAGTAGTTTTGAGTTATTCTAAAAGAGAATTGAATGATAATTTCATGCTGCAACTGGGGAAAGACAGAAGGAACCTTAAAGCTGGCAGCATTCTAGAGAGCCAACAGGCATCTGCCAGTGAAGAAATTATTTAAGTGCAATGCTCTGGGATACAGAGAATGCCTTTATGCAATGCCTATAGAACCACATATTGAACAATTACATGCCCAGAATGGCAGAAAGCTTAGTTTTCTATCAACTAACAACCAGCTCAGGAATGGGGCTAGTAATAGAATGACAGGGCACTAAGACATATCACAATTTTTTTAATACATAATTGAAAAAAACAAGTGAAGAAGTGAGAACAAATCTGATTTCTAGAGAAAGAATGTACTCATTAGAAGCTTGGCCAGTCTTATAAGAGCAGCACCCAATGCATTTAAGAGGTTAACACATGGACAACTACATTTCAAAAAGTGAGATGCTCATTACACGCTACTAAGAAATGGAAAGTACTTCTGACTCTGGAGAAGAACACTGGTGAAATGCTGGAATACATCCATCACAATAAAGCACAATGTTCTTCAAGTGCTTACCCCAAGCAAGGTGAAATTCCTTTCAGAAATATTTTCTTGGTCTGACTCAGACATCCAAGGTCTCTGACCACAAAAAGACCACAGAAATGCATCAAAGTAAAAAGATGTTTTCAGCAGTACTACACTATTTTAGCCAAAACATAAATCTGATCTTAAAAGTAGATCAGTTAAATGTGGGAAATTTCAATGCAGGGTATTAGACATCACATTTGCATTGCACTACCTATTTTAAGGCACAATCACCTTGTCACAAGCAAGTTTCAATTGAGAGGAATTCCTCTGTCCTTGAGTTTCACATCACCCCACCACTGCCCAGATTTCAGGCAAATTATTTCTATCGTAGTGTGAAACATACTCACTGTCTTTCCTTTCCTCTTCTGGCTTCTGATGAGAGGTTTCCAGGGAAACTTTAAACCACACACTAAAAAAAATTATTTCTCAACTCAGAAAAATCCAGCTCCCTCTAAAGCATGCCGAGGAGAGTGATACCACGCCAAAACCACGCTCCTGTTTACTGGTTCCATCAATCCCTCCTTGAATATGCATGGGTTTGCATAACTGAGCAATCATTTGCACTTTTCTCTTGGCTTCTTGCAAAGCAGGATTGGGTAACTCATCCCCAGAAAAGTGCTGTGTTTTTCCAAGAACCTCTGTTAACTACAGGAATACTGTCCACGTTTAGTGCTGAGCTCTTCAAAGCGACACGTCAGTGACATTCCCCGTGGATGAAAAGAAAGGATTTTGTGTCTCCTCAGGATGAGTAAGAAGGATGAAAACAAAGCCCAGCTGCAGCAGAGCAGTGATGCATGCAGCTGTGCTGTGCCACAGCTGGGGATGGGAGCACAGCTGGGCACTGCAGCACTGCCCAGCCACGGGACAGCTGCACAGGGGTGGCATTCTGGGGACCACAGCCAACACAGCCTGGCTACCACTGCCCTCAGGGGGCAACCAAAGGGATGGGGCTGCCTCAGGTGATGCCAGAATGATTTTTTACTTTGTCTTTTATACCCCTCTTACATACTCTTTTATATAGTTTTATGTACTCTCAGTGCTTTTAGCCCACACACTAACTTTCCAAATCTGATAACTTAACTAAAACCCACTGTACACCCTTAGGCCAGGAGACCAAACAGTCTAAAAGCCCCAGACACCAAGTCCTCTCCAAAACATATTTGTAAACTAAGATAAGCTCATCAAAGAAAAAAAGTTCCTCAGAACAAAAAGTTCACTCAGACCTCTCATTAAAAATCTTTGATAAATATGTTAATTTTGCAAGCCCTATAATTGTGTGTATTTCGGTGTGATGGTGGTGCACGCATTTTCGAAGCATTCCACCTAGACAAAGTGCTGTACCCCAGAATCCTAAAATAAATACCAAAGTAAAAACCCCTTTTGCCCATAAACCGTGTTTTGGTTTTAGTTTTAAGACCAGGGAAAGGCATCACAGGACAGGTAACATGCTCTTTAATCTCCCCACTTATTCTCCAAGCTTTGCTGAATCCAAAAAAATTCCTGGAAATCACTAAGCAATGTGGTTTTTTGTACATGTTCTCAAGAAACAGGAAGGAAAACTCAAAGACACAAAGTGCATCTACTCACAGAAGGCTGAGGTGGCAATCGGGGGCTCACATTTTCAGGTACTTTTAACAACTTCCAAACCCAAGGGGCAATTCAATCACTCAAGCCCAGGTGACAAGAACACCAAAACAATCAGGGACAATCGAGTGTGTGTAAAGAATAAAGAGCAGTGACCACAAAAGAGATCGAGATGGCTATCAGATAAAGGCATGAGTCAGGCAGCACCTTGGCTCCATGAGCTGAGGCAATTTTTAACACTACAACTGGTGTGAGATCAACTTTATATAAAGCACAAGTACTGCATGTGCAAGAAGTCTTTATTAAAAGTGATGTGCTGAAATACCCATATTGAAGTGTAAAACTCCAGTTCCTGCAATTATACTGGAACTCATTTTAGAAGGTGGCTGAAGGGGTAATGAAGAGATTTTTCTGGTCCCCCAACAGACCTGGGAAATTCCTTGTTCAGAGCCTAAACAGAGAAGTCTGTTTAATTACAGAAAATCCTATTAAACTGATCTTCCACATAAAGGGCTGAAGTAACCAATTCCAAAAGGCTATAGAAGACACAATGAATTCAGAATTTAATTAGAACACACTGTTAGCTAACTATAATCTATTAATTAGCATTCTTAGTTTTTACAGCTCAATGCAATAATACCCCTTTACCTTTAAATTGCACCCTTCTTACTTTTGGACCAAAGTTATACAATTCTACCAGTGTGGTAGTAATTACAGTGATTGCCTAGAGAACAACAGCCTAGAAATATCTGTAAATGTTTAATTAGGGGATAAAGGAAAGACAAGAAAAAAAAATCTAAGATAGAGAAATCACTGTTCTCTAAAGTAGTCATATTTAATAAATGCTTAAGCCACTCTAAACTATATATTCATTGCATTTTTCTTGCAAGGTTTCCAAAGCATCCTCAAATGTCAAAACTGATTTCAGAAAAAATGTTATTGTATTCCAAGACATTCTCTTCAATATGAAAACAGGGCTAAAAATGAAAAGAATTTGAGAATTAGAAGACTTACCTGCAACTGAAATACAGAGAACACCAGCAAGCTGAGTGATTGGTATGCCAGATATTTGTTATCCTGGTACTGTACCATTATAACTAAAATTTTCATTACATTACTGCTTCTCAAGAAATCCTACCTTTGCAGTAAAAATTATTTAACTTCAGGTTTCCTGCACTCCAAGATGACATAAATAAATGAAGACAAAGTGTCACACACCTTAACAAACCCCACGATGTGATACTTACTATCTGGTAAGAATACAGCTATAAAGTTACATGACAAGTTCATTTAATGATTTCATACTATCTCAGGAAAAACAACTTACTTCCTTCAACTCAAACACTTTAAAAAGTGAAAAGAAACCTGCAGACAGGTTCAGTGTAGTAGACTAATCCCTTACCAAAAGTAATTCACTATGGAAGACAGGCTACCTGGAAGTGGAGTACAACACGTCAACCAGCATTATGCTTTTCCTCCAGCATTTCCCTCTCTCCTTCACCCTCTAAAGCAACCTTACAGAAAGGATTGCCTAAAATAGCAACTATACCTTAAAAGCTCCAAGAACATGGTCAAATTTGAATTCTGGAAACCTTCATTAAATTTGCTTGGATACTTAAAAAGCTCAGCAGGAAAAGTAATTTTGTTGTGATGGAGGCTGATTCACTTTTCAGGGGGCTTCTGGAGTTGGACACTGGGTCTGGTTTCCATAACAATAGTGGGGTTTATTATCTGACAGTCCAGAGAGATGCTGAACTCACATTTGGCCAGAAACAACTACACAGGACACTCATTCAAAGACAAATATTTACTCCAGGACTAAGGTAGCCAGAAGGTCTAGGTGGGAGAACGTTAAGAAAGCTCTTAATCAGCAGAACTGACTACAAAGAAACCTCAGTTTTAATCAGCCTCTCGGTTTTATTTTAATTTGGAGATGTTTTTAAGATGCACAAGACCAAAGACCTAGACACCTGAGAATCTCTGTTCTTCTGCCCATTCTGTAACTGGCCAGACCACTACAAAAAAACCTGTAGGGTGCTTTAGGACAGTTGCATAACAAGATATGCAGAGTTTATGACAAAAGAATAACAAGCACGTGCTAAACAGCATTACTTAAATGTAGCCAAGAACACAATTTATATCTGTTTGTGAAAACTGCAGGTCTGGGGGTTTTAACTCTGAAGTAAGACCAGCGTCAACTTTAATTCTGTTTTTAATGGCAATCTCTCAACATGCAGTTATACTGGGGTCAGCAGTTAGTACATTCTGCATCTCAGAGAATGCTTTGAGAGGTAAACAGCACAGAAACATTAATCATGAACAGAATAAATGCTTCCAAAATGAAACTGAGTGGTTACCATCAGTCCTAGGGGAAAAAACCTCTCACGACACCCAAGGAAGACTGAGCACTCAAGGTGGTGTACAGGTGACAGGAGACATTCAAAGACAGGCTTGCAAGCTGAAAACACATCTTACCCACATCAATTACCCCAGAAAAGCACCGATCTCATTTAGCTGCTTAAGCCTGACATGCAAGTTTATTAAAGTCATTTAATCATGCTACCACACTAACTCAGCAGTGACATTAGAAGACAAACCTGGTTTTCTTCTTGCAAAACTCTGTATTGCTCCTTCCAAATGGTGATTTTTGAAGCTTCATCCTTCCTCAGAGCTCTCTCTTTTTTTAGCTCAGGACTCCAGAAGGTCTTGATGCTGTTCATGGAAGAGCTCAGCTTGCTTTCCTTCACCTCCACGTCCTTGCGGAGCAGATCGTTCTCCCTGAGCACCTCCTTGAGCTGCGTCTGCAGGTCCATGATGGTGTTGTCCCGGGCCTGGCGCAGCGAGTGCGGCACGGTGGAGGCCATGCTCACCGGGGGCAGGTGGTGCTCCCCGAAGGCGATGGTGTCGCTGGCCACGCCGCTGCTGGCGATGTTGGGGCTGCTGCCCATGGCTGTCATCCTGACGCCGTAGGGCAGCCTTCCCCCCGAGCGGCCCAGGGTCATGGTGCTTTTCGGGGTGTCGGCGCCCACGTTCTCGTGGTCGCTCAGGTACATGGGGCCGGAGGTGGCGTAGGCGGCGTTCAGGGACTGGATGTTCTCCATGGAGAGGGTTTTGCCGCTGCCGGCGCCGGCGCTGCTCCCCGAGCTGCCGCCCGTGCTGTTGGTTCTGCGGTGGCCCAGGCGGGGCGAGCGCGGCAGCCTCGGGGAGCGCCCGGGGCTCTGCGTGCTGGGCTCCGCCTTGCCCACCGAGCGAGCGCTGCCGTACATGGCTTGGCTGGTGGCGTGGGGCAACCAGAGAGGCAAAAACCAGGAATGAGACGATCCCTGTTAAGCTCTTCAATGGTTATAAGTCAATTTAAGGCCAATCACAACTTGTAACAGATCCGGTTGTCCATCTCCGAAGTCACGTGCTCGCGATGCTCAGGAGCATATCTGTATCAATGAGAATAACATATTAAAATCTGTATCAATAAAAATAACACATTAAATACCTACTTTATCACCAAATACTTGTCCCACATTAGAATATATTCTACTAGCTTCATATTTTTCCAGTATTTTTCAATTCCTCCTAAAAAAAAAAGCAACGTTTTATTTAAACCCTTATATTTAAACCCTTATATTTAAACTCAAAAAAATTTCTATTCTTGCTTTTCTATTGCTATATTATCACAGTAATGTGTGACAGAAAAGAGAAGCCATCAGTCTCCAAGACATAATTTTGTTGGCCATGACAACACCCTTCAGATGTCATCTAATCTTTTCTCCTATTTCTAACTGGTCCTGATGCTTTACCTGGTAACTTTCTGAGTAAGAGAGAATCAAAATTTAAAAACCACTCAGTACTATACCTTTCCTTCAAGCACTGCCAGCTTCCACAAGACATGTTTTCTAAAGCCTTGTGCTGTGAAATCATCCTGCAAATGGGAAGGCAGGATGGACTGAAATTACTCTGACCATGATCCCAACCAGCAGGTTCCTTAGCACTGCTGTCAGCCCTACTTCGGATGCACAAGTGAGAACTAAAACTAAGAATAATCACGAAATCATTGCTGACCACACAACTTAAGCAAGCACAGATGCAAATCTGAAAGAGGAGCAATGACCCAGCAATGAGACCAAGGAGGTTAAGGGGAAGAAGAGAATCACAGCTCCACTGAAAACTGGTTCTAGACTCTTACTTTCTCTCAAACATAACTTTAATCTTTGTTCAGGTTAAGAGAAGACTTCAATTGAAATATACTTCTCATTAACCAGCTGAGATTAATTCCATTAAATAATATTTCAACAGCAGGGAGCTCTTAAAACACAGAACAGCACGACATCATCCTGTTGGCTGTTCCTTCTCCCCTCTACTTTTTTCTTTAAATAAGGACTCTAGTGGCACATGCAATAAAATTCCTTACTTTTGCAGAGCAGTATGATGCTGTTGTACAAGTGCTGGCAGGAAACACTTTAGCACAGGGACTCTGGGCTGGGATCACAGTTAATATTCAAGATCTAGCAGAGAAGCAAGAAGTGTAACTAAACTACTGCACTGTAAAACTTAGCCCCCTACACAGTTCTTACTTTTTTTTCTCCACTATTTTTTTTCCAGTGTAAACTATTTCATGTTTCTGTTGGGTTCAAATCAAATCAAAACTAGAACACTGAAACATTCCTGATCCCACCAGATGAAAGAATATCAACTAGTGTCCAAAGAGCAGCAGCCTCTTATATATCCCAACATCTTGCCTTTCACGCCAGCTTCTACCTACCTGCCCCTTCTGCTCAGAAGTCAGGCTTGCCAGATATTAGAAATAACTTTCTCCAAACCAGCATGTTTGTGACACAGTAATTGGGCAAAAACTTAAAGGTTAAGTTTAAGAGATGGATAAATTTATAAAGAAATGGTGGAAATACTGCAAGTGGGTGGAGGGAACGAGATCAAAAAATAATACTGCAAAAAATACTGGGAAAGGGTAGAAAGAAAGAAGCAGAAATGAAGATAAAACATTTTTCCTTTCAGAAGGAAAAGTTACTATAGGAAAAGATACAACGAGAAATAGTTTTACAATGTTTAGCTTAACCTTAAATTTTAAATGGAAAACAAGATCAGGGTAAGCCAGCACCATTCCATGGAAGATACAATGGCATGAGGAAATTCACAAAGCTTATGGAAATTGACACTGCTTTGTGAGCATCTCCAGCAAGATGTTCAAGGGCTCACTCGATTTTTTTAGTGACAAGAAAAGCTAGCAACAATATTAGAGCACATCCGTAAAGGAAGACAGGCCAAGGAAAAACAGCCACCAACATTAACTGAGGTTACCTACCATAGCAACACCTACAGATGTATTTTTTAATACAAATTACATTTCTTCTATTTCAACTACATATCCTTATGCAAAACTATGTAAAAAAGTCTACAGTGTCCCGCTGAAGTTCCTTCAGTAAGCAAGACACTGTGCCCCGGATCTGGAAGAAAAACACTTCTTCCAAACAGAAAGGCTATTTCAGACTAGCCTCACTGTTTGAGATATCAAAATGCTAAAAATGCTGCTGTGACACTACTTGAGCACTCAAAAAGGTCAGATATGATTTCTTAGACACTACATAAAATACATTCCGTCGAGAGTTTGCATTCATAACGATTCTCTTGAAAATTAATCCAAATCACAGCACTTGATTCACTTGTTAAAAACTCACCACCACAGATCAGGGCAAACACTCATTAACAGCTTTAGATGAGTTTAACTCGAACAAAAAGACTAGACTTGGGTGCATTTCAGTTAAAGGACTCCACCCCAAAACCACCAAGTTTCAAAGCTGCTAGAAGTACATCTCTGCTGCACACAGCACAGTCACCTGGAGAAGTCCTTAACAACACATCAGAGGAGCCCAAAAGCTTTTGGATAGTTAGACAGGCCAAGGAAAAACTCCTACAGAGTTCCTCAAGCTCCTGATGAGTTCCTCAAGCTCAACATGGAGCGTCTGCCATGGAGATCTGCCTCCCCCACGCATTAGTAAACGTTTTGTTAAGGTATGAGCACTTCCCAGTGAATGAAGTAGCTGACAGCCCTGACACCAAAGCAGGCTCCCGGCAGCAGAGAGGAGCTGGTGGCACAGCAGGGGCTGGGCAGGAACATCTCCAACTGCAGCAGGCACGCAGGGGAAACTCTCACCCACCTCAGCTGCAAACTCCAGCCCGGGGCCAGCTCAGCTCCAGCCCTGCTTTCACAGGCAGGCATCATCCCCTCTGCCACTCCACAAAAATCAAGGAATTCAAGCTAGGAAAGCCAAGTGCTAGAATTAGCTGTTGATCAGGGTTATGGGCCAAGGAAAAACTCCTACAACAGCTGAAGCTCGGGGAGAAGAACTCTGGTTTTGCTGCCATGCATTACACTGCACTCACCTTTCACACAAAAGCAGTAGATTAAAAAGAGCTGTCTTTGGAAATAAGCAAAAGTAACCCTTCAGTATGGTTCTTAAAATGACAACTTTCACTACACCATTGTCAAGCTTTAAAATTGTGAATATTCCAACTATTAACTAAATACACCCTTACACACACACAGTTTCAGTATTTCCACTGACACAGATTTGCCACAGTTCAAGACATTTAAAAAAAATATATATACAAGATAAATCTCAACTCTTTTATTTTTCCCCTATTTTTTTCTTCTATCATTTATCACCGACCATATCACTTTGTTGTAGAAGCAGATATTAATACAATTCACACTAGGAAAAACATCTTCCATCATGAAAACAGCAAAGTGAGGGAAGTGACAAAATAATCTTTTCTTTTTTTGCAATACCAACTAATCAGGAAGAAGAAAGAACTCCAGTTTCCCTCTCAGAGTCCAAGCAAAAGTATATGGAAGATTTCTTTCCGATAACATGACAACCAGAAAAGTTAATTTTTTAAGTATTCTCACCCACACTGCACTGGGAACCTCACAAGTATGGTCTCTTATCTTCCATGAGGCCAGCATGCAGCACTGTTACTATTTTCCTCTTCTACTGAGACTCTAAATTTAGTCACAAATAAATCTTCCCTTAACCTTACAAGATGGTAGTAACCACAAGGAACACTGTCCAACTGTGAATGTACTAACCACCTTCCCTTTGCATATTCTCCTGTAGATTTCAAAAACCTTTGTTTTTTTCTGCCAATACAGGAACCCTAACCCAAGATTACAAAAAAAGCCCCAGAGACTCTCAACATAAAGAGCTTAAAAAACCAAAATTGCTGAAGCCAGTGCTAGACCATTTTTCTTCAAGATAGCTTGTGTAACTTTACAATTATGAAACAAAATTCTCTTGTTCACTGTTCATTAAGAGAACAAAAACTTCCAAGAGCATCCTATATGCAAGCCAAATGAAAAAATAAAAAAAAAATTCACATCAGCTCAAGTAAAAACTTTATATATGCATTTATATATATATTTAAATAGGCATAGCACCTTTGCAGGCATAAAGACCTGACCTGCTTTAGTATAAGTTGAAGATTCTATCTAGTGCTTATGGAAAAACGTGAAAGAATGACTATGAGAAAAAGAATGGGGAAGATTTACACAATACTCCAGAAAAAGGTTTGAAAAAGGACAGTTATGAACACATTTTCTGTAGAAAAAATTTAAAACTGATAACAGCACATTCTGCTTGAAGTGCCTGCTAAGAAAAATGTCTTCTCAGCTCACCGGTGACTGTCCAAAAACATTGAGAGACAGACACCATTAACTGCAGAAAACATTTATAATCTGGCAGCAGACATTTAAATGTACTGCAGTGCAATTTGGAGCAACTAAAACCCACCTGTTTCACTACACCAGCCTAGTCCCAGGCAGTGAATAGCAATGGAGAACCCAATTTCTCCAAATCCTGCCAGCATCAGGACCTGGCAGGCTGAGAGAGCAATAAAAATCCACCTGCACAACTTCATGGAGATTTACTTGTAAGGCAGTCATGACATGAGAGAGGGCAGGAACAGAGATGTGTCTTGTCAAAAGATCTGGTGGTGTTCAATAAAAGCTGTATTGGGGCATAGCAGAAATGTAAGAAATTCTGGAGGGATCACATTGACATCAAACTTCAGTTTAGAGAATCCCATAAATTGATATATATTTAGCAGTGCTGTCCCACTCAGCTCTTACGAGCTGAGTGGGACAGCACTGCTAAATACATCTCAATGTATTGAGCATCTGTTATGTGAACCAATGGCTCAGAGGGAAGGTGTTCCTGGCCACAGCTGACAGAAAACNTATACAAGATAAATCTCAACTCTTTTATTTTTCCCCTATTTTTTTCTTCTATCATTTATCACCGACCATATCACTTTGTTGTAGAAGCAGATATTAATACAATTCACACTAGGAAAAACATCTTCCATCATGAAAACAGCAAAGTGAGGGAAGTGACAAAATAATCTTTTCTTTTTTTGCAATACCAACTAATCAGGAAGAAGAAAGAACTCCAGTTTCCCTCTCAGAGTCCAAGCAAAAGTATATGGAAGATTTCTTTCCGATAACATGACAACCAGAAAAGTTAATTTTTTAAGTATTCTCACCCACACTGCACTGGGAACCTCACAAGTATGGTCTCTTATCTTCCATGAGGCCAGCATGCAGCACTGTTACTATTTTCCTCTTCTACTGAGACTCTAAATTTAGTCACAAATAAATCTTCCCTTAACCTTACAAGATGGTAGTAACCACAAGGAACACTGTCCAACTGTGAATGTACTAACCACCTTCCCTTTGCATATTCTCCTGTAGATTTCAAAAACCTTTGTTTTTTTCTGCCAATACAGGAACCCTAACCCAAGATTACAAAAAAAGCCCCAGAGACTCTCAACATAAAGAGCTTAAAAAACCAAAATTGCTGAAGCCAGTGCTAGACCATTTTTCTTCAAGATAGCTTGTGTAACTTTACAATTATGAAACAAAATTCTCTTGTTCACTGTTCATTAAGAGAACAAAAACTTCCAAGAGCATCCTATATGCAAGCCAAATGAAAAAATAAAAAAAAAATTCACATCAGCTCAAGTAAAAACTTTATATATGCATTTATATATATATTTAAATAGGCATAGCACCTTTGCAGGCATAAAGACCTGACCTGCTTTAGTATAAGTTGAAGATTCTATCTAGTGCTTATGGAAAAACGTGAAAGAATGACTATGAGAAAAAGAATGGGGAAGATTTACACAATACTCCAGAAAAAGGTTTGAAAAAGGACAGTTATGAACACATTTTCTGTAGAAAAAATTTAAAACTGATAACAGCACATTCTACTTGAAGTGCCTGCTAAGAAAAATGTCTTCTCAGCTCACCGGTGACTGTCCAAAAACATTGAGAGACAGACACCATTAACTGCAGAAAACATTTATAATCTGGCAGCAGACATTTAAATGTACTGCAGTGCAATTTGGAGCAACTAAAACCCACCTGTTTCACTACACCAGCCTAGTCCCAGGCAGTGAATAGCAATGGAGAACCCAATTTCTCCAAATCCTGCCAGCATCAGGACCTGGCAGGCTGAGAGAGCAATAAAAATCCACCTGCACAACTTCATGGAGATTTACTTGTAAGGCAGTCATGACATGAGAGAGGGCAGGAACAGAGATGTGTCTTGTCAAAAGATCTGGTGGTGTTCAATAAAAGCTGTATTGGGGCATAGCAGAAATGTAAGAAATTCTGGAGGGATCACATTGACATCAAACTTCAGTTTAGAGAATCCCATAAATTGATATATATTTAGCAGTGCTGTCCCACTCAGCTCTTACGAGCTGAGTGGGACAGCACTGCTAAATACATCTCAATGTATTGAGCATCTGTTATGTGAACCAATGGCTCAGAGGGAAGGTGTTCCTGGCCACAGCTGACAGAAAACAGACGATTCATTAAAAAAAAAAAAGTTTTGTTAGCCTCTGGAAGATGTCTCTGTCATATAAATTAACAATGCCTTTCATGTCTCCCCCTACTCCAGGACAAATAATTACTTCTAGGTAAGCAAGCAACCAAACACACACAAACATGGTGCAGAAACGCAGGGAACACCCAGCCGGTATTCTTTAAAACAAAGTCAGTTTCAGAGTAACTTCTGCAGCCTCCAGCAAGTCCTGTGAATTTCTTTGCTGCAATTTCCCTTCAGGACTGACACCAGCTGACAAACAGCTATACCCATGGAGACAATTCCTTAACGGCATCACTGCCTGATAGTCAGGAATGGGGCAGTGGGACCACAGACCAGGCAGGCAAGTGCCTCTGCCAGCCCAGGGACCCCTCTAGAGCCTCTCAGCAGCAGACTGGAAGCCACGGATCCAGCTTCCAGAAGACAGAACTTCCTTGTCACGCTGCCTCCTGTCTGCACAAGGAAAGCTTTGAATGTCACTTTCATAATAAAAGCTAAGCCAGCCTTTACAAGAGGCATCTTAATCTGATAAAGGACTGTAGCAGACACATTAGACTTCATTAACAGAGGTAGCAATTGTTCCCATTTACATAACTCACACCCGAATAGTTAATGGCAAGTATGGCAAGATTACACAGCAGGACAGAGACTGCAGAGCAGATACAACAGAGGGGAGGGCAGGTAGGAAAGATAGAAGTCCAAAAAAAGAAAAGCTTACATTCCAATAAAACCCTGCCAGGAATCCAAAGAGTGAGTATAATGAGAGAACTGACATGATTCACAACTTAGAGGTGTGTAAACCAAGAGAAAAAAAGAATTCCTGTTGCCTCCTAGTCCACATCACAGCTACAAAACCTATGGCTGCTATGTTACTTTAAATAAAAAGTGTGAAGCCTCTGCCTCTTAGGGCTATTTTGTAGATTTAAATTTGACTGGTTTTGGAAGGTAAGAAGGCTCACTACTTTTCATGTTAAATTAGTATCTATTACACACAAAAAGACAGAGGAAAGTTTACTTTGGAAATTGTTTGCAAGCCAGCCAATGCTGGACATAAGGCATTGAACCCATGGAACTCAGGGCTGTTTATCAAAATGTCCTTGTGGCCTTGACAGCAAGAAGGCAAAAAGGATGAATGCAACTAAGACAGAAATAAGACAAAAAAAGTAACTGTTCATATTAGGATTGATTCTCATTCCTAAAGAGCACATAAATAGATGCTGAAACACTGCCATCTGTTTATATCCAATCCTTTTTAAAAGCTGGGGGGATGGTGGTGGTGTTTGTTTTGTATTTTTTAAATTAGGTTCACCTACTTGCACATCTGCCAGGTTCACTGACTGTAACAGAGCCTTTGTTCTGTCTCACTGAACACAAGATGGGAATTGATACATTCTCCCCCATACACACAGACAGAGAAATCTTCCCAGGAAGGCATCTCAGAAATCCCCAACAATCTTCAGGTAACTTTGACATATTAAAAAATATATGTTTTGTAAAAGGCAGGTCATCAACCCTGACCCTGAAAGTTTTAGGGAAAAAAGCAGCGTTCATTAGTCAAGGGAGTGTTTTGTTTCTAAACATAAGGTGACATTCCTGTTAAACACTTTACATTGGAAAGGTCAGCATAAATGGCACCCAAACACTTTAAGTCACCACAGAACACGGAAACATCTTGATTCCCTGTCCTTTTTAGATCCCCTTCTGGTTCCCATTCCTACAAGGTATCCCATCCAGGAAACACTACCTGCGAGTCTGTAAATGAGAGAGCCAGAAATGTTCCTCAGCTTCCCAGTTAATTTCTCTCCCACAAGTACACAACTCCTTTCATGGGATCTGCTTATTCAACAAGGAAGACGTAAGACAGAACATGATCTGTTCTACTCTACAGCACTTTCTTTGCAAAACCAAAGTTAAATTAATTTTAACTGACATCAAGTTTTATTTCTTATAATACCCTTAAGTCTTGATACCAGCATAAAGGGTCTGCTGTCACCACCACAGTTCCATTCCTTTCTATCTCCTTTCCCCCAAAAGCAAGACACAAAAAAAGGCTTATTATTATTATTAAATACACCTATTTCAGCTAAACCTTTATTTACTCATATTTATACAATCTGATCGGCCACTTACTTATAAGGACTTTTTCCTGGAGCTCTGGGGGTTGGCCCCAGCTCGAGGGAGAATGCCAGGCACTAGAGATATTTCTAAAGGCCTTTATCTCACCCATCAGGCTTCAGTGGCTCTGCTCCCAGTGCACCAAGGGTTAACCTGGTCACTACATCTGGGTGCACAGGCAAGTTCTTTCTGTTGTGGCTGCTGGGACAGAAATTCTTGTGTCTCCCTGCAGAGCCAGGAGCACACACTGAGTAGCACTACCTGGACATCACACTGAAAGGCTTCCAAGGTGTGGCAGGAACCTTGGACACTGCTCCAGCACCTCTCCTTTCCTACAGCTTGAGGTATTTCACTGAATCTGTCACAGGATAATCAGCAGATGGAGCAGATATGACCCTTCTCAAGTGCTGCTTCTCGCCTGGATTTACCACTCTGGACACCCAGAGTCCCTCCCTGTCCTGACTTCTCGATGCTGACATGTGTAGGGACTCTGGGTAGGTGCACCAGGATTTCTTTTGTGCAATGACTGGGACATAATTATAAGTCTCTAAATTTAAAGTACATGTGACAAAAAAAAAAAAATCATGTGCCCTTTTTTAAAGGCAAAACACAAAAAGCAACAGGTGTCAGAACTTCAACATATCACATCACAAATACCACTTCCTAGTGATAAACTGATGAAATTAACTCGTGCTCTTCCACTTATCTAGAAGATTGAAGACCTGTGGATGTTAATTTTCTGTCACTGGATGGCTAAAGAGTTTATAGGCTCATTTTAGAGTAAAAAGGCAGTAAATACTATATGTTTGCATCCATGGCTGTTTCTCCCTTTCCCACAGGTAGCATACAACCAACAACCCATTTCCCAACAGCAGAAACAAAATGTTAAAAGCACTAAAGATACTTCAAAAGCCCAAACGTGCCTAGAAGCACTAGTGAACCCATGTGGACAGGCAGCCTAAAGTCATCATGGGTAACATGACAGTGCAAGGCAAAGCATGCTCCAGCCACAAAAATCCCATCATAATCTCACCCTGACAACGATGTTGGGCTAACAATATTGACACAACCCACGTGCCACAAAACATCACTACTGCTAAATCAGCACTGGCTTTTCTAGGATCTCCTGCTCTACTACTGCCACACAGCAGTCCACTGCATGCCACAGCTAAACTCTTGGCTTAAACAGGCAGCAGTGGACAGAACCCTCCTCCCCCAGACTGCTCTTACAGCAGGGTGGCCAGCAAGGGTCAAGAACCCACACCATGGCTTCTATCATTTAAAAAGCCACATGCATCCCTCCACACTTGCATTTCTGACCAAACCATACTCAGCTGAACGAGCCAGATCTTCCAAATATAACACAATCCTCCAGTGGCTGAGCCAGGTAAGTGTTGTAACAAAATTCTCACCCAAGAGAGGTTTTCAGGGGAACAGGCTTGAAAATAGGGAGGGGTGTGGGGATGAGAGATAACAATGGGAGAGTATCCTGCTTCACAAAATAAGGAATAGCAGCAAGGAACTCACACACCAGTTACAATAGCGTGGTGAAATGTTTCTATTCATACAGCAGCACACATAACTGCTACCAGGAACTGAAAAAGTGGCAGATTCAAAGAAAGAAAAAAAAAGAAAGAAAGGAAAGAAAAAAAAATAAGAACCCACTGAATACCAAACCCCCCTCAAAAAAACAGCCAGGGTTTCTCTCATCAGCAATATTTGCAATTCAATAAAAGGGAATAGGCCACATAAATACCAAACTTGCCTTTTTTGCTAGTCAGGCCATTAGCCACATATTATAGATGAAAAGTTATGTGAATGGAATCTCAAAAAAGCTCAGGACAGGATCAAAAAGAATGCTAAAAATTACAAAAAACATGATGCTTTAATATAGCCCAGAGAGTAGGTTTTCTTCAGTTTAGGCTTCTGCTAACATCCCAACAGTGAATTAATTACAGCTAAATTGGTTTCCCAGAAGTGGTGGAAGAAGTTCAAATTATATCAAAGATTACGATAAACTCACATTTCATTCAGCAGATCCCAACCTTTTTCTAGCTGCAGCCCCTCTTGCAGCTTGATGGATTCAGACAATTCCAGATTTCTGGATGATACAGTCGTCATAGAATTGACTACTCTGGGAACTGCTGTTCTGTGATAAAGTTCTGAACTGTGCTTCCAGAACTGAACTCCATTCAGTACAGCTGCTAACTAAAAAATTACTGCTTTCATTGCTGAAAAAAATAATCCCTTATTTTACTACCAGCTCTAAGTCAGAGGAGCACGGGCAAGGCGGTGATTTCTCTCCTCTCACCCTATTTGAAATGGCTCTAAGGGTGCTGACTCATAACTGCCCCTGAATTGGGGCACACATGTGAGCCGCTGCAGCTTCCAACACAAACTCCTGCACCGTGCCAGCCTGGAGCTCAGGAGGAGATGTGTGTTCAGCCACCTACGGCTACAGACGCAATAATCTCAGGGAGCAAAGGAGGGCAGGCAGCTGGCGGAGGTTACTGCTGCAGACATCCCTGCCCAGCTGGCCATTGTTTGAGAATTACAACCCCAAAGCAGACAACTTTGTGTGCTGGCAGCCTGTTGGATTTGAGGTAACACGTTATCCAGCCACATCCACCCTGCAGACCTGAGCGTGGCCCCCCAAACGTGCTTGGACAAAAGGTAAATCACACGCCGTTCTTCAGAACAATTCTATTTTTATCTATTTGCTTTCATTCTCTCGGCTCCTGTACTGCTCCCCACCACTACCAGCCCCTCCATAGGTGTTTCTTTAGATCTTCGCATCTCCCAGTCTCTCCCATTTCCACTTCACTTTAAACCATTTCACACCAGCCAGCACAAACCTTAACGCGAACTTCCAGGGCGCACGCAACATTCCAGGTAAAACAAACCGTGTGCTTCCTAACTAACCCCCAGAGCTCACAAACGAGACAGATGTGGAAGGGCAGCAATTCCTGACTTCAGGATGGCAGCACACTCAGAAACAAAGCACCGTGTCAGCTGACGCTGCTTCGTAGTAGATGCAACAAAACGCATGAAACTGACCATTCAGAGCTCACAGGGAACACAGCGAGCACCCAACACCGCCACAAGCTCCGAGCAGACAGACCCCGCTCACCACACCTCGGATGAGGTGACTGAGATAACAAAAGCGTGCGCTTCCCAAGGACACACTCAATGAGGAGGGGCGGAAAAGCACGGCCGGGAAGGGGAGTGGGCAGAGCAGGAATGACCGCCCGTGCAGGCACGGCCGACCCCCGCCCGGCAGGACGCGGGCCCGCGGGGCGATGCGGCCGCTGTGCCCGGGGCCGTACCG
>VZRF01002671.1:9308-29236 GCA_013396875.1 Vireo altiloquus | reverse complement strand
TATAATCTATATAATCTATATATATGCTATATCTATCTCTATATCTACTTATATAATCTATATAATCTATATATGCTATATCTCTATACAATCTATATCTACACCTATATAAATATATATGTCTCTATCATCTATGCAATCTATAGCTCTCCAATATTGACCTATATATATGTGTATATACATACATATCAGAAAAGGTTTTGTATATCTTGGTGTTAATTTTGGAGTTGTTCTCATCACAGCAGCACAAAGGGTGCCTCACATCAGCACATTCCCAGCAGGCAGGAGCTGTTTCCCAACAGCAGGGAAGTGTTCCCAGTTTAGGCAGAGCCTACAGACAAGAGTCTTAGCAAACAGGAGCAATATTTGGGGTTTCTATGCCTCTCTGAGCCAACAAACCTCTCCATATTTGCTCAGCCATCCAGAGCAACACTCCTGGTGCTCCTGGGTATGGGAGATTGGAGTTTAAAGCCAAGAGGACTCCCAGCCCTCCTCCTGAACACCAGCAGAGTTTCCTTTGTGTCCTGTCCCCATCTCAGCCCTTCCTTACACAAATGCCTGCTCTGCATCCGTGCCAAGCTGTTTGTGGGGTCAGGCAGGAGCATCCCCCAGCTGCTCCAGGTCACAGGGCTCAGCTGGTGCCCAAACATCCTGCCTGGCACATTTGGGTTTATGCAGCTCTCCCATGCCTGAGAAACTCTCCCTAGGCCTTGGTTCCCTGTCTGTAAAGTGGAAAATAAAAAATGTTTGGCTCCAACCTGTCCACGTGAGTGGCACCTGTGGCTGAAAGCATCACTGCAGCACCAGGGAGCTCCCAGGGTGGCTCTGAGGAAATCCCAGGGGATGGAGCAGGAGGAACACAATGTGTGCACCACCAGCTGTGCACAGGGCTCAGTGACCTGGACAGGCTCAGCTCATCTTCCTCCTCTCCAAACCCCCTGCCATCAGCTCAAGGCCAATGGCCAGGCTGCCTTTCCTGCAAAAAGAGCAGTGAGTCAACAGTGCAGAGGAGAAAACACATCCATTCACTCTGTTCAGTCAACAGCTGAGAGTGAGGGATGGAATTTTGGGATGATTCACGAACAGGAAAAAAAAGAATTGAGTTTGCAGAAATGATAGAGGAGAGGGGAGTGAGTGATTTAAGTCACCAAACCTGACTCACTGGTTAAATTAATCCCGATGTATGATTTCCATCCTCTAAAATAGGAAAGAAAAGCTGTACAAATAGGTGGAATCATTCATTGAAAGCCATTTATCATAGGATTTTTGGCTTGTTTGGGCTTTTCTGAAACCTCTTTCCATCTCTCTAGTCCTCAGTGAGTCAAACAGCATCCTGAAGCTGCACATAATAATTTGGTTATCCTGTTTCCCATTGCTCATTCCCTGCCATTTTTTGTAGACCTACATTTCAATTATCTCAGGAGCCCTAGGAAGCAGCCCCAGATCCAAGATTTTGCCATTCCCATTCTCCAGCATCTCTACTTGACATGAAAAACAAAACTCCTTCGATGGACAATCACAGAATGACCAAACCAGGCTGAAAATTTCAGGGAGGGTCTTTTCTGTGTAGGAAATTCCTGATTGCAGCTCTGTGTAACCTCGGCAGTCCTCCCAGAACAGGGATGGAGTGAAGCTGTGACCATCCAGGTGTCACTGGGAGCTCAGTCCGTCACCCCAGCAGCTGGGAGTTGGTGGCTGAAGCCCTGCCTGGGCTCAGATGAGCTGGGTGAGATCTGAGGAGAGTGGGACTGAGTGCAGGGACATCTCTGGCTCATTTTCCAAGTTCTCCCAAGTGCTGCCATCACCCTGGGCAGGAGGATGAGAAAGGGAGGCTTTCATGGTGTCCTGGGTTGCAAAGTAAAACGTGCCCAAAGGCATGTATCCTATCACCATTCTCATGAGCTGTTGAACCCAGCNCTTCTGAGGAAGACCAGACCTTTCTCCAGGATCACTGCTCCAACAGAAGCACATCCATCACTTCAGGAGGACTGCAGCCACCATCTCATGGGACTGCCACTGCTGCCCTGACTGACAGGGTGTCAGCTCCTATCTGACTCTGTCAGTTTAAACCAGTCTTTCTCCTGCCTTGTTTTTTTTTTTTTTTAATATGTATATGTATATGTATATTAGTAAAGAACTGTTATTCCTGTTCCCCATACCTTTGCCTGAAAGCCCCTTGATTTCAAAATTATAATAATTCCGAGGGAAGGGAGTTGCATCTTCCATTCCAAGGGAGGCTCCTGCCTTCCTTAGCAGACACCTGTCTTTCAAACCAAGACAACTGGAGAGGCAGTGTTTTTTGTGCCAGGTATTCTTGCTTTAAAGGACCCACCTGCACACATGTGTGCCTTGTTTAAGGTCAGAAGCAGAAGCTGCAGCTTTCAAGTTAAATCCAAGTGTCCCTGAATATTGGGAATTTATCACTCAGTTATTCTCCCATTCCGTACCTTTTTCTGTATCCTTCTAAAAACTCCTCCAAACTTGTGCATTTCCTGGTATCTCTGCCTTCTGAAGGTGAATTAGGAGCTACAGAAAAATAGATGTGCACCAAAAAATTCCCTTTCTTCTGTAATAGTTCCTCACTCTCACTAAGGAAGAGCTAAAAGTGGCTCCTGGCTTCCCCAGCCTAAACCTTGTCAGGGCTTTGCTTATGTGGCACGAGTGCCACTTCAATCTGGCTGTGCTGGACATGTCCCAGTGCAGAGTGCAAAGCCATCCCTGGGCTATTTTTGGCTCCAAGAATGGATTGATCCTTCTGCAGTCACCTGGCAGACACAGAAATGCCTGGGAAGAGATGGAGAGGAGGATATTGGGGGACACAGCAATCCTGGGAGCTCCTTGCTGGTGCTAAATCCAGTGAACTTTACTTCTCAAACCCAGCATTTCAAAGGGAAAAATCTGGAAGGGTTTTGTTTTTTTTTCCCTCTAAAAGACCCCATAACACAAGGCAGTGGATTTTCTACTGTTAATCTTGTATCCAAATTTTTTTTTCCTCTGTGCTAGCAGATTGACCTGAAAGAGCAGGATCCTAATTGCTCAGAGATAAAGTAATTGAGTGGTCTCCTGGGCTCTACTCAGTACAACAGACTTCAATAGAGCTGACAAATGTCGATCCATAGCCCAGGATTAATGGGGCTGTGCTTGTCTTCCCATTCAGTTTTCCATTTGCTCCTTTGCTCTAACTAACACCCTGATTGCTTTGGGAAAACTGACAAATCTTTGCAGTTAATGAGCCCCTCTAGTCATTTATCAAGCAGGGTTTCTAAAATAAAAAGACCACCGAGAATAAAATGTTGATTCAGTGCTAAAGGAAGAAGAAATCCTTCTCTCCCTGGATCCTGAAGAGTATGGAAGACTTTGCTCCTGCACAACCCAGAGCCAGAGTGACTCTTGCAGTGTGGGGTTTTTTCCCAAAAACATTTGGGATTCCAGGCCAGGTTGGACAGAGCTTGGAGCAACCTGGTCTAGAGTAAGTTTTGGGATGAGATGGGCTTTGAGATTCCTTCCAACCCAAACCACTCTGGGATTCTGTGACTCTCCCGACTGATTCCTCTCACTGAGCACCCAAAATCGCACACAAAACAGGTTGGGAGTTTGCTTTTACCCCTCTCTTTTAACCTCTGTGTGGGAGGATGAACAGATCTGGAGAACTGTAGGGAATGGGAGGCTGGAACCCTTCCCCCAGTGCAGATTCCTGGTCCCTGGAGCCCTGCCTGGGCTCAGCTGCCCCAGTGAGCAAAGCTCTGCCAGGTGCTTTCCCTGGAGTATCTCTGGGAAGCTCTGAGGAGCAGCTGTTCTCAGCGTGCAAAAAACCAAAAAACTCTTGATTTTGCCATCAAATGTTTTATCTGGCCCTGGGCTCAATGGCAACAAACTCTGAACTTCTCCCCCCCTGGGGGCTGAACTTCCCAGCCTGGTGCAAGCCCCACTGAGTTATCTCTACCAGCAACTGAAACTGGCAGCTTTCCAAACCCTGTATTCCATGGAAAATGTCAACACTTCTGCAGAAATCCCAATTTTTCCTTGGCTTGATTTAAAATAAAGCTCCTAAATGGGAACAGGGGAGAGCCAAATTGCCATTAGCAGTCACAGCTCTGCTCTGAGTGACGGGGAGGGGCTGCAAGGGATCTGTTTCTATTGTGACAGTCGTGCATCTGCCCATCATCCCCTTTATTTTTAGCTCTTGGTTGTCTTTCTTAACACAGAATGAGCTCGGTTTTACCTGGAGCCTGGGCAGGAAGCTGCAGAAAGGGCATTAGGTTGCAGAAATTGGTTTAGCAGTGGCTTCAGCACATTGGTCAGTCCCTGAACCTGGATCTTGATGCAAAGGAGGGGAGACCTGGCAGGAAGGATCTGGTGCCTCTGCCAGGCTTTTGCTCTCGAGGTCTGGGGCTGTACTGGATGAAATGGGGAAGCAGGAAACCTTTGGGGACGTCCCAGAGCTCCTGTCCGTGGCCACGTCACTGGTGGAAAGGGAGGAGCAAGTGGACCTGAGGTCTGCTAGAAACTGGATTTTCCCCCTCACAGCCTCTATTTTATGCCAGTTTTGTACTTTTGAGAGGTCACTGTCAGTAGAAATCATCCTGGCTGGTGCTGCTCAGGGCTGGGCAGCTGCCTGGCAAGGGCTTTGTTGCCTCCAAGGTGCAGTTATGAACATGAGCCCAGCAAACTGGAGCTGCTGGTGAGCCCATGGACACTGCTCCCTCTGGATGTGACCTCGGGGCTGCCACTTTGTCTGCCCTACCTTCATCCATTTCAGGATTTTCCCACTCAGCTTCTCCCACATCACCCAGGCCCTTGGGTCTAAGCCAAATTGCTCTGATGCATCCTCAAAAAGCAATTTCCAGAGAGCCATCCCACAGCTGCCAGCCTGGAGAGCAGTGTCCCCTCTGCCCAGGGCCAGCAGAGGTGTCTCCAGCCCCTCTGAGGTGGCAGCAGCCATGTGAGGTTACCCCAGCATGGATCCTTGGGATTCCTGCTCCAAGAGGCCATTCCCAGATGCTGGTCCCAGCTGCCATCCCACATGGGCACAAGGCAGCAGAAATCCCTGATTTTAATGTGTTTATCATTTCCCAAATGTACTTTGTGCTCTTCTGGAGCTTCCCCCCCCCTCTCTGAGCTTCCTTCTCACTGTGTGTGCCTTTCTCACATCTCTCTCTCCAATGCCAATCTGGGAGGATTTTTTTTCTCCTTCCCCACAAAATTCCACACCACAGCCTGCAGACCTGTGAAGGAACATTGACAGCTAAGCTCTGGTACACTTCATATCTTATTCCCAGCTGTGTGAAAACATAAATGCCCTTGTCCTGTAAGAGCAGCAAACAGCTCCATGTTCACTTGTTCAGGAAGTGACCCATTTTGGAGAGAGCTTTGCCAGAATTCTCAACTGCTGCTCTGGCAGTGTCAGATGTCTCCAGGGGAATGTAAAAGGAGAGAAGTCCTAAAATCTCTAGTTGGGACTAAGGTCTGCAGGGCCAGAATTATATTTAACCCCTAAGCTGCCTGTACCCTCCACAAACACTGAGTTTGGGCTTTGGACTGATGGTGACTCTTGCCCTGGTGGGCAGCAGGGGAGGGGGAGATTGTGAGACCCCCCCTGCAGAGCTGCCCCAGCCCTGGGGCCCAGCACAGGGAGAGCTTGGAGCTGCTGAAGAGAGTCCAGGAGAGGCAACAGGGTGAGCAGAGGGATGGAGCAGCTCTGCTGGGAGAGCTGGGATTGTTCACCTGGAGAGGAGAAGCTCTGGGGTGAGCTCAGTGTGGCCTTGCAGAGCCTGAAGGAAATGACAAGAAAGATGTAGAGACACTATTTACAAGAACCTGGAGTGACAGGACAAGGGGAAATGACTTCAAACTGACAGAGAATGAGTTTAGACTGTGTATTAGGAAGGATAATGTGAGGGTGGGCAGGCCCTGGCACAGGGTGCCCAGAGAAGCTGTGGCTGCCCCTGGATCCCTGGCAGTGTCCAAGGCCAGGCTGGACACTGGGGCTTGGAGCAGCCTGGGACAGTGGGAGGTGTCCCTGCCCATGGCAGGGGTGGAACAGGATGATCTTTAAGGTCCCTCCCAACCCAACCCACCTGGGATCCCATGATTCTGTGGAAATGAGGAACAGGCTATAAAAGTGGGACACAGGGGATGGGTGTTGATGCCACTGCTTTGGAAAGCTGCAAACCGAGAAGGAAGCACAGCTGGGTCCCTCCCAGTGCAGAGCCACTCTGGGGGACTGGGGGGGTCACGTCAGGCTGTGCCTGGCACTGACAGCAGGGCTGGGACAGGCACAGCTCTGGCTGTTTGCTGCCACAGCTCCCCGACAGGCGGAGCAAACCTGCAGAGATGTGGATCATTTGTAGGAGAAAATAAAAACAAGAGAGGATTATTTAGTCAATCACCTTGTCTGCTGTGATTAGTTCGGAGTTTAGAGCAGAAAACTGTGTGCTGGAGGTCTTATTCTGCATCTCACACTGGACTTGTAAAATCAGACTGTAAACCTTCGCATGAGAACCCGGAGTGGGAAGCTGCTTGTTTTATTTTATTGTGGGATGTCCCCACAACATCTGACTCCTTTGTAAGGCCACAGCAATACTTACATATTTTTCCCCTGCAAGGGATTTACAAACCCTGTAAAACAGCACAAAATCCTCTGACAGGTTTCCAGAGCGGGACAAACTTGAACCAAAGCCCAGAGCTGGTGAGGCACGGCTGGTTTGTGGGGATGTGAGGGACTGGCTCCAGAGGGGGACAGGGATGATTTCCCTCCCTCAGGAATCCTCAGAGCACCCACAGGCAGGGAGCACTGCTGGCAGCAGGGACAGGGAAGCAAAGCAGGCAGGAAAAGCTGGCTCCAGAGCCAGGCTGAAGAGGTAAACGAGCCGAGGTGGCCATGGAGAGCCAGGAAACACCAAACCCTCACCTCCCACTGAAATCCCAGACAAGGATCTTTACCCTGATGAGGTAGAGAGTCCCATTCTCAGCTGTTAACTGAAGATATCTTAAATGGCCTGATTTTCACAGTATTAAGCAGGTGATAGTATATTTCACAGAACCACAGAATGTGCTGAGTTGGATTTGTTCCTGGTTACCCCAAAAATATCAGCCCTGTGATCTACAAGTAAAATGCAATAGAGTTAATGATTAAAACTGAGGAACACATGTATGAAAGAGGCCCTTCTATGCTCATCTATCAAATCAAATATTTAAAGCAAAATCTTCTTTGATTTTACTGTGAGTCCTGCAATTTTCTTTGCACTTCTCACACTTTTCTTAGTGATGATAAACTTGATTTTTTCCTGTTGCTGGGGAAAGCTCGGGACAGGCTCACCACAACCAAAGTAGAGTGCAAAAGAACAAGATTTCCAACTTATTTCTGAGTTCCTACAAGCACACAGTATAAAAGGATCACAGAATGATTTGGGAACCTTGTTCCACTCCCTGCCATGGGCAGCAACACCTTCTCCTATCCCAGGTTGCTCCAAGCACCATCCAACTTGGCCTTAAACACTTGGAATTTTTAAGCCTTAATTTCTGAAATCCTGATGGTTTTTAGTGATGATCCCATTAAATCCTCACACCTCCTACAGCACCTTTCCCAGCTGCAGGGAAGCAGCACCACGTGGTGCTGGAGCACTGGGATCTTTGCTAGGTCCAACACCTCCAAAGCAATTTAAAAGCTTCATTTGGATCTCCACAGAGGATACAGCAGCTGTTTGTACCCAGTGGTCAGAGGTGAAGGTTCTGAAGGCAGTTGATGCTGCAGTGTGGGGTCCCAGGGCTGCTAAGGCCCAGTCCCTGGCAGATGTTAAAGATGTCTTCAAAATCCTCCCTGTGACCAGGGAGACCATTTCTAGTCAGTCTTGTGCTTAATTGCTCTTTTCATGTCCTTATTCCTGTAAAAATACTGCAGAGGATGCAGAATTTTTATACATATATATATATACGAATTCATTTCTCATAAATTATTCCTGTGGCCAGTGAGCATGGCCAGGAGCAAGGTAAATGCACAGTTCAGGCACAATGCTGGGAGTTCTGTGGTTCCTCAAGTCTCCTTGGCTTATTGTTCCCTTTTTGTGTCAGCAAAACTCCTTTTGGGACACATGGTGACAAGGAAGAGTGATCCTCCCTTTCCCCAGGACGTGCCCAGCACCCCGGGGCTGATCTGTGCTTGAAAGGGTTGGATTTTTCTCCCAGAGCAAGAGTCAGGAAAGCTTTGCTGAAATATTCATTTGCCTCTGAAAAAAGCTCTAAATGCAACCAACAAGCAGAGAGTTTTTTTGATGGGGATGTGGAACAGAGACACTGCAGACCAGCCCCGCTCCTAGGGCAGGGCTGTCCCTGCCTGAGCCAAGCAGGTCATTTCCATTTTCGTTCATTTGGATAAAATGAAGATAAAAACACCTTTAGAAGCAAACAGAATACAGGCAAAGCTGTAAATTTGAGCTCTTTGCCATAGTTGGAGTGCAGGGCTCGCAAGCCAGACAACGTAAGGGAAGGGAAATTAACTTTATCACAGTTTCCCTAAGGAATGTGGCTTAGGAGCATTCTTGTCCGTGACTGATCCTGGGCAGGAATTGTCACGGTGCAGGGACAAGCCAAAAACTGCACTTTTACTTTTTCTTCTGAATGTAGCTAGAAATTTTTAATTTTTCCCCATGACATTGGTCTGGACTTGGGTAGGGGCCTCTATTGCTTGAGCCTCCTCAGACAGCTGCCCTGGTTTGAGGAGGAGAAGGACTCGGTGCAATTCAGGCAGAGATTTGGCCAAAAGAAGTGTTGCAGAGGTGCCCAAATCTTGTTGCACACACCAGACAGCTCCAAACTGGGTAACAGCTCCATGCTGGGTTTGGCTGAGCCAGGGAGAGATCCTGTGGGCAGGGACTGTGGGATTCCTGATGTGTGAGCCTGCAGAGGTGCTGAAACACCTGTGGGGATGTGGCTGTGAGGGTGGAGAGGCTGACAAGTTCTAGAGGCTGCTTCACAGTGACCCTATATCCACCCAGTGCCACCCCTGCCATGGCAGGGACACCTCCCACTGTCCCAGGCTGCTCCAAGCCCCAATGTCCAACCTGGCCTTGGGCACTGCCAGGGATCCAGGGGCAGCCACAGCTGCTCTGGGCACCCTGTGCCAGGGCCTGCCCACCCTCACAGGGAAGGATTCCTTCCCAATATCCCATCTATCCCTGCCCCCTGGCACTGGGAACCATTCCCTCCTCTCCTGGCACTCCAGGCGCTTTGTCCCAAGTCCCTCTCCAGGGCCCCTGGAGCTCTTGGACACTGGAAGGAGAGAATTTTCTCCATTCTCATAGAATGAGTATTCCTGTATCAACAGCAATGGGGTTTATGCTCCTTTGTGTGTCTGTGAGGGGGTAAAATCCTTTTTTCACTAAAATCAGGCCTTGTTGCAAATAAATCCCAGAATGCAGCTCTGGTGAGAGAACGTGACTCCAGCCACCACTATCCCTAATAAATACACATTGCAAAATCGTCTCAGCTTCCCCTGATTCACATCAGGGAGCTTAAATTTGCCATTACAGGGAATCTGACTTGTCAAAATCCCATCTGTAATTATAAACCTGCACGAGGAGATGGTGAAATGGCAGGAGAAGTAACAAACCCATTAGGATTTAGCTCCCAAAAGTGTCCTGTTCCCAGAATGATTTAAAAGGTTGACATCCACAGCAGGTAAGAGCACAAAGTGTCACCTCACGGTACCAATAAATTCATGCAGGGACAGTCACTGACCACCCTACTGAAGCCTGGATTTCCACTCAGTCCTAGCAGAGCCAGACTCCAAAGTAAATATAATTACCTGGGCAATAGCCTTGAACCCTTGCAAGTCTGATTTGTGCCTTTGGCAGGCAGACAGAGCAAAGAGCTGCAGGAGGAGGGAGGGATGGAGGCAGGGCAGGAGGACGCCAGGACACCCTGAATCTCAGCATCAGTCTGAAGACACCAAATTTTTTGGGAGCCTCCCTGGGAGCAAAGCCTGACTGGGAGATGCTCTGGGATGCAAGAACAGGGAGCCAGGCATTAGGATCAAAACAAGTTTTGCTAGAAGGAAATGAAGAAAAGCTAAACCCCAGATGGGATGTGTGGGTCCTGCAGCAGGAGGGGCAGCAGCTCAGGTGTCACCTCCCAGGTCACAGGGACATTTTGCTGCAGTGGGAGGTGTGGCAGTGATGCCTTAAATGGCTCCCTGGAAACAGAGACCAGACAGGAATAAAGGAGGGATTGATTGGAAAGGCCTTCAGAGGTCACACTCTGGGCTCCAGAGGCTCCTGCCTCAGTGCATCCCAAAATGGACAATGACAGCTCCCGAGTTCTTCACACTTTGATATCAGCATCAATTCCCCAAGCAGAAGCCAGGCAAGGATGGAATTTGCCCAAGCTTGCCCCCCTCTCCCCAAGATGAAGGTTTGCAGTTGTTGGGCCCAGGAGGGTCTGGGTGTGCTTGGAGAGCGAGCTGGAGCGGCTTTGTTATGTCAGTGTGAGCATGAGAGAACAGCACTGAACGAGCTCCAGGGAACTGCAGAGTTCCACTGGGCACTGCAGGGCTGGAAAAATATAAAAATTAAAACCTAAGGCATCAGCAGAAAGACCAAAGCTTCAGGCAGGTTACAGGGAGGTGTGTCACAGCTGAGTCCGGGGATGGCAAGAAATGAGGTATGAACTTCAGATGAGAAAAAGCCATTTATTAAGAAAATCTTGCCCTTTATATATCCAGGGTTGCTAGAACAGGGCACAATCACTGGTTCTTGGGTGAACACCTCTTTAGCATCATTGGTTAGCTACAGACTAACCAATGTAAAATGTAAAAAACACCACCTGCAACATATAGTGTACAAAAACACCCAAGACGGTTTACACAAACTTCTCCTGGATCTCAGCTCTGCTTGTGAGAAAGCAACTTCTTCTCACAAACAGGGCTGGGAGCTGGAAAATTCCTCCCTGCCCAAAGCTGTCAGGGTGCACAGGGGTGTTCCCAGCTCTCAGCACGTGCTGTCAGCTCTGAGCCCTTGGGTTCTGCTCCGAGGCCAGACTGGAGCTGGTAAATACCTGTCACTGCCGTGCCACAGGGCAGGGCCTCTGCCAGCCAGCCTGGCCCTGCAGCCTCTCCCTGCTCTGTTTTCCCTCCTCTGAGCCACAGCAGTGCTGCTGGCTTTGAGCTGACTGCAGGAGATCAATAAGCAGCACTCTCAGCTCAATGGAGCAGCAGGAGACAATTGCAGAGCTCAGGACACGCCATGCCCAGATGGGCCTGGGCCCCACCTGAAATGGCTGCACCCCTAAAAAGCTCTCTCTCACCACCTTCTCTGTGGGGAGGGTTTTAAACACTGGTTTCTGGCTGCTGGCACAGCTTCAGGGAAGAAGAAAAGATCTTCCTGGACAGGTATACACAGCTGTTTTGCTTTCCAGCTGTGGCCAGATGAGGTTAACCCTGGGGATGCACAGGGAAGGCTCCTGGGAGCCTTCCAGTTGTCAGCCCTGGGCTGGGGATGCACTGAAACACCTGGTGCCACCTTTGCTTAAAATTTTTTTCATAAATTGGATTATTTTAATTTGAAAGAGCCTCAAGCCCTGACTCCAAATTGCAGCTGCTCTCTGTTCTCCCAAGAACGGGCAGTAAGGGGATAATGAATTTGGGGCTGGGGTTTCTTTTTCTGGGAAAGATTTTGGAGAAGTGCTCCTTGTTAGGAAGCTGCCCTGATGCCCAGGTACAAGAAGGAGGAGGAGGAGCACGAGGAGCCTCCTCAGGGCACAGAGACAGCCACACTGGTGGGCACAGCAGTGCTGGGTAATGCTTGGACTTGGTGCTCTTTAGGGACCCTTCCAACCCCTCCTGTTCTGTGGTTCTGGGATTCTCTGATCTGGATTAGCCTTGGCTGCCAGCTCTGGGTGATGGCAATGAGGGACACAGCTCTGCTGGGGGGTGGAAAAATCTCTGTGGCTGCTCAGCACAGGCAGGAGAAAGTAGAAAATCTGATGTATAAGCAAGGGAAAAATGCAATTCAATAGATCAAACAGATCAAACAGAACTCCTGCCTGCTCAGCACTGCTGTCTTCATGTTAAAATGCTGAGAAATACTCTCACATTTTCCTTCTCCAGTCCTTCCTCAGGGTGTGCCTGAGCTGGGAGTGCCATGTGGGACAGAGAAGGGACTGGGCCAGGTGCAGACTCAGCTCAACACCTTTATCAAGGAGTCAGGCCATGCTCATCCCAAAATGCAGGCTGGGGCTGCCTGCATCCTCTGTCACACAGGATGATGTCCCAAGTGTGGTCTGGCTCAAGGAAAGCTCTTGGGTGGTATTGGAAAGGAGCTAGTGGGATAAGGAATGCCTTGGAATGGTACAAGGGCTCTAGATGGTGAGAAATGAACCTCTCTGAGGGCCCTGGCTGAGCAGAACGGGCACCAGAGCAGATTTGCCAGGGTTTCCAGCATGTTCCTGCTGATACCAGGATGATTTTTTGCCTTTTCTTTTGTACCCCTCTTACACACTCTTTTATAGTTTGATGTATTCTCAGTGCTTTTAGCCCACACACTGTGACTTCCCAAGGCTGATAACTCAGCTCAGCCCCACGGCACCGTTAAACCAGGAGAGCAAACATCCTGGGAGCCCCAGACACCAAGGGCCTCTCCAGAACACATTTTGGAACCTCAGACAGGCCCAGCCAGGGGGAAGGTTCCTCACAACGAGGGCTTCACTCCAGCCTCTCATTGGGGAATCTTTGATAGATGTGCTAATTAGCAAGGCCTATAATTGTGTGTATTTTGGTGTGTGGGGTGGGTGTGTGCATTTCAGGACATTCCACCTGGACCAAGTGCTGCACCCAAGGATCCTGAAATAAATCCCGAGGTAAAAACCCCTTTTCCCCATAAACTGTGTTTTGGTTTTAATTTTAAGACCAGGGAAAGGCAACACTGGGTCTGGGGGAGTCACACCCCAAGAGCACTGTTGGATCCTCCTTGGGAGGCTCAGGGGAACACTGGGAGGCTGGAGCTGGGATCCACATTTATCCACGTTGATCCATGCCCTGTGGGAGCACACTGCTGGAACAAGGGCTCACTAACGGCTAAGGAGTGACAGAAAGAGCCTAATAAATGCCCCTCACATCCCAAACACTCCGAGCTGCTGGGGCTGAGCACTCCTCACTCCATAAGAGCAACAATTATATCCCCACGCAGATTTAATGCAATGCAGACTGAGAGCACACAGATGAAAGCAGCCAAAACCCTGGGGTGAGCGGCACGTTGCAGGAAAAAATGAACATATTCCACTTGTAGCACACTAAATATTATCTGTGGCAATAGTAGGTTCCATTGGACACCTCTGGGGAGGTGTAGAAGTCCTGCCAGAACAGGGATGGGATGAGGTTCCTCTGTTGTACAGGCTCCTGCAGCCCTGGCTAGAGAGGGAGATGTAACAGGAGGTGATGGTTCCATCCACCTCATATCCAGAAAACACATTTGCATGGTGTTTGTAAGGATAAAATCCATTAGATGGCTAAAAAAGGGACTTTCAGTGCTCAGAGCTGCCTGGGTTTGCTCTCAGTAATGTTAATGGCAAAAATGGTACCTAAGGAGAGACCAGAAGGGCTCTTTCCCAATGCTTTTATCTCCATCCTTCTCTTAAATTAAATGAATTTAATTAATTTAATTACAATAAAAACAGACTCTGTTGCACCTACATAAATCCTACAAGGTCCACCCTCTTAAACAACCTCCTTCAAGAAATTAGTTAAGTAAAATAACCTGAAAACATTTATTACATCCCAAATCCAGTTTATCAAATAAAATCTCCAATAAATGTATATTTGACAATCAGTTTCCTGTCCCCAAAAGTCAACCTCTTCCTACAAAAATTGGGCCTGATGTTTTGAGCTGCCAAGGATATGAAAACCCAAGGAAAAGCTCAGTTGCTCAGCACTATGGAAAATCCAACTCATTAATGCACCTTCCTCCCCATTCCTAAAAGAAAGAAAAAAAATAATCCAAGATATTTGGAAAAAATATCACTCGTCAATATAACCTGTGGATCACACTTCAGAAAGAAACCAGAAAGGAAGGGAGCAGAATGTTATTTAGATTTCTGTCATGTGTCATTTTTCTCTTGCTATTAAATTCAAAGGAAAACAAAGCCCACTATAATCAAGAGCAATTGTTATGGTAGGAACATTTATAAGGTACAATGAATATAAATGGACTGCTTTTCCTGCCACAGAGGAAAGGAAAATCCTGTTAAAAACAATTACTTAAGAGTCTCTGGCAATGAACCCAGCACTGAGGACCCCTTGAACCCAGAGCTCCTGGTGTCCGGAGGACAATTTTGCAGTCAGGACTTGAGAGGATCTTTAGGCAAGGCTGCCATTTAAAGTCACTTCCCGAAGTCCCAGGAGCAGGATGGAAGCCTTTGGAAGGAGCAGCAGGGCTCAAAGGAAGAGGCTCTCTGCTCTCTGCAGCTCGAGCCACGCTGGGAGCCCAGGGGGAGGTTTGGGCTCCTCACCTTGGGCATCAGGGATGGCAGAGACAGCAGGAGACACCTCCAGGGAACACCCTGACACTTGGCCTGAACGACCCAGCTCTTGTTCAAACCTCGTACTCACCTGGACCGTGAGTTCTCTCTTCAGGCTCAGAACAGCTGGTGATGATGTGGGGTTGAGATGTTTTGGGCGCTCAAGCCTGAAGAGACAGATCTAGATCAGCCTCCTGAGGAGCCTCTCAGAGCTGACACCTTGTGTGTCACAGAGAAGTGGCAAACCTGGATGAAGGGAACAGCTCTTGGATGCCTCATTGCTCCCACTGCCACTCTTTGGGCTGTTTGGGGAGCAGGGTGGGTGTACTAGTTTGAAATCAAACCAGTGGGAGATCGCAAGTCAGAATTATAATTTAATGGGGAGAATTTTAAAAGAAATAAATAAATGCAAAGCAGAGTGGTCCAAGCAGAGTGGTTCTGTTGAAGCGATGATCCTGTAGAAATAATGGGTCTGTAGATCCAGCAGTAGCTCTTGTCCTCTGGGAGTCCAGTAGGTAAGCGCTACTTTGGTGTTCAGAATCTCATCTTATATCCAGGATGGAATGCTTGGTTCCTCCCTCTGGGCAGAGCAGCACACAATAGGATGGTGAGTCATGTGATAAGGCCTGATGAGCCCATTAACAGGAGATAGTCCAGGAGGGAGTTATCTCTTAGTCATGGGCAAGGCACTGATGGGCCCATTAACAGAAGATAATCCAGAGGGGGGAACGCAGGGAGCACTGCCCTACCTGGTTTCAACAGTTCATGAAGATGGTGTTGAACAACCCATGACAGTGGGTGTGCCCCGAGCATCCCTGCACTCGTGGTGGCTGCAGGTGTCCTGGCATGGCCTGCTCTGCCTCCTGCCCCTTGGATCCCAGGCCAGCTCTTTCCAGTTCTTTCTGCTCACAGTAATGAGATTTTTAATCCCAAAGTGTAATGAGTTCCTGGGAAGACACAGATTCAGCCCTGCCAGCTGAGCCAGGGGAGGCTGGACGCTGACAGCCAGGGCTTGGACTCTGGGGACTCTCCAAAAGCCAGAGCCTGAGCAGCTGTGAAATGGGGACTGGGAGGCAGCCCTGGAGCATCCTGTCCCTGCCTCTGCTTCCCTGAGCTGTCACCACCCAGGAGTGTCACCAGAGCCCTGGTTTGAGCAGGGCTGAGGCAACAAAAACACAGTAGGGGAGGACAATCTCCTCTCCACTCCCCAAATCACTAGCTATCACCACGTTGACTTAATTAATTGTTAACATCTCTGTAATTAAGCAGTAACAGAAATTATTCCCTCTCGGTGCTGATGAAGATAATGAATAACAATCATGGCTGCTTTGTTTCCCAGCACTAATCCGTTTTGAAATATACATTGATTTTATTTTGATTAGGGCTAAACCCACTTTCCACGCTGCAAAAAAAAACCTCTCTGATTTGAGTAAATTGCTGTTGGCATTTACATTATGATAATCAGCTCAGAATCAGCTGCTCTCTTCCTGGGTGTCATTTGCTTACTTCTTAGTCCACTGTAATTTGGGGGGTGTACTTGGGAATATTTAATGATGGCTTCCTTTCTGCGTGGCTGTGTGATCCACGTGTTCCCTGTCACTGTTGTTATCCATGGAATGGTCCAGAACTCTGCAAGGCCATCCAGGCTCGTTCTCCTGGTGCTCTGACAATTCTCCAGACCTGCTGGGCTGCCTTCCTCAAGACAAGCCCAGCTTCAAGGCCCTGGCAAGAGTGGGAATTTGTGAAAACTCCAAAGAAAACCAAAGATTACAAGTTGATTTTGCACTGAAACTCTGTTTCCTGTTATTTTCCCGATTCATTTGGAAAATCCCAGTGGTTAGACCCTGGTACCAAACTGCCTCAAAAATATATTCTAATTATTTCAGTTGTGCTGCTGCCTCTGTCCCAGCCCTCCCATCTGCTCTGTGCTCACCCTCGTGGCACTGAGGTGAGGGCCTGGGTTTGGATCTGGTTTGGATCCCAGCTCAGACACCAATGTTCGAGTTAAAATCCCTGGACTCAAGAATTTCACTACAAACATCTGAATTCTTCCTGCTGCTCTTAGGGCAGAGTATGTATCTGGCAACAGTGAGATATTTTTTAATCTCAGGGCTGAATTCTTCATTTAAATTATTCACAGCATTCAGTTCTGGCATTTTTTAAATGGAACTTTTTCCTGCTTGAAAATGTTTCTGGTTTTTCATTCAGTGTTTGTTTTGATTTATTTTCTTTTTAAGAGGAGAAACACATCCTTTTCAACAATTCTGTTTTTGTATTTTCAATTTCAAATCATCATGAAAGACATGTTTTTTCTTTTGAACTGGAAGACAACTTCTGTCCAGAGCAGCAGCTCAGCAACCAAAATTTTTGGCCCAGTAAGTTAACCAGCTTTTTTTCTGATGTTCATGTAGCAAAACATTTCAGAAGTTCTTTGCTGTGAAACTTCTCCCATCATCCTAAGCCAAACTATCCAAGGAGAAGTTTATTTCTGATGCTTAAAAATATTTTAAGTTCTCCAATATCCTGGGAATATTGGAGGTGCCTCAGCCTGGGAGCAGGGATGCACAACCTCCCACTCCCTGCTTTTGTGGGCTGAGGAAAGTGTGAGGAAGATTGGTCTCGATTATCTTGGAGGTCTTTTCCAATATTAAGGATTTTGTGATCCCTCCTCAAAGCCTCTTCCCTTCCTTTGGTGACTTCTCCTCCTACCCCAGGCTCTGCTCAGCCCTCCCCAAGACTGCAGGGAGGTGGGTGAGTGGTGAGGGGGTATCCTGGAGGGATCCTGAGTGCAGGTGCTCAGGGTGATGCAGGACAGAGCATTTTCCTTGGAAACAGGAGGGCTGGAGCTGCCACAGCTATCCCAGATTTCTCCAGCCTGGGCTGAGGCCTAAGAAGGGCCAAGTCCACCAGCACTGCTCGAGCAGCACTTTCCACCAGAGGAGGAGTGGGCCAGGGACTCGTGGACATGGCAATTCAGGAGGAATTCCTTCACTGGAAGGGTGCTCAGGCCTTGGCAGGAGCTGCCCAGGGAGGTTTGGAGTTGCCATCCCTGGAGGTGTCCAAGGAATTCCTGGAGGTGGCACTCAGAGCCATGGGCTGGGGACAAGGTGGGCATCGGGCACAGCTTGGACTCAGTGACCTTGGAGGGCTTTTCCTACCTCAGTGATCCTGGGATTCTGTGATTGTGCTTCACCCTCCAAAACCAGGAAGTGTAAGAATTGCCTTAAAAATTAGTTGTAAAAATAATTTGATCCATCCATGAGTCTGTGCTACCAGCTTAGAGTGGCTCCTGCAGGGATCAGGATCTGTGTCCTCTCTTTCAGGGATGGGCTTCTGGAATGTTTTGGTGTGTGAGAATGGAGCACATCACCTGATCACAGAATGCCAGAATCACTGAGACCCTGGAGAATCCCTGGAGAATCCCAGAATCACTGAGACCTCCAAGGGCAGCGTGTCCAAGCTGTGCCTGATCCCCACCGTGTCCCCAGCCCAGAGCACCGAGTGCCACATCCAGACCTTCCTTGGACACCTCCAGGGACTGAGACTCCACCCTGGGCAGCCCCTCCCAATGTTTAACACCCATTTCTGCAAAGGAATTCTTCCTGATGACCTCCCCTGGGGCAGCTTGAGGCTGTGTCCCCTCATCCTGTCACTGTGCCCCCCTGTCCTGCCACCAGCCTGCAGCTGGATCCTGTCAGCTGCTCACTAACATGGACAAGGATAGGAAACGAGTTGGATTTTTTCCTTAACAACAGCAACCATTTCATCACCCAGCAGCCACACTGGTACATCCAAGAGAGATTTGGAAGCAAAATAGCACCATAATTCTCATTGTTCAGGTCTGGCACCCCAGACATGGCACAGCAGGATCACACATCCAGCTCTGGGAATGACATCCTGCTTCCTTTCCAGCACATACTCGGGAAGAACAGGTTCCACCCCCTTCCATGTGCCAGGAGAGAGGGTTAAACACTGATCAAAGGGAGCAGCAGAGGGATGGGGCGGCCATGCAGGCAAACCCCAGTTCTGTAATTGGAATCATTCATGGCCCAGGGCAAATAGAAACAAGATAATGCAGAGCAAGGGGCGGCACAGAGGAAAAGAGGCTTTGAAAAATGCAAAGCCAACCTGCAAACATGCAGGGAAATCTGAACCTTTCACTTCAAAGCGTTTAAAGTCAGTGTTAAAAGGCTGTTTCTGAAAGGTTTCCATTCTGCTGCCTCTTGTGCACAATTTTTGTTTAACTCAAACTCCCTCTCAGAAACATTTTTTTTATTTCATGCTTGATCTCTGCTGCTGGTTCTGGGAGAAGAGGCACCGTGTATGTGTGTGAACAGAGGGTACCAGGAGTTGTGAAGACTTGTGGAATAAAAGAATGTTTAGGTTGGCATAGGCCCTTGAGGTCATCGAGTCCAACCATTAACTCAGAAAGGCAAGGCAGGGGAGAGGGGAGGCAATTCAAACCAAGGGAGGGGTAGGGAAGGCAAGGCAAGGAAAATGAGGAGTAGGGAAGGCAAAGGAGGGAGCTGAAAGGCTGCCTTGTCTTCCCTGGCCTCGTGTACCCCTCCCGTCCTGCCAAGCCCTTCACTACACCACATCTCTAAGCATCACATCCACACTGCTTTTAAATCCCTGCAGGGTCCCACTGCCCTGAGCAGCCTCTGCCAGTCCTTGATAACCTTATTCGTGAACAAATTCTCCCAATATCCACCCTGAGCCTCCCCTGGCCCAGCCTGAGGCTGTTCCCTCTCCTCCTGTCCCTGTTCCCTGGGAGCAGAGCCTGACCCCCCCCGGCTGCCCCCTCCTGTCAGGGAGTTGTGCAGAGCCACAAGGTCCCCCCTGAGCCTCATTTTCTCCAGCCTGAGCCCCTTTCCCAGCTCTCTCAGCCCCTCCTGGAGCTCCAGCCCCTTCCCCAGCTCTGTTCC
Organism: Vireo altiloquus; assembly: GCA_013396875.1. NCBI lineage: Eukaryota > Metazoa > Chordata > Aves > Passeriformes > Vireonidae > Vireo > Vireo altiloquus. The sequence continues at coordinate 9,806 of VZRF01002671.1, read as the reverse complement.
CCTCCCTGGACACACTCCAGCCCCAGCACTGGAGGTGTCCCAGCGGTGCCAGCTCAGGGGACAGTCACTGCCCTGCTCCTGCTGCCACACTGGGGCTGACAAAATCCAGGATTGGCCTCTTGCCCACCTGGACACACCTGGGCTCATGTCTCCCCACTGTCACCACCACCCCCAGGGCCTTTTCCGGCTTTCCAGCTGCTCTGCCCCAATCCTGGAGCATCCCATGGCGTTGTTGTGAGCCAGGTGCAGCACCCAGCCCTTGGTCTGATTGAACCTCATCCACCTGAGCACAGCCCATGATCCAGCCTGTCCAGATCCCTCTCCAGAACCTTCCTGCCCTCCAGAAAATCAACTCTCCCACCCAGCTGGCTGTCCTCTGCACGCTGGCTGAAGGTGCTCTCCATCCCCTTGTCCATGCTGTCAATAAAGACATTAAGCAGAGCTGTCCCCAACACTGAGCCCCAGGGTCACTCCTGCTGACCAGCGCACAACTCTCCT
>VZRF01002670.1:27707-59096 GCA_013396875.1 Vireo altiloquus | reverse complement strand
CTGAACAATTTATAACACCCTGCATATCCATGATTACCTGTACTAACTGGGTTCATAAAGTAAAAAGCTCACTCTTTTTCAAAAGACTGTCCGAGAGTTTAGGTAAACCCCTTAATCTCTACCTCTTTCTACTCTTGTGGTGCCAAGCCTCACCTGAAATGCCAGCTTGAGTTAGCCTGAGGCTGGACTCACATTCTGAAGCCAAGTGCTGGGATCCCTTCAACATTTTAACCAGTAATTAAGTCCTGGCACAGACTGATGAAATTAGCAATGCTGGCACACACACCCCTAACACTCAGCTGCCTCCAGCAGAGTCGAGAGACCCTCTCTGGGCTGCGAGACAAAGGCTCTTTGCCACAGGGAAGGCAATCAGAGTGCAATTAGTTGCTCTTTATCAGTCATTTCTTTATATGTACATTCAGTGGCTTCTGTACACTCTTTTAAAACCCAACAGTCCAGAACTAATCCAATGGGCAAGTACTGTGGCTGATGAGACGGGATCTTCCCAGTGAGGGACCACATCCCAAATCCACGCCGTGCCACAGGTCCCCACAGGTTCCCGCTGCTCCTCCACGGGGCACAGACCCACACGTCTGGCAGAGGCCTGCTATGGAGGGAGGCTGGCAGAGGAGGTGCAGGGGCACGAAGGGCAGCTGCTTTCCCTCCACTGCTCCCCATGCTGCCCCTCAGCACAGGGTGTGAGGCACGGCCCCACCTGGACCTGCCTGAGACAGGCCATGCCAGGCCTCGGTGAGTCCAGATGCGGCATCCTGCCAAAGGGAAGCACCCCGGCACTGACACCTGCCTTCCTTCCCCATGCCCACCTACTGCAAACACCAAAGGCCTCAGCAGATACCTCTGTGTTTTTGAGCTCGCAAACACTAATTAAAGACTTGTGAAACAGAAGCTAAAACAAACAGACTTGTGAAACAGAAGCAAATAACACCAATGCAGAGAGACCCAGGGATGGAGACTCACCTTTCAAACACATACATGTATTTGAAAAGAATCATTAGCAAGCCTAAGCAAAGGGAAACTGTTACTCAGCAAAAACCCACTTATTTCCCAGAGTTTTCTGGGTGTTCCCGCAACAAGGAAGCCAAAGAAACAGACAGGTGGAATAAAGAAACTTGTACAGCTGAAACAGGGATAAGAAATATGATCAGAAATGAAATTATAGGCAAAAAGAAATTAAATATTTATGTATGGAAACAAAAATAAAAGGTAAGAATTTGGGATCACAGTTGCTATGAGAACAAAGGCAATCAGAACTGAAAAGGTTCAAGAATGCCTCCACATTTTTTTTCTGGCAGCTTTCCAGCTCACTTTTCCCTTAAATAAGAGGACATGAGCTCATGTGGAACACAAGATTTACAGCAAGTCTGCAGGATGCTGAATAAACTTCAAGAGCAACAACTTATTTCAGTACATAAGATCTACAGAAGGGTCAATGTGGACAAATGTTCTGGTAAGCCCATACTCAGAGGCACATAGCATACATCATATCCAGACTAGCTTCTGTTTTCAGATTACTGACCACAAAGACAACAACAATAAAAGTATGAGAGAAAGTATGCACAAAAATCCCGCGGCAAGAAGCAAGAACTCACTTCAGTTTCAGCTGTTGCATATATTCCTTTCAGTGCCTCTGAGCTTGCACGTGTTGTTGAGGTCAAACTAGGAGGAAAAGAAGATAGTGTCAAACCCCTGGGCATAACTATAACCCCAACAGGGTAACTCTTCAACATCACAGCAAACATAAACAGTGTACTCCCATGTCTCAGCTAAGCATTTGCCCAGGTGCTATCATCAAGCACAAAATATGTGAAAAGTTTGTCCTGCACTATGTATAAACCCAGCTGGCAGATGGCCACTGGCCAGCTCAGACTGAATCATGAGCTCAAAAGTAGGTCAGTCCTAAAAGGTGATGAATTCACCACCATCTGACAGCAGTAAAATTTAAGTACTCCAATTTGCAAGTCAGAAGAGATCTCCCCTGCTGGGCACAACCAATGCTTTTATACTCAGTTCACAGCCATCATTTCGGCTCAGCGTTTCTGTAAAGGCTTTGCCAGCAAACTCACATGTCTTTGGCAGCAGGCAGTTTTCAAAAGTAAATTACCAGCAACTGCTGTCAGCGTACCAGTTCCTAGAAATTACATCCTTGCATGACTGTAGTTACCTGGGGAAAATCCTTTCTAGTTTCTTCTGAAAGGAGACACTTCTTGCCCAGTCCTGCTCCTTTAGGATGTGAAATGCAAACTTCCCATTACCCACAGGAAGGCTTTGGTGTACACACTGAGCCTTGGTAAGCAATGCTTCAAAACACTCCCCTTGAAAGTGTTCTTACCTCCCCATCTACATGGTACACTTCAGTGGCAGGCTGCATGGATATCGTATGTGTCCCGAAACGCCTCCCTGAGGTATTGGAAATGCCCTTCTAATGTGAACTAGATCATGATATCCATAGCTATATATTTTATATCAGAATAAAATGGAACACATATGCATATTTGACAAACAGAAGAGTAAGTCTCTTGTTTTCACTTCACAAAAATATGAAGGGGTTTCTGTATGTGAATTTTGAAGTGGACTGATTCAGAAGCAGAACCTGCTCAACAACCTGGAGCAGACAGGCAGTGCAGTCTCCCGGCAAGCTGCACAGCCAAAACAAGTGACACACTTGCTTTCAATCACCAGCAACAGCTCCCTGTCCCAGAGCATGACTTAATTTATTGAAGTGAACTGCAATAATACAAGACGAACATCAAAGGTGACCATCATGGGCACAAGATGGGGTTTTTTTAAACCAGATCAAAGGCAAATCCCGATGGCAATACTGAGCTCATCATTTGTTCAAAGGAAGCCCTAAACCCTCCCAAAGAGTTTGCTTGTTTCAAAGACTCTCAAGGCTGTCACAGCCTCTGCCAGGAGGCTAAAACCATTTCAGATAGATTTTTCAGGTGAATATAACTGTATGGGGTTTTAGAGTTTAACTCTGAGATTATTTGGGATCATGGACAGGTGGAATTTTTTTCCCTCTGCCTCTAGATCTAAATTGCTCTATTTGATTTTAATGAGATATATTTGTTTCACAAGTTGTATTATCTTGTTGAAAATTTTTAGCTAAAACTTCTAAAATTCTGAAGCTGAGGACAATACAAACCTTCCAACTCAGCTCTATTTCACACCTCTTTGGGACTTTGCATGAGGCCTGCTATAAGCCTTCACTGCACTTACAGAAAAGTAACTGCAAACTCCCAGACTTACCAAGAATATAAAATGCAGCCAAACAGAATCGTAGTACCCAAGCCAGTAACCAGGTTTTCATCTCTGTGCAGGCCTTGACTGAATTCAGGTACACAAATTGTGATATTCCGGTTGTTTTCATCCAGGACTTCACAAAACAGAACAAACAAAAAGAACAGTTTGCAGAAAGCATTTCACTGCATTTTAAAGTAATCTTCAGACTGAAGGCCGTCATTGAAATATTTCTGTTATGCAAGAGTAAGCAGATAAGTTTCAGTTGTTTCTGTCTATCTTTTAGAAAGATCACAGGGAAAAAATGGGTAAATCTGACCTGGCAGACTTTGTGCTTCAAGCAAAACAAAAATGCAACTTAGTAGGGTGATAAAATTTCCTGTTTGACCACAATAGACAAACAAAGAAGAAAAAAAACCCCTTTGTGAACTGAGAAATAAGAAGTTGGAAGTCTGCCAACACCTCACCCACAGCTAAAAAACCATGCAAAACCAAGATAGTACAGATCTCAGACCAGAAATTTCTTTCATAGCAAGGGTCCCTTGAGGACAACTATGAAATCCACACACAGTTAAAAAAGGTGGTCAGTGGTTGCCCTGTTCTCAGACTGACACACAGAAGACCAAGGGAAAAAAGATGCACCAGTTACAGGCAAGTTTTATCTTGGCATGTAAGCAAATCCTACTTCCAGGTCCCTGAAATGAAACCAATTCAGTCCTTGATGAAGTGTTCCAAGTTGCACCTGGCTTTTTATTATCTCCCTGGGAGTCAAGGCAAGGCATAGAGCATCCTGCAGCATCACCCCAAAGCAAGAGATGACACCTGCACCTTATATCAAATCAAGAGCTTTTTGAGTCAATGCTACTTAAGGCATCTCCTTTTTCCTTCCAGCAACCACCACACATCTATATTGAGGCAGCACAACTGTTTCTAGGGGCAGAGGGAAGAATGCAGCAACGACTACACGACTACATCCAGGTTAAAAATAAACTCAAAATCAGTCTGCTGACCCAGTGAGAGAGGACTTTGTATGGCCTGCGCAAACAGCTTTATCAGCACACAGCAGGGACAGCACTGAGGTGAGAGCAAAAAAAAGGATGACCAGCCTTTGTGGAACCCCTTGGCCAGAGATATTCAGATTCTTCCACCTGTGTCCATTAAGGACGAATCTGCAGAAAGGCAGATCCACTGTTGGGCAGGTGTTCTAGCCAACCCTGGCACCAAAAGTCTAAGGAAGGCTGTAATTAGCACAGATTCAAGAGACATCACTTTTTGTTTACCCATTCCTTCTAAAGACATACGCAACTCTTTTAGGGAGTTGCAAATACTTGTTACTTGCATTTTCTTCAGGCCCTGTATGCAAGATATCCAATTTGGAAATCCCTCCTTGACAATGAGTCAACATTAGGTAAGCTCATGGCAAATCTGAGTGACAAGGCCTGGGACACCACACTAAGAGTGCACCTCACACATTCTCTGGCACATGCCACTGTGAAAGATGGCAGGCAAATGTGGAGTCCTTATCACACAGACAGGAGGAAGGAGCATCTCTGAGAGCAGATGACAACCATGACAATTCCCAAGCATGGGAAGACAAGGAGATTTAAGAGTGTGCTTGATGCATACTCTAAAAAACGCAATAGCCACACTTGCAATAAATACAAGAAGAATCAGAACATTCACATAACTGCTGGAGACTTTCTCTGTGACAAGCACTAAGCCACAAAAGGCAAATTATTTAATTCCACATATTACTTTCTTCCCCTTCTTTTTCATTTTATGCTGTGTCAAGACTTTTGAGTAACTCATATGCCTTCTAAATTCAACTTTATATTAATTCAAAATGCTGCTAAAGTTCCATAAGTAAACTTTACCCCTAAATATTGTCTGGTTTACTTCCTAACTCTAGAATACTCTTGTGTGTGTGTCTGTACCTGCACAAAATCTGTGACAGATTTTTTCCGCCATCTTTCCCCTTCCTTCTTGAGAAGTATCTGAATAAAGTTTTCCTTTCTGCCATTGGACTTATTTTCTTCTAGTAATTGTTGTTTCAGCTATTGGACACTAAAAGTTGAGCAATAATAAAGGGTGTTTTAGCACTAATTCAAACCAGAAAGATCTTCTCCAAGTGGAAAGAATGCTTCCAGTCCAAATGTATGAATCTGCTATTTATTTGGGTAAAGGAAAGTTTGAATTGTGCTGTGAAGTCTTGCTCTGTTTTTGTAGTGCAAAGAACTTTTAACTCTAGTGAGTTCCATACTCCTGATTTGCAATGCCAGTGGCTGAAAGGCGAGTACAAGAACTCTACTGAAGAACAGCATCATCTCAACTGCAACATAACTCCGAGACGTAACTCCAAGTCCTTTCTCGGAATATTTCCTCTCAAAAAAACATACAAGTGGTACTCAAGTTTTTGCATCAGGAGGAGTCCAGGCCTACCTAACAGACTAATACTAGAAGAAAAACGTGTCACATTAGTATCCACTTTGATGGCCAGTACCTACTAACTGGAACTTTTAAACTTTTGGATGAAGCTAATCACCCAGCTTCTTCGAGAGGAATTCCAAGAGCCATTTGTTCCAATCCTTTTCTACCACGTGACCTAACACATAATGTGTTTTGTCATATCCTATTTTATGAGAACATGTACTTGCCATAGGAGGAACAGACTACAAGACTTTGGGAAATTTGTTCTCAGGAAACAGGACATGGTGCAACAGACGCAACTCACCCAAGGGAAGTTCAGCACCCCTAGACCAAAGCATTTAACACACATGCAGAGTGCCAATTGCACAGGCTCTTGGCTGCACAGTTTTATTTGTACTATTTGCAACTTCTTCTGTGAAGACCAAACCCAGCACTCCTATATCCCTGAGTCTGTTAATCCAGGTTTGCTAAATTCTTGCTTTTAATACATGGCATGTCTAAAAAAATTTACATAAAGCATTACATAACTTACTAGTTTCTGGTGGTTTGCTGGATAGTGCTGAGAAAGTGAGGTACATGACATAGCAGCTGATAACTCCTGACTGCAGCAAACCAGAATGGGGCTGGCCTTTATAAGAAAGAGGAAAATCAGTTATTTTTGTAGACTAAAAACTGAAAAAGAAACTTACATCCTTTAAAGAACAGCACACCAGTATCTTTTATTTTTTACTTAAAGCAGTTAGTAAGTGTTTGAGGCCGTTTAGACACAGTTCCACTGACCAGTAAAGAGAAAAAAAAAAATCTATCCTTTAGTTCTGGGAGTTGTTTCAGAAAAGGAATAGAGATTGCCATGTATGTAAAGAATCACCTCTGTGCTGTTCCTTCATCAAACGCAGCAGCTTTTCAAAAGCTACTGACAAGCTGCCACAATAATTTTATTTGCCTGTAAATTTGCTGTTGGAGTCACTCTACTATTTTCGGGCCCAATGTATGCAAGATACTAACAGTACACAAAGTATGAAATACTGCTGGCAAGTCTTCCAAGCCCAAACTTTACAAATTATAAATCCCAAGAACTTAAAAGTAAATGGCAAAACAGTGGTGAGTGACTTTGACAGCTACCAGTGCCAGACAGGTAAATTTCTCAACATAGTGCCAGCCATCAGCAGGTGAGCCTTCTCTACACTATGTGCCTGATGGCACACCCAAAATGTCTCACACCGCTGTACTTTTAGCAGTCGAGCTGACAATGAGCCACAGCACTTCACAATGTAGATAAACAACCAAGAACAGCACCAGTTTGAACTATCATTAGACTTTCTGCCCAGACATGGTTTATGCCTCCAGGCACACAATTGTGGCAGCACAGGAATCCAGGAGGAGAAAGGTCAGTGGACTCACGATTCTGGACACAGGGCGATATGGCCACCAGGGACACAAAGAGGCACAGGCCACCGTTCACTCCGATCAGGACCTTGTTGTACGTGCAGCCCTCTGAGCGCGTGTAGAAAAGCGCCATGAGGACCAGAGCTGCCACAGCGACCGAGTACAGCATGAGAGTGACCAAGGCAAGCAAACCATTCCACACCTGCTTGTGGTTTGCACCTGCAGTCCTGGGGAGAGAGAGACAAGCATCTTTGTCTTCCCTTGCCCAGACCACAAAATTCTAGCAGCTGAATAGTTCATATCCTCAAACACAAAAGGAAAGTGTTTATTTTCCCGAAGCATGCATGCATGACTACACCAACAGAGACTCTTGCAAGGTTCCTACTCATGAAACAGAGGGAAACATTCCTTAGCATCAGTGTTTATCTTCTGTACTATCACAGTCAGCTCTTTCTCTAATTGACACAGTGTTGACTCCTAGAACTCCCAGAAGTTCTCTGAGATCAGCCCATCAGCATATCTCAGCTCAATACTTCAGAGGTTTCCTCAGCAACAACTCCAAGTGTCCCAGGCTGGGCTAGCGAGCTCTCCACACAATGAAACCAGAGGTGTATTACCTGGCACGGCCTCTCTTCTGTTCCTTGTTCTACCTTGATAGTTTTACTACTCTTTCACTCAAAAAACCCTCCTCTCCACTGGGATCTAACCACCAGTCTTCTTCAGCTAAAATGTGGTCCATATTGTTTTCCTTTCTTCACCTTCCAAAGGTCTCTTGCAAAGATCACCAGGGTTTAAAAGAAGCAACTAAAACAACTGTTTTGACACAGCAGGCTGTTTGGTGGATGGAAAGTCTTTTCAGCGGGTTTTTTTTTCTGTTGTTTTGTGGAAGCAGGACGTATTTTAAAAGAATATCTAATGTAAAGAGAGATACAGTTAAATGCTAGTGTTTAAAGTCTTTCATCCACAAAAAAGTAGCTACAGTAATTAGCACTAAAAATATCTGTGGTATAAGGAGTTCTCACCTCTTCCTCCCTGAAAAAGGAATCAAACAAAGCAACTCAAAAGAGGTGCTAAAACTCTTAGCAGGTGGTGTTTTAATTAGAACAAGAGAGGACTGCAAGAGTTTGTAGAGGAGGAAATGTGAGAGAGAAAGAGAGGTGAAGTGCTAGGGAAAGCAATAGAAAATATACTTGAGCCAAAAATTAAGTCAATGCCCAAATGGTGCATATCCAAGATGATAAGGAATCTTGCGTATTTAGATGACAGGAAAGAAGGTGAACACAAATTTAGCAGTTCTCATATTGCGAAAAAAAAAATAATGTGCATTAAGCTGACATAGAAAAAGCAGCATTTATCAGTTCAAACACTGCGCACAGTTTCACTATTACATTTTGCAAAATCAGTTTTATTTTCTTCCACCATTCTACTTAGCAGATGTATTTTCATATAAAATATAAAATAACTTAAAGTAATAAATTTTTGCATCCCAACAGACTACTACTTAATGGAAGCCAAGAAATTCAGGTTAAGACTAAAGCAGCAGAGCAGAAGGGAGTAATGAGGTAACATTTCTGTTGGCGAAGGAGAAAGTAGATGAAACAAATATGAACAGCTCTGAATATTGAAAATCAAGTGCCTTCTTTCAAAAATTACATCCATAATACTTCTACATTCTTTGTTACAAGAAAAGTTTTGGTCAGGAGTCTACCAGAATTTTAAGCAAATAACTACAGGCCCAACACATACCAATTTTTATTCCACTTGTGTGCGAACTCAACCAGCAGGATAAGCTGAATGGCAATGAAAAGGAACCCTCCTGTTGCTCCTACGTAGCGCCAGGCTGCAAGGCAGAGAGGCAGAAAATAGGTCAAACTGCAGTTGCCTTTCCCTTGAGATAAAATGGATTTATTGTCTATGCAGTGAAGCTGTTAATGAGGTTTGAATATCTCAAGCCCACAAATGTAGCAAGAAATGAGAGATTTCAGATGAAAGGCCAGCTCAGTTAACTCAAGATTAGTTCCCTGATGAACTCAGCTTGCAACCGGCTACACTTTCAACACAATTGTGTTAGGACAGCCACTGAGTTTCCCTAACTAGAAAATCTTTGTGGAGACTATGAGTTACTACATTCAGACAGAAAATATTGAATTCTTTATTTGTGACTGGCAGGAGGGAGGTGGTATGAAGGTATTCCACAGGAATCTAAACCCTGAAATTGCAAGGTACTGGAACCCAATCATTACTATAAAGGGCAATTTCTTCTCCTCCAGATTCCAGCACCACAGAAAAACAAAGGTGGGGTTTATCTATTCATAAATGCTGTTTCAAACCACTCCCAAGCAACACTTGGTATTCACTGACTGGTTTTAAGACAGGTTATTTGGCTACTTAACTGTTGACCTACATACACTGTATTTGGGTAGCTGCTTGGATACTTTGGACAACAGAATTCTTACACGCAACATCAGAAGTGTCTGAGGAAATACAGATACCTATTTTAAGTTTTAGGTGTATATACAGCTTGTGCTGCTCTGCAGTACGCAGCCTACAAATTATTCCAGGTGTGCAGCCCATTTCAGTGAAGAAAAAATCAAGGAAGTGCATCATCAAAATTCAGCCATATCCTTCCATTGTACTTCCCTTTTGAAAAAAAGCATGTGTAAGTTAAGTGGAAGAACAGAACAGTCAGAACTCGTTCCCATTAGCAGTTGATGTAGAGATTTTTTTTTTCTTACTCTATCATAAGCTCATTATTTGAAACAAGCAAAAATGTCATTGGCTAGTTTGCTAAACATATTGTATATACTTGACAAGCATTCTGTTCTTCAAACATACAAAACAAAAAACGGATGCAGTTATCCTGTAAAAAAGTACATAAAAAATAGGCAGGGGACAAAGTGGCACATGTATTTGGGAGAGGAAGAGCAGGAAAAGTCAAGACCACCAATGGAGTAAATAATAAATAGACAGACTCTCACGATTTCCCTCTGCCACAGTATATCGCAGGACGTTTATGGATCAATCACAGACAAGGTTAGCATGGCCAGTGTGAATTAAACACTGCAACCCAGAGAAACCTACTGCTTGCACATAGTATTTCTCCTCCATGATTAACAAATTGCTTGGGAAACATGGCAAGAGATTTTATTTTTTGAGAAAAAAAAGCAGTTGGGAGAATGACCACCTCCCTCTAAAAAAAAAACCTAAACCAACCAACCAATCAAAAGACAGTGTAAGTTTCTTGAAAGGCGGAGAGGGAAGAAAACCCCACAAACATACTATACCTAAACCATCTGTAAATCTCAAATTCAGGGGCAGACTAGAGGTCAGTTTAGCAGGAGTTGCAGAAAACAGCTTTAGAGTGAAAAGTGAAGAGGTAGTTGGGGGAAGAAAGCTTTTTACGTTGTATCTCCAGACTACGTTAGGCTACTGTTGAGAATCAGCACAAAAAACTGTTTCTCCCTTTCTGCAAACACATCAGTTCCTGAAGACATTTCACCATGGAAAGGGTCAGTTGCAAAGATGACAGGCAATCTCACCTGCTCACGGGTATAAGGCATTGTACTGCTACATCTAACCCAAAGAGTGAATGGGTCCTAAGGACAAACACACACAGCCATCCCAAGGCTTCACGGCAGAGATGGAAAGAGGGGCATCCAACTGAGCCAGGACAAACAGACAGCAAGAGCAAGAAGATGAATTAAACCTGTCAGTGGTTTACTTGCAGTGGTTTCTACTTCAGTTTCCCACAGTACTGTGCTCTATTCTCTTCCCCTTGTTACTCCTTCCTCCTGCCCTTTAAACATCCTGGCTAGAGCAGATGGGTGCTGAGAACGAGGTAACCAAGCAAGTCTTAGTGGAAGCAGGCAGCATACACAACTGCACCTTTGCTTTTCACCGGTCCAGACTCAACAACTTAAGGGCTTACAAGTACCTGTAGGATGTACTTACTGCAAGAGAACAAACTCATCTTGGTATCACCAGGAAATTTGCTCCTAGCCCACAAGACTCCTGTGATACACTCACCTCCCAGCTGGCACTTCAGTACTGGGCTAGTACCAGCGTGCCTGTGTGGTGCCAGCATGCATTCCAAAACTGGAAATGCTTGTGTCATGGCATCCTCAGCAGAGCACTCACACCAAGGCCCAAGAACTCTAATTTTACCTTACTGTATGTATGCCACCAACCTGAAAATTAACGACATCCCAAATTCTTTTGGGGCATTGCGGGTTTCCAGGTAGCAAACACCAGTGCCCAGCAGGTTACTGTGCCTCCTGGAGAACTAGCACCTCTCCACTGTGCAGTCTGGCTGCTGCACTGGGCCAGAGCTACCTGCACAAGCCAAACTAAGATGCAGTTCTGTGCTCTTGAGCGAACAATTTCTTCTGCATCATCACAGTTCCCTATTTCTTAAAAAATTTGCAAGCATACTTAAAGAAGTCCTGCAGTGGTATTGCTACCTACTCCTTTGGCTCTTGGTCAGAAAAAAACATGCTGTTTCCTGCACATTCACAAGAAGACCACATAGTTTGTGCACACAGTGTTCCCCCTAAATAGCCCTATATACTCTTTTTGCACCTGGCCTGTAAAGGTTTTTCTTGAAGAAACAAGGCAATATTCATGTTGGTCAGATCTCTAGGATTTATAACCACTCACAAGATAGTACAGAAGGAAGCAGCATAACAAAACAAAGAGGACATACCATTGAGGAAAGTGTCCTGATCAGGAATGAAGAAGGCTCCTGAGCACATTGCTGCCAGAACTATAAGTTTAATAAGCCAGAATCTGGAGGAGAGGAAAAAAACAAAAAAAACAATCTGGTTGTAATAGGAATTAGAGGTTTTCACTCTCCTATAATAAGAAATCTCTACTTAAAGCCTAATGAGAAAAAAAATCCATCTTTTTAGTAACTGATTACCACTTTAGCTAGTTTTCACTTGACTGCATTATTTCTGACAATAAGAGCAAAGCAAAGGTTTTTTTTTCTTTTTTTTCTGCCTCGTACTACACCTAAGTGGAAAGTCATGGCACAAACTTGTAAAGACATGTGAAAATCAAGCAATTAAACAAAAAACTCACCCATTATGAATGTATGCTCGGCAACTTTTGCTGCTGTCAATTTTGATGGTGAACAAAAAGAATAAAAAGAAGAAACAGGCCATTCCAAAACAGACTTTGTACACTGCAGAGTATCCCACCAACTTCTCGCACATCTCACCCGCCTGAATACCCTTGCACATCTGCTTGTAGAAGGGAATCTGAAAAGCAGAACACATTATATATAAGCCATTAGAAAGGACATGAAGCACACGTAACCAAGTATGCCTATGTCTGTGCACCACTGACTTTTCACTGGCTTCATTTAACACCTTTCACTTTTGACAGCCCTTCAGCCTGGATTTCAGGGTTCAGGGGACATAACAAAATCTGATGCCTAAGGGACTGAAGTCTTCCAGAGCCTTCACTCAATTCCTTACAGATCCCTTGGGGTACAAGTCCACCTTCCTTCACCTCTGTTGGCTCATGCCATTCTTGCCCATTACTGCTTATTCCCTCACCCTGGGGACCTTCTCCCTTCTTCCCAGGCTGTACAGCAAAAGACTCTGATTGCTTCAGTAACTCAGCTTACATGAGACATACGAGGGGCTTGTGCTGCCCTGGCTGGAAATGCAGACTGAAGCACACCCAAGTGCCACAGGAGTATCAACCAGCCTCCTCTTCATCACAGCTTCTGAAACGGAGCTGTGCCAGTTGACCTGATTTTGTTTTAAATTAACAGAAAGGTGGAATATTCCTGCCACTCTTAACTCATTAAATATTTGCCTTTGAGGCCTTTCCCTGCAAAGGGGAAAGCAAACAGCTGCACATTCTGGCTTCAGTTTCACCACACAAACATGATGCTGGGTGCTCAGAAAAGCAGGTCTGTGTGGCCAGGACCCGCAGCTGTGAGGCACCTCTGTGCAGACATCCGCCCCTCACAGCCATAGAACCCTTCAGCTGCACAGAAACACAGGGATTTAATTAGAAAACCACTGTCCATTTCAAAGAAAAAAGGGCCTCTCTGTATGCTTACAGCCTTCAGCTGAGGCTGGTAAGACCAGTTGAACAACATTATTAAACCCTCTGGAGCTGATGGCTGCTACCTGTACAGGTGACTGGAGGATAGATAAGACGACATGCAGCAGGACACAACATGCACAAATCAACAGCTATGGCAAAGGAAGCCCCTTCATTCAGCAAGCATGTCAGTACACAAACCCATACAACAAAAGAACAACAGGACCTGGGGGCTAGCCATCAGGCAGCATTCCCAGCTGGGTAGAAAGCCCGCTGAGATGCAGGAAACAAGGGATAAACAAGTAAACTGCCAGCTTTCAGCCACCAGGCTCTGAAAGCCTGCCTCTCTCAGCAGGGTATGTAACTTCAATCCGTGTTCCAGGAATCCAAACCTGAGATCAACAACCCTCCCAGCACTTTCTCAAAAAGAGAAGCTATGTTAGCAGCTCACAGTAACACTGAGATGCTGAGCAGAGGGTGGCAAACCTAACCACAACATGAAGCTGATCCTTGATGGGCTAGAATCAGCTGAGGAGATGAAAACTGGTTTCAGCACAGCTGTGTGGTGTTACAAGAATAGATTCAAGCTGGGCCACTCTGAGTAGCTCTTTCAGCAGTAACTCAGAGATGAGCAACCACTTCATAAAGAAGCTCAACATTAAACAAGTAGCTGTGGCTAACTCGCATCCAAGAGTTTTTGGAAAGCTCCTGAGAAATTGTCTGGAGCACCAGCAACACTTTTCCCAGGTCTTGGAAGGCAATGAAATGTCAGACGGGGCAAACGTGCCAGCGTTCAAAATGCGCAAATGGATGGACTGGAATAATTATGAGAACTATCAAGGCCACAGTGATGCCAGGGCAAGCCAAGGGGCCACAACAATGCCAGAGAAAGCAACTGGCTATCAATGAATGCCTTCCTGTTCTTTGCTTATAATAACCATCAATCAGGAGAGGTTAGAAAGTGGCACAATATTGAATTAAAATTTTTCTAGGAAAATTACTTATTTGTTTGATATTGATGATAGTACTAGCCAAGGAGACAGAGTTTTACAAGATCTGCTCACTTTACTTACAAGTATTTCAGAACAAAACACAACAGAACAAAAATACTACAGAACTTGGATTACTTGACTAGCTGATTAAAAACAGATCTCTGAGTAACCATAAATAGGCACCTTCTCTAATATTATAGGTTTCTACAGAGATTTTGATGGGATTTTTGAACCCATACATGCTTTCCTTATTTAAGTATTAACTTCATCACAGAAAATAGAGAGAAAATATATGAATTCACAAGAACAATAGCTCAGTTTGCCCCACACAAGCAACAAAGAGCTCAGCCACCAGGTTGTGTCCACCACACCATGTAGTAAAAAGTGATGGCCACAGGAACAGTCCTGTGAGACTGAATGCCCTTTTAGGAGACTCATGGTCTTGAAGGAATAAAACAAGAATAAAATCAGGCTCTTGGAGACCCCAATAGATAATAAACACAAGCACAATGCTGGGGACAATAGGATGATGTAATAAAAAGGGCATGTTTTTGTAGAAAGAATGGTCTACTACTGGAAACAATTGATCAAGACTTATGTGACTTCAGTGAGAGACAAAAAAGACTAATTTTTTTTTCAATCTGTATTCTGAAACACATTCAGCTGCTCAGAAGGCTGCCCACCTGACATGCTTTACTAAGCTTCCCATTTGCTGGATATTTTTGACAGCTGTTAAGTCACAGATTAGTTATTTGCCAAGATACAGTGAAATAGCTACTTTTATACCTTTAAAAGCAGTAGAAGCTAAATTCTTTGGTCTCTGAGTAGAGGACAAAGCATTCTTGTTGCACAAACTCAATATCCGCTCCAATAACACAAACAGCCTCAGCTGCTGTGCAAGCAATGATGTTATCACAGCAAAGCTGGCAATTTTCCAGCACTCTCTGAAGCCCTCAGAGATGACCAACAACTCTGAGCAGCATCTACAGAAATAGGGGGCCCCGAACTTGCTCTCCTCTCATTGCAAGGTGCAGGCAACACGGAATCATCTCAGTGTGAGATGCCAACTCTGGGGCTGGGCCTGGGCACCCCCAGGCAGGTCTGTCAGCACCCAAACGTGGGAGTGGAGGAGCAAAGGGCGTCACAGGCCTGAAGGACCTCGCTTTCATCTGGATGGCCTCATCCAAGGAGGGCGAATACAGCAAGCAAACTTAGTTATGGAAACAGGAAGCATGGCAGAAGATCTGTGTAGGTGGGAAAACAAGGAAAAAAGCCCCACGTAAAATCACCTGTCCTGGGCAGCTGAAAAATGAAATAAAAAGCCAAGAAACAATCAGACCAGAACACATGTCATCGTGAATCTATGGCTACATTTTTATCAGAAATACGCAATGGGCATCTGCACTCAGAACCCTTATTTTTGGTAACATATTTGGAGTTTAGCATACAATAATGCAGTTACGGGCCAAGACATAAACCTAGCTGGGGAAATAAGCCTGAGGATATTTTTTGCCAAAACTTGTGATCACCTTGTACTGAAATGCCTTCACACAACTGAACTGAGTTCTACCGGTGTTTGTTTTCCTGAAAACAGCTTTTTTATTTTTATTTTCATTAATTAAGTAGGACATAGATATTTTCAGACTGAAATTGCTAGTTTTGAAAGAGCTTTAACATTAAAAATTTAATTTAAAAAAAAAAATCAAAACATTGTTTTGAGAGACTGAAACAATTTTTTCCCTTTTCTTCTCTCAAATATCCTCTGAAAGCCTGTGTAATGCAAGGTTTTGCTTAAACAGAACACATGTGAGTAAAGCTGTATCTGTTTTTTAAAAAAACAGCATAACAGGAAAAAAGAAATCATATATGGATCAAGGCACTTCAAGTTGGGCCGGGCTTTGCTTCATTTTGGAACAGAGTCAAGTCTCTAAACCATTTTGTAACTCCATATTGGTCTTTTCTGTATTTCTGTCCCTGTCACCAGGCTCACATGTCCTGACAGGCAGTGTTGCTCTTGTAAAATCTATTTTACATCCTACTATCCAAAATATTTTGCTGGACATAACCACCAACTTCGTCCCTGTTCCTCCACTGCCTCTTGTTTCTTTCCCCAGAGATCTATTACTGCAAAGTGAGAACTTAACAGCTAAACAACCAAAGGGAAGAAACACCTCTCACTGACAAAAGAGAGATTCCTTTTATGTAAGATCAGCATGAGTATTTGAGCTCTACACTAGAAAAGGAGACACACGGTTCCTTGCCAAGATTACAGCTCTAAAAAGGACTGCATTACAATTTGAAATTTTTTACCTAAATACAAAATTTTTTTTAAAAAAATTAAAACTAATCAAATTCTGTCTTCTCTCAAAAAAAAAAGAGGTGGTGAGGTCCCAAAAATATACTGTAAAGTATTTGCTTACAGTCTGGCTTCAGGAGCTAGGAGTGTTCCATGACCCTGCCAAAAGCAAAGGAATCAGTAAGTGCACAGCACTTTCAAAACACAGTTCATCATTGGGAAGCTGAGACTGGTTAGTCTGAATAAATATTTTCAAGGTGCATTCTACTACAACTGTGCTGAATTAGCTTCAGGGGTCTTTGAACTTTTAACAGCCTTGTACATAATTATTAAATCAGGGAGCAGATAAAGAAAGCCTACTTTCAGATGGTCCATTTACCATTCAAAGACATCAAATGCTCTAAACTGAGAGAGTGATTATCCTTCCACTTCAAACTAACAGCTACTCTTTGTGCCATTTCTTCCCACACTGAGCTTTCAAGACTATGAATTGGAAAAGAAATTTGGCAATACTGAAAAGCATGTTGTTGAAGGCTTCTTGAATCACTTTTCTGTTGGATAAAGAGTATTTTTTTGTTAGGGATACAAGCTGCATTAAAACCACACTACTGATGGAAAATAACTTTACGAAATTTGGATATAAGCACATAATTTGTCTCCCACACACTTAAGGTCCTTGGGTTATTCACTTTATTGCCAAGCTAAGCATCTAGTAAGTCAAAATAATTCCTGGCAAGCAATTTCAGCACGCACATGTTGAACAGTTTTTAAGTCACAGTTCACAGGCAAGCATCGTGTCTGTACTGGGTGCTCCTACAAGGTGGTCATCAACTTCTAGTGGCCCAGGGTAAAAAGGTGGCACTAGAATAACTCACGCAAAGTGCTATTAAATGAAAAAAAAAAAAGAAATTAGGACAAATCATACAAAGAAGGTACCATGGGAAGAAAGAAAGGTCACAGGCAGCAGAGCACAGAAGCCCTCACATTAGCTTGCTATAAACCTGCTGGTTCATCTGAGTTGCGGGAAGGGGGTGCTGCCGCCAGCTTCTGCATCTGGGATGCTCAGAGGGAAGTGTTTCAGAGACAACCAAACTCAAGTGCAGAATGTAACCAGGGCATCAGCTTGTGCTCAGCAGCTGGTTCAACTAGGAAAAAGCCCTCACTGTGCAACCAAAGCACTCTCTCAGGAGAGGAGCACAAAACAACTAGATGCCTGCACTGAGGGAAGCTTTCTGAACCTCCAGGACAAGCACATACACAACCCCAAAGCAAGCCCAATGATGCATTTGGTGCAGAACCTTCATTTTTAAGAATAAAGCAATGCAGCCCTTGTTCCCTCTACTTAAAAGCAGAGTTTTATTTTTCTAGTTTGTAGTGGGTGAGAGAGAGGATTTGAGCTACTTGGGTGGCTTATGAAACCAAACCAAATATGTGGTACAACAGGACCTGCATGTGAGCACAAGCAGGCTGGTGAGCATTTAGCTTAGGAAAGTTATATTAAGACTCTGAAAGAAACTTGAGTTTTAAAATCTAGCTTTAGCCACAGCTCCTTCATCCTTTTGAAGCTGTTTAATTAAAAAGACAATTAGAGATGAACAGTATTTACTGTGGTTAAAGGCCATGTGAACACAATGACTCAACACACACTGAAGAAAACCCCTTATAGAGGCTCTGCAGCATTGTGCTTTGCAGTAGTCTGTCACACCAGGAAGGCAGAATTAAAACTGCAACATCTGAAGAGCTATTTTCTAATTTGCTGCTTCTTCTACTTTAAACAAGCTGCAAGAGACAAAATCAAGGTTAGACTGAACTGATTTGTTCTACTAAAACAATTTCCCTAATACTTCTCCCTCCTGTGACACTGCCTGCACAGCAAACCTGGGGTGGGTTCACTGCAGCGGATTTCTGCACCAGACAGGAAGGATGCTAGGCCTGGGCTCTTCCTGTTGGGAAATATACTCAATGGGTGACAGGAAGAGGCTGAAAAATCAGGAGACTGAGCATGGAAAATCATCCCATCTGGCTTTGGAAGTGGATGGGTGGAGGAAATTGACCAGCTCTTCTGAGAGAGAACCCCAATATCCAACGACCCGTACAAGGAGCCCCATTTTCTTCCAGAGGCAGGAGAGACCACATCTCTGTTACTTACATGAGTTTTCATTTCATTAGCTACTGTTGTAGACATCATGACGCAGCAGATGATGGTCACCAGGATGAAGTAAAGCGCATACATGAAGCGGGTGCTGGTCGACTGTTTTATCTTGGGGCAGCATTTGCAGCACAAGGCACAAGCAGCAGTACCGCAGCAGCAGGCCAGCTGAAAAATAAGACAAAAAACCTCAAGTCAAAAACCCATCAAAACCCTCCACCTTAAGGTTTCTATTGCAAAAGTTAGACAGGGAAACTGGGAGACTTCCTGCAAAACTCCAGAATTTCTCAAGTCCTTTCCTCCCAGCTGAGCAGCATTTAAGTAGAAGCTGACTGCCTTGTTTATCAAAACTCACTAGTTTTAAGCACATCAGTTTCTAGCTTTTCCAGATTTGCTAAGGATGAGAGACAGATTTCCTTGTTTATTTTAGTTTTCTACCCACAACTGAGGGTCCGCCAAGATTAAATCCACCAAACATAGCAAAAAGCATGTAATTACCTTATTCAACAAGGAAAAAGGTACTGAATAAATCCTGAAAGGGATCTAGATTGATGGTCATTATTTTCTTGCCATCAGCAGTATCACTGACTTTCAAAGAACCTGGATTCACCTTCCCTGTACTCTACTTTTAGAAAAGTCAAATATAAAATATGAAATTAAGCCTTACTTAAACACATAAGGCAGCACTGTCCATGGCAGGCCCTTCCTTGCAACAGGCAGCAGCTCCTTATGGTTCCTGTGCTTAACCCACCAGCCATCACCACAAGAGGGATTTTTGGACATCATCAGGCAGCCAGGAGCACGGAGCTGCCCTCCCAGGTCTCACTGCTGCCAACCCAGAGTAACCCCACCCCCCTACACTTCCATTTTCCAGAGGCTCCCTGTGGCTAGGTATGGTGCACTGCCAGAGCCTGGTGCTTGAGCACTCCAAGGCTGCTTCTTTCTGGTGCTCCCTCAGCTTTTGGAGGGGCCATGGGAACATTCAGAGGACCTTCAGCTTTCAGCAGGCAGTAGTACAAGGTGGATGCTTGCCAGAGGATTGAAAATCCACAAGTACCACATTTGAGTCATCCAGGCAAACTTCACTGGTTGTATGTTCAGGCACCCAACCATCATGCACTGTTTTACTTCCAGGACACTATCTCTTCCAGCATGAACGACTTGTCTGATAAAGGGGAGGGGGTTTCATGTGTGTTTACAGACACATATATCTAACTCCAGAGTCTCACAACCAGACTGGCTGTTCAAAGCCTCAAATCATTTTGAAGAAGTCTCTTGAAAAGATTCCCAGTTTATCATTTCCTTGCCATGACTGCCTCTGCAACTCAAGCTCATGCTTCCAGCCTTCAGCCCCCAGGACGGGGGTGGCAGACAGGCCCTTCCCTTGCTCAACAGCAGCTCTTCAGCTGCAGAAGACATAAAGTGGGGTTAGTCCAACCCAGCTCCCACGCTGCTTTCCTCTCACTTCACTGCTGGATCTCACGCCAGAGGAGACAGGGCCTCAAAGCACGCAGCTGCTGAAACTGCTGCTACTGCAAAACAGAAATCCTCCCCAAAACACAGAGCTCCAGATATGGGGAACAAACAGAATGGGCTCATGTTGGCACCGAAGCTGTAAATTAAAAATACAATGTGCAAAAGCACATCAGGCAATTATACTTTCAAAATAGAAGGCAGTAGTGGCTTAATGGCAATTCTATTTTTTTCAGGTAGTGAAATAATATTACCTTTTACAGCATCAACACAAGTCCAGGAAACAAGGAAGCTATGGCAAGTTACTGATTCAGCAAACAAATGGGATAACATTTCAAAACAAATGCATACCAGAAATGTATCATTCATCCAATTCAGAATTATAACAAAAAAAAACAAAATAAGACTAAAGGTTCTTTTAATCTGAAAGGATTTGGTATCAGCCCATTCCAAAGTAACCACGATGAAATTGAACTACTGGCCTTAGCATAACATTAACAATTACAGTATAGAAGTAAAAAGGTATGCAGCTTTGGCATTTGTAAGGAGAAAAACATTTTCCTACACCAGGTGCTAGAGAGCTCTGCCAGTAAAATCTCATCTACATCCAGCAATGTCTGCTATTCTACTCCTCAGTCCCTGGAGCTGCTACTTAAAGCAACAAATGCTTAAATATAATTTTTAAGTCATTTATGTACTTTTCCACATTACTTAGACTTTAATGATAGTTTCTAATACTGAGCATGTACCCTATAAATAGGAAATATTTGTGAAAAATATCGGTATTTCCATCTTTTTCCAGATGAACCTCTGTAAGCACTCTGAACAGTCATGGAAACCATAGAAAATTGGTTAGATTATTCAGCCACAGTCCCAAATTTGGTGGTTTGGGGTTTTTTTGTGAGTTTGTTTCTTTTTTTCTTTTTTTAACTGCACCTCTGACATTCCACAGTAGGCCACAATGAAATAGGTGTTATCCAAAAATAAATGAGAACAGTTTCTGTCCCAAAGAGTAAGATGCTGGCCAAAACCTACTCACCCAAGAGGTTTCAAAGATATTATCCTTGGGTGACAAGACTTCAAAGCCCACATGCACAATGAGTTCTCTGTTAAGTCTTGGTCAATGTGCAGCTAAGCTACACAGATACTCTGCTGCCACATCCTTTACTACAGGCATGGCCCATCTCACTTCTGCTCTGCCTTCCAACTGCAGCAATGGTCTGCCCAGGGCTCAAAACCCACTGCAAGCCAGCAACAAATTTTTGTCATGTTATAAAAAAGAGATTGAGGAAAAAAAAAGTAAAGTCAAAAATCTTCTACAGATTTATCATTAAAAGCTCCTCCAAAAAATGGGATTCTGCAGGAAGATGATGCTGTGTAGTTTTTAGGACAGAGACAACCCAAACAACAACGAAGGTCTGTGACCACTGCCAGCAGGCAGACCTTGAAAATCCAGGTCTGTATGTACAGAGCCCCTTCAGAGTCTCATGATCAGCCCAAGCCCAGGTTCTCCAAAAGCCCTGCACAATGGCACCTGAAAGCCAGGCTGCTCTGGCAGGAGTCTGTCATACTCCAACAGGTTCTGGCTTCAAGTGCTCCTCAACCCAAAGGCTCCCACAAGTCAGGCAGCAAGCACAGCCAGCCCAGCTCTCTCATTACATCTCCTCACTGGGTGAACACCACAGTCTGACAACAGTTACAAACACTGGGCAAATATTTATGCTTTCCACAAACTCTAACCATCAGCCAGCTCCCTCACACTAATCCAACACGACGCCACAATATAGACCAGCCATCTGCTTTACTCAGTGCTACTCTTTTGGAGCCCACGGAGTACAGTGACAACTTGCCCAAGACCCCAAAATCTGAAAACCTAATATACTTGAAAATAGACTGCACCAGGATTTGAACTGCCTCGATGATGGCTGACTTGACTGGTTTTACAACAGCAGCTGTGGAAACCTGTGTGGGAAATTTTTCTCTTAAAACAGGCTGGCTTAACAACCCCTGACTTCCCCCAGCCTTTTTCCTAATGACGCCAGAGTTGTGGGCATGTTCCCTATATATGCCATTCACATAAGAGCTGGACTCAATGATCTTTGTGGGTCCCTTCCAACTGAGACTGATCTGTGACTCCTCTGCCAGCCACTCAGTCACTCCTACCCCTGCTCCTCCATGAGCCCTGACAATTCTTTCTTCTGCTGAGGGTGACCAGATAAAGCAACCTAGTGGCAAGGTGTGAAAATTACCTATCAATCCTTCTCAGCTGCTCATTTATCATGTAACAGCAGCAACAGTTATACCATTTCCCTTGAGGGCTCAGTGCACAGGCAGGAGGGGAAGGCAGAGGTGAATATCTTGCAGCTGTCCTACACACCTTCTCCCTTCTCTGAACAGGTGTTTCCAGTGGCGTTCTCCTACCACCTCATTCTGTTTGAGTACTGTAGGTGCCTGCCAATGCAAGAACAGTAATTCTGACATTCACCCAGTGAAGAGCAGAAGTAAGCAGACATGTGACAGCCCTAATTCATGCAAACCACTTTTCCAAGCACAGGCAGGCCCGGACATATTGAACAGTCCCACCTTACAATAGCTTGGGGAACACCTATGGTTAACAACTGTTAGGTTAACAAAACAGGACAAAAGCAGGCTTACCAACTTGTGCACAAACTATCGGGTCCCTACAATAAATACCCCACCAGCGCACACTTAACATCTGCCACACACTCAAGTCTTGATTTTTGCAAGCTATGATCCAATCTGATAAATCAGTAAAATGAGGTATGAGAATAATGTTAAGCACATGTAACTATTTACACAAGAGACTGAGAAGTAAGTGAACCTAGCTTGCCTGCTGCTTTTATAGAGACAGCGAGATTTCAAGACTGTATTTTCCACATACATTTCCAAAAAGATCTTGAAGGCTTTAGAAAATACTTTGTGTAGTCATTAAAGTGAAGACTTTCACGATCATTGCCCAAAATAGCTAATGGTATTTTTAAATTATACAAACCATAGGCAAGTATCAAGCTTATCACAACAAAGCACTTCCTTTTGGGAGACTTCAGCAGAAATGGTAAAAATCAAAGGGGATAGGAGCACAATGGGGAAAAAAACATGCATACTGCAATGAAATGAAGACTCAGCAGCTTTTCATTTCTTCCCTACTAACTGACAGCCTGGTGAGAGTGTCCAGGGAGAATGCATGCCTTCCAGCCTGTCCACGGAGCACAGGAATGTGCCTTGCTGAAGCTTCTTTTCATGGGGGCCTAAAGCAGCTTAGTTTTTCATGCACTGCTTGATTACTTGACTACCAGCATTATCTGGGCCATAAGGTTTGCAGATAATGCAATCACTGAGCTGTTAACAGCAGTGTCTACCAAAAACATCCAAACATGTACTCTCACAGCTACAGGCAGCATCCAAGCAGCCAGCCCTGCAAGAAAAAGATCCTGAAGTGGCTACACACCTGCCCTTGCTTGGACTTCTGGTTTCAGAAAAGAGTGTTTAGAAGCAAATGTTTTGTTTGTGCACTGGTTCATGAAAACAAGAGATGTCTGATGCCAGGTGTCCTGAGTGTTCGAGCTGGTCTCAGACTGTTACTGAAAATCTACTGCTGATACGCATTTTCCAAAAGCTTCTTCAACTGGTCACATGATTACACAGCTGTTTATCCCTCTGAAGTAACTAAATTCACCAAAAAAAAGAGGTTTTATTTTGTCCTTTGTCTGACTTAACTGGCTTTCCACTGCTTGTTATTTAATATTCAGACTCACCACGTGACTTAAGCCAAGAGGTTTTGTGAACCAACATACCAGTTAATCAACTGATGACCTATTTTGAGGAGCACATCTCACACTGCAAACTGTGCAAAATTAAACAGACTTCAGAGAAAAGTCATGCCAGCCAGGCCTGAGTAATGCTTTCTGGCGAGGGTTCCCTGCCCTCATCCACCCCGGAGCAGAACTGCCCTACAGCACCAAGCAGCTGGAAACCCAGGCAAGAGAGCTACTCCGAGAGTTAAACCGTGGGTGAGCCACTGCCAGGCACCGGCAGAGCTGAAGTTAAGCTGAACTGAGGGCGATTAGCTCCTCTCTCTGCACACAAACGTTACTTACTAAGTGGTGACTCAGCTCAGCATTAGAAAATAACACCACTGCAAAATGTCGAAGTTCAAGTCTGCTCAACTGCTCTTCTCCTGATGATTTGGAAAAATCAAGTCAATTGTTTAGTCTGACGTGAGCCTCACAGTGTATCACATCACCCATCTCCTCAGTAGCACAGCTATTTTCCATTAGCATAGACCATCTGGATTTGGCAGCAGTATGAGGAAGACTGTCCATCCCTCTGGTTACTTAAATCTGACACCAAAAAGAGAAAAAAACCCACCTTCTAATTTGTCTCTACAGTTCCCCAGGCACTCATTTCTGGTGAGGCTTTCTTCACTAGCTTAGACAGCCTTTTAACGACCTGCTCTTTTCTCCCTGCTTATCAAATAAGGAAACCAAAGCATTTATCCTAAGTCTCATTTGAAGGCTGTAAGACTTTAAGATGCTCCTCCCAGCATCTAAGTTGTTCACAATCTTTTTTCCTGAAAAAAATTCAAATTTGCCCAGTCCCTCCTACAAAATCATGGCAGTCCCACTGCAAACAGTTTAGCAAGCCACCAGACTCCTCTCCCTAGCACACAGCCACAAAGGGAGTGGGACTTGGCCTTGCAGCGCTCCACACACAAGGTGAACAATCAGCTAGATCGCTGTACTTGAAATCTTGTATTTTATCTACAGGGGCATCATGCCGTCCAGGTTACATCTGCTTCAATAGCAGTCTCCACTCCACCAGTCCCTTCCATCCGCCTGTGTGCTTTTGGGAGCCATTTTAAATACCCTCTCAAGTCACTGAGGAAAACAGACCTGATCCCGAAGCTTCTTTGCACTGATCCCTTGACATTCTTCACTGACCGCAACCTGCACTGGATGACAGGTTCAGCTGTCCTTTTCTAAAATTTTGTATTTCACAGCTTCTTATCTGAAGGTAGTTTAAGCTCATGCTGCAGCCACTTCTGAGACTTTGACAGCAGAGGAGATGCGAAGAAAGCAACTGGAAGATGAAAGACAAGGCAGCAGTGGCCAAGTCTCACAACTGGGGCCATCGCTTCATACATAGAGCAGATTTTCTCCAGGTTAGCTCTGATGTTCGACACCAGGACTCTAGCGGTAGAACAGCATATGGTGTAACAAGGTACATTACCAGGTACAGAGAACAAAATGGAGGGCAGTAACTGCCTAAGTCCATGGACCACTGGAGTGAAAAAGCAGTTAAAATGAGATTTTCACATGCATTGACTTAAAAGCAAGTAGCTGGAACAGCTGCCTTGCTTTTGAATGGACAGCTTTGAGCTGTTCCACAAACACACTGTGTCTTTAGAAAATAGTTTCAGTACTGAGTCCAAGAGGACTTTAGGGTGGAGAGTAAAAAAAAAGACATTAACACTTTGTGCAAAGTTACCAAAGCCAATAAATTGGTACAAAGCCTTAACTCTTTCTCATCCCATTATATTAAAAAAAAAAAAATCTACTTGTTCAAAGCATTGTTAAAAATGCTTCAGCTTAGATCAGTGTCACAACACTCACACACTTTTCTAGACTGGCAGGTTCAAAGTGGAGCCTGCTCACATCCTTGTGATGCTTCTTGATGCTTCTCGATTTTTCTAAAAATGAGCATTTTAAAATATAATCCCTATATCTTCCTGATATAGGAAGTATTCCTGAACCACTGTTTTGCCAGTGACTGTAAAAAGCCAAGAGAAGAACCAACAAAACAGGTATTTTCAGAAAGTATTAAGAACAGCTCCTGTTCAAACTCACTACCAGAGATTACAGGTTGATGCATTTTGGATCAGCGCTACTAGACAGAAGGAAGAGCAATCCTTTACGTTTTCAGACTGTTAACATTTATATGTTCAAATACTTGAGCACACACTGCTTTTAACTGCTGGAAAAACCAATTACTCAACCGCAAACATTAGATCCTGCTTAGCTACCACTAATTAAAATGATGATGAGATTGCCAGTCTGTAGACTCCCTTCAGAATGGTCACAGAGCCACCTTCCCCCACCTGCCATCACAGCACACACTACAGTCCCCCACAGCTCTGGCTGGCTCAGCCCCTCACTGCCTCATGCTGTAGCACACGGTGATGCTGAAGCTTATCTCCTGGATGAGCTGAACAAGGCAGCAGGTCAAATCCCATCGACAGAGTGGGCAATTGCAGCCCAAACAACTTCGAGGCCAGGCACTTAACATGCCAAGACATATTAGGGCCTGCACAGTTGAGAAAGAAATGAAAGCACTGGTGACTGGGGTCCTTGAGAAGGACACTGGAAGCAACCTAATGTCCAAGCATCTTCACATGGCTAACTTGAGAACACTATCCAGCCTCAGCATGTGTTTGGGATGAGAGCAGTCACTAGCTCCAGTGAGACCTTCAGCTTCTACCACAGTCACAGCTCAGGCTTTCACCCAATTGCTCCCCTGAAATAAGTATGTCTTGTACCCGCAACTGTGAATGCATCCATTGCAATGAAAGCCCCAGTAACGGGAAAAACATATCCTGGAAAAACCACACTTGCAAAAACTAAAATAAAAGCAGCAGTAGTATTTAGATCCTTCTGCATAAAGTACTCCCTTGCCCTCAAAAGTGAAGGCCCTGCTCTTACACTGCCTTCACTCCACAGCTCTAGAGCTATGGATATTTAAGGTGTTTATTTGAACTCACAATACAACCAACTTACGGGATGCAAGAGAAAAAGTCTAAAAAAAGAGGAAGCAATTGGAAATTAGGCAGGAATGAAAAAGACTATCTTCTCCGTCTTATACAGTGACAGGGAAAGGATTCCAACCTAGAAATGCAATGTCAAATGATACAACACTTAGAGGATCTCCCCATCTTTTTGGACACTTTTCCTTCCCTTTCTGATCACTTTTGAATCCAGCAGTAAATTTTATCCCGCTATGGCAGGCAGAAGGGACCTCAAAGATAAGGTATTAAAGTTTCCTTGAAAACAGGTGAAAGTTTTAGTGGAGAAAAAATGATCTCTCAAACCTAAGCAAGGGAAAGGCTGCAACACAACTTCAGTATTTACTAGGAGGGGAATCAGCACGAGATACCAACCTCAATGGACAAAGCTGCAGGAAATCAGGCTTTGTTAATTCAATTATTCAGGAAACCATTTATTTAAAGCAAAAACTCCATGTTTCTGCAAACAGGGAAAACAGTCCTTCACCAAGGTGTTTTTCCTAACATATTCATTAACACTACAATACACAAATATATAAATGTATAAAAATATATAAACACTACAGTATTCTACATCTGACCTCAGACAGCTAGTTTCATCTTCTATCATGATTAGTAATAGCAGCGGCAGAAGTGTGAAAATACCCACAGCTAAACATACAGGTCAAACACACTAAACAAACTCCTCTCACCCAGGAAGACCATTTGCAGAACAAGAGATGTATTTTGGGGAGAATTGTGTGGAGAGGAGCCAGGAACACCACCAGCATCATCCTGCAGCTGTGATACATCACCCTACACGTATGTCCTGCAATGCTCCTGTGACCTGAGAGGACACAAATCTGAATGAGGGTGTCAGAACCACCCTTTTCACCATGTAATGGAAAGAGGAGATCATGGACAGGACTTCTGCAAGCCCCCTTCTCAACCTGCAGGTGCAAACAGGCAGCGCCAGAGAGGCAGGCAGTCCCAGAGTGCACAGGGATCTCCCTCCTTTCCCCAAAAGCTATGAGTCACAGAAGTCATAAGATGGGCCGAGGTCAACCTTATAAATATAGCTCCACTGCTTTTTCCCCTTTCTTTTTCCTTTAAAAAAACCTCACCAGAATTAGAGGTCTGGGTATAAAATGAAAACGATAGTCTAACTTATAAAATGAAAATGATAGTCTAACTTGTGGCACATCTTTTTATTTATTCCACTATATGATTTCTAAGTGCAGGACACTATTTAGAATATCGCTCAAGATTTAACAGACCTACTAAAACAGCTTCATAAGCTTTAATAGCTACCAGTTCTAATTGAAAAATTAATCTTCTTGAACAACCCAGCTACAACATACTGTCCCTCCAAAATGAATGTTAACGATCTAAATTACATTTATTTAACTCTGGAAAAAACACATTCATTGTAATAAAGATTTTCCGCAACAGCTGCTTTCTTTAACCATGATCTCAACTTTATCCTCTTGAGAATAACTACTGAAGAAAAGCCAAATATAAAATCCTGTTTCCTGTCAATTTGAGCAGAGTTTTTATGTAATCAAAAGTATTGTGGAGGACCAAGCCAAACTGTATTTTCACTGCATTCTCAAAATAGGTCTATCAACGAGATACAAGCAAAGAAAAAACATTTAGCAAGTTTATTACAGCTCAAAAACTTAAATATCACAACTGTCTTCAAAGCAAGGCTGTACACTGCTTAATAAAAAACAACTGCAGAAATTAAAGTTTATAAATGGACAAGTTCCTTCAAAGAAAGTTCCCAGGGTCTACTTGGCAAGGATGCAAGTCACACAGTAATGTCCGTTAAGATAATTTTAAATAATTTTGCAAACGCAAAATCAGCATAACTGAAGTACACTGAAGTCTGGCAGTTTGCTGCTAGATCCTGCAACAAGAGGAATCTGGGCTGCAAAACTGAGTGCATTCATTCTGACAGGCACCATTAACTAGACATTTAGCATGGTTTGACCCAAAAAAAGTACCAATCACTGATCATCTACTTCACACTAGGAAAATTTTTTTGAGTGAAAATTAATAGCCATGTTAACTCACAATAAAATTTTGATATCAGCTACAGACAAACAACATTGCACACAAATGACAATTGCACTTAAACAGCTCAGAAAGACAATAGCAAAATTCTCAGTCAGTTCTAGGAAAGGAGATCCACAGAGAAAGGCATAGGTAAGGTATAAACAGGGCAAAAATACTTCCCACAAAAAAGCCTCCCACTACAGGATATCAAGCACATTAAACTACTATATTTTAGGAAAAAAATCAGGAACCTAACATGAGAGTTGTTTTGCATAACTCTTACAAAAGTTTCATCTTTCCTCAAGCACTTAATCTCTGTTTCTGGACATAGGGTTAACTTCAGGGGAACACTGAAGGAGAGGCCAAATTCCTTCTTGATTTTCCAGCTTGATTAACAGTACCCACCAAATGCCTGAGGAAGCTTGGTTAAGACAGAATGAAGAACTCCCATCCCTTCTGTTTTTCTTGTGCATTAATCACATTATACAAACATCCCCTCAACAAGGTTGGAATAAATCAAGTAATGAAAGCAAAGACCATTTTTCATTTTAAAAATGTGACACTGCATGCTATTGGAACATGGTTTATGCTGTTTATTATCTTACTCTATAAAAAGGTTATCCACACTACGTTTGCTGGTGTAACTCCAGCAATATGTCATATTTAGCAGAGATAAGTCTTACATCAAAAGTAGCGCTTGAGCCAGCAGAATAAATCTCCCCAGGGATTTCTGGGACTATGACTACATCTACTTTAGGGCTTTTGCTTAATCTTCAACAACACTAAGGAGTTCAGTTTATTTACAGACTCCAGAGTGACACAGCAGTGTCAATGAAATACGCTACTATCAGAGATTACTACATGGGGTTGGGACAGAGGCTTTAAGAATGTCTCAAAGGTCTGCCACGCTAAAGCCATGCCATTCACCACTGAGCATTACAACAGGTTCATCCTCTTGGTATTTAAGTTACTCCTCCAGGAGCTACACCAAAAAAAAGCACAATTAAAATGCAAAAAGCCACGAGCCACTGCAGCAACAGCACCTAGTAACTGCACTTTGTTCCGTAACTTGTTTCACACGCTGCCAAAGCGGTCGTGAAGCAGCAGGCAGGGAGGCCCCTGAGCTAAGAAGAATATCAGCAAATGTAGTTATTGTGGTCTCCCAGGTCCACAGGACTGTTTGGAGAGGCCCAGGGCAGCTCCCAGAGGGCAGGCAAGTAGATGTATGCTCAGTAATCCTCCTGTCCCACTGAAGATTGAAAGAACCACAAACGAAAGACCAAATCTAGCCCAGGATTTCAAACTATAGGAAAGATGTAAGATTTCCCCTAGGTGGTTCACACAAAAGCAAGAGAATAATCAGATTCAGAGGGTGGGCAATAAAAATATCAACAGAATTAGGACCTAAGGTGTTTAAATATGTAAAACAACAGGAATAAGTTCACTGGTTAGTCTGTTGCAGACAGAAGTAGTAATGGATTTCTATCACAGAAACAGAAATTTGTGAAAATAAAGCACAAAATAAAGTGCCTGGAGAAGGTGTCTAACATCATGCCAGAGAGACAAATATTAGCAAAAGGAGTCCTTCTCTTGAATGCAGCCAAGGAGGAGATCTAGAAAGGGCCTTGCTCCTGCCTATCTCCTCCAAGTCATGATCCTTCATCCACGGAATTGATTTAAGCAGGAAAACAGGTGCACCATGGTAAGACGTGGAGTACTGAATCCCCACCACGCAGATACGGAACAGTGTAGGTCCTGCACCACCCTCCATCACCACTTGCTCTCATCTCTCACCTCTTCTGTCAGCACCTGAATATGCCAAAACTTTCCATAAGCTGAATTTAAAGGAGTTAGTGAAAGGGCCTGAGGACTGACAGGCAGCCAGTGGCTACGAGATTAGTTAAGACCATTCCAATTCTTATACCATGCGGTCTTATACCACCTGGAGCCAGCAGCTATTACCCAGCCGCCTCCCGCAGCTCAGAAGGATCTGTTGCCCCTCTGGGAATCGCTCCTTGCCGTGCAGGGATTTGGGAAGGCCTCTCTCCCCGCCGGCGTCTCCACCCGCATACCGCTGCCCTGCTGCGGGCGCCGGTGAGCGGAGCGGCTCC
This sequence comes from Vireo altiloquus, assembly GCA_013396875.1. Taxonomy (NCBI): domain Eukaryota; kingdom Metazoa; phylum Chordata; class Aves; order Passeriformes; family Vireonidae; genus Vireo; species Vireo altiloquus. The sequence goes on along the minus strand of VZRF01002670.1, from coordinate 28,108 downwards.
CGCCCGCCTGCCCGCACACACCTCGGGGACAGCCTGCGTGCAGCCTCCCTCCCGAAACACGAAGGGAATCCACCCAGGAAACCGGCAGAAACACCAATGCTGCCGGAGAGCCTGGACAGGCACTGCCGCTCGCTGCGAGGGCTGCTGATTCCCTACCGCGGCGATGGCCGGGGNGCCGCACACCTGCCGCGCTCCCCGCGCTCCCGAACCCACCTGGCCGGCGCAGCAGCGGGCGGACATGCTGGCAGAGCGGGGCGGCGCGGCTCCCTCCCTGCTCCCGCATGCAGGAGCGCGCAGGGCTGGGATGTCCTGGGCTGGGCAGGGCGGGGATGTCCCGCGCTGGGCAGGGCAGCGCGGAGCGCCGCGGGCGGAGCGGCACCGCCTCTGCCCGGCTGCCGGCC
>VZRF01002670.1:0-27689 GCA_013396875.1 Vireo altiloquus | reverse complement strand
CGGCCCCGCTTCCGCTGTCGTCAGCCCGCTGTCGGTAGCAAGTGTGCGCTTCCCCACCTCGCTCCCCCAGCCAGCAGAAGTGGCGGCAGCTGCGGTACGGAGCGGGGCCATCCTCGGCAGGCTGTCCTGCTAGCAAAGACACTGCTGAGATCACCTGCCTGCTCGTATACCCACTAAAACACCTGGTTTTGAGTAGCTGGAATCTAATAAATTGACTGAATAAGGCATTTAAACATGCGGATCTTTACGAGGCCGGGCATCAAATTGAATTTTAACGCCGTAGTACACCAGCCCCGGTGCAGAGTGCTTTGCCGCATGGCGCGGCTGGCACACAAGCCCGTCCCTCCTGGAACAGCCGCGTTTGCTCCCAGCACAGCTGTAAGGCTGTGCTCTCCTAGCAGCAGCTGAGACCTTTCCGCGGTGTCTCCGAAATACATCCTCCAGCCTCAGTCACTAAGAACCATGCGCAGTACTACGCAGGAACCGAGGATTTTTCAGCTTCTCCTATGACGATAGGAGCTTGCAAAGGCAAACTCAGCTATGACAGGCATTAGATGAATGTGTGTTTTCAAATGGACTGTGTGAATCTGCTTGTAGATAAGGCCAGAGACTTGTAGATAAGGTAATAACAAGAGAACCCATTAATTTTAGAAAGCTTTACTAATTGACGCGGACTGCTGCTCAGCCAAGGTTGCGCTAGACTCCTGAACTTTGTGAAGAACAAAGACTTTATAATAGAGTTATGAATATCACCTTCTTGCCCAGCACAGACTTAAAGCTAATTTAATGACCATGTATCTTGTACAGGAGGACTACATGTTATGGAGACGTGTACTAGGTGGATGGGGAAGTCTGTACTTTCTCAGGACTCCTCTGTCTCCTCTGTGGACACTAACCTCTAGTGACATGAATTTCCCACACAGATAGGAATTACTAGTGGAAAGCTACGAGAAGTAGAAATTAAAGACTCTCTGGAAAGACTCCCTGGCCTTGACTGCTTTGTGTCCCTTGCGTGTGTGTGTGCATGCTGTAATACTTAAAATAACTATTTTAAACTCGATTTCTAGTCTAAACTGCCCTCACTTTAGGAATTCAGTGCAACTAAAAGCTATTGTCCTGAATATGGTTATGTACATGCAGGTAGCAACAGCTACCAAGGAAATTGGGATGGATTGCAGGATGTAAAACCCCTTCCTCCTTCCTTATGTATGCAAACAAATAGACTTGATGCTTTAGAAAGTGGATCATATGATGAATCAGCATTACATAATTTGGTGTTATACCAGGGACTGAAGAGACCAGTTGCCATAGCAGAACAATTAATAAAAAACAAGGTATGTACTTTGTTTTTTATGGTGCTCCAAAAGCTGCATATACTCAGCTAGAGACAAAGTATTTACGACTCTTATAAGATTAATTCTTTCAACCAGATGGTTATCTAACTGCAAAGGATACCAGTTTGTGGGCATCTGAGAGGCCCCAGCACAGTTCCGGCACTGATGTGGCTGATGCTCCTGCTTTGTAGAAGCAGCAAAAGTCCCAACTTCAGGTGAAGACTCCTTGTCAGGACTGGGGCTGGAGGCTCAAAACATGTTTTCTGATTTATAGCTCCTTTCCCCAGAAGCTGCAGAGACAGACTCAAGGATTAAACAACGGACAGGAGAGCAGCATGACCAGCCAACAGGCAGTGGAAAAGCACTGGTGTGTTTAGCTTTGAAACACAGTCAGCTTCCCAAAGAATGTCACTAAGACATGGGAACACAAGGATCACAGCATAGCGAGAACTCAGCAAAACTGCAATAATCTTCTTTTTCTGTTCCACACTTCTTATATAATTGCAAGAAGCTGTCTGGTCAGGCTTTGCTTAATTTCCACATCTGCAAAATAAACTCAAAATATGAAGGAAAATACGGGGTTTAATTTAAAAATAAAACTGTCTTGCAGGGAAAGACTGGTGAAGGTGACGTATGGGCATGGTGGAAGAGCACAAGGGGCTGTACCACACGTCAGCATGTCTGCGATAGCAACCAGCATTCACTGGCTGGGGAGCACCATTAATTCACTGCTTTATGCAGGTCTGTTACGCCAGCCAGTGCTGTTGTGAATAAATCCAGCCTCTGCACTGAAGAAAACAGCAGAACTCTGTAATGGACTTTCCAATCAGTTAGAGCACCCTAGAGCTCTGGGATGTGTGCCTTGGCTTTTTTAGTAAAAATTCATCACCAGAAAGGCTTGAACTTCCCTGCTGTGCTGCTGGCGAACATTACGCAGACTAATAGCAAAGCAATGTGCAGATGTTACTATATGGAAAGAATTGTCACTCTCAAACTACCAGTGCATTTAGAATAAGGTTTATCCATCAAATACACATTCTGAAATCAGAGGAGGCTGATCTGATTTACCAGGCAGAAATCTGCAACCAGTAGTAATTCCTGCCACAAAATCTTCCTTTTGGCAGGGGGCCTCTGTGAAGAGATGCTAATTCTGATTTAGGGCTTTCAAGTGACAGGGAATTCACAGCATCAGTAGGGAAAGGCAAGATGCTTTGGTCTTGGTTTGTATAACGAATTTTATGCATGCAGACTTACAGAGTTCTAGTAAGTCAGGAAGAATGGGGGCATGGAGTGTCCCTGCAGGACAATAGACACCCAAGGAGTACCCAAGAATGGACTGTTATGAATGGATGATGTAGGTTTAAATTAGCCCTTGCCTATTGCCCAGGCCCGTGGCAGCAGGCAGTAGCTGCATTGAGGTGGCCAGTACACCAAAATCCACTCTGATTTATAAGTTCTTTAATAATGGATGACTCAGTCTATTATAACATGGATTATTTATTAATAGACACAAAACTAACAGACATAAGACTTAAAACAGACTATTACTACACAGGGATAAGACAAAAAGGGAATACTAATATTAATACACATGGAGTTAAAGGTACCATAAAATTACAGCTAGCTAAGAAATAGTATAACTTAGGATTCAGTGTTTCTTACCATCCAATTCTTTGATGGAGTACACATCAAGAAATCCTCTCTCTCAATCCCCAGGGAAGTGACCTGGAGTCGTGCTTTGCTCCAGGGAGAAATCTTCTCACACATTCCCAAAGAAGTGTGTAAGAGACTTCTGCTCTGTGATAATTTGTGTGGGCTTTTATAGACATAAAAAACATGTCTCTTGGTCACCTATGTTTATTTTCCTTTATCTCTTCCCACATCTGTTCTCATATCAAGATGTGTACTGGGTCTTTGCCCCAGACTCTCAGGAGCCTGGAGTGACCTCCTGCTGGGCTCTCTGGCTCCTGCTGGGCCGTTAATCTGGTCCGAGTTATCTCTTCCAAATGCCCCAGCCATGAGAGAGGGGGGATGTCCTGCCATATGGATTTAAAACTCTGATCTCCATTCAGGTGCCGGGGAACAAAGAAGGAATAAAAACACTCGGTTAGAAGTTGTAAGCCTGGGGCAATTCTCGGGAAAACCCCTGGTCAGAAGCCAGTTGTTCCCTGCGTGCAAACCATTTTCCTCACCAGTGTGTGCTACTGGAGTAGCAGCATCTGAAGATCCTGAAGGATGTCACTTTGAGGCACCTGCAGGCAGCCTACAAGATAGTCAACCCATTTTTACACATACCAGTGACCCGTGGCACCTCAGCTTTGCTCGGGTCACCAGGACAGGCATTATTAACCTCAGATGCCAACTGCAGTTTCACTTGGAGTACGTTGCACCCCTTATGCATATCCGCTTTACTCTTCACCCACTCTTTCCTACATGGATTACTGTTACAGAAGCATCATCATCATCCTCCTTCACTGTGAGAAGAATGCAGTATTACTGTCTCTACAGAGAACTCAAAAGATGTTTGTGGTGAAGCAGAAAGCTTTTTGGCATAGTGCAGAGAAATCATAACTTACCAGGAATGCTCAAAGACTGTCTGCTTTCTCAGGATGGACCAGCTCAGTGTATTTTAGGATAAGAATAATAGGAATTGCATTGTTTTGTTCGCATCCTGAAATAAAGCTGCAACTCAGAATGATGCTTTCAGTGTTGTGTAATTTCGATTTTTTTCAGTAATGAAACAGTTTTGGTTTGTGTCAATTGGCAAAATGAAGAGCACAAAAAATCTGCATCCATTGAGAAGGAGAAATCCACCACTTGGCTGTTTTTCTGGTGAAATGAAATATGGTTTTTTTTTCCAAATGTTAATGCAAGCAGAAAGAAAACAAACCAGATTGTTACATGTTGTGGTGTTAAAACAAAAGAGGCTTGAAAATGCTTTTTAAGAAAATGCGTATTTTGCTTGAGCCTAGTAGTTAAGACAACAGGCAAAAACAAGATTATGGGAAGGAGGAATAATGTCTATGCATGTACACGTACATGTTCTGGAAATCACAACTCAGATTCCCAACTGGAGTTCTGACACAGCCAACAACCTTACTGTTTGCTACAGTTGTTTCCTGTGGAAAAGGTATTCCAGTATGGGGAAGCACTGTGCAAAGGTGTGAGCAGACAGCAGAAGTAACTTTTTCATCACCTGCAGTTTTACTTGTGTCACTGCAATACCATCTGTGTCATGCAGTCTTCGTGGCTAAAGTCCATAATAAAGTTGTGACTGTCTCCATTTTTCCCTAAATGTGCATCAGCACTTGGATTATAGACCACTTCTCCCCACATTCTTGTAGGCAGCCAAGGGTTTCCAGAAGCCCTGGCCTTTGGACATCTCCCAAAAGCGAGCATACCCTAGGAATCATGCCAGGAGCAGCTGGAGCAGCACAGTATGTCTAAACTGTGGGCCTGACAAAAAGAAAGTTGGAATATTGCAGTACTTGTTACCACTATGACTGGATGATCACTCTTATGACTGTGTGTGGAGGTTGGGGAGGCACAGCGAGCAACTGCAACAGCAGTGTGAGCACCCAAGGATCTGCCAGGGCAAGGCAAGAGCAGCATGCAACTATAAATCCCTGAGGTGGGGTGAGCACAGAGACTATCCATGCATGTGAGGCCTGACACACACATGTAACTGCCCCTGCCAGAACAATGGATTGGTCATAATGCTGAATTGTGGTATCTTCCTCTGTGTCTTTATTAGTGTTTTGTAATTCACTCAGGTATTTTCTGACTGGTAGCAGTTACTGATTTCAAAAAAATATCCATGCATTTAAGTATTCAAATTTGGTTAGATTCTGTTCAAATGAAACTTGCTGTACTTGAAAGCACTGCATAGCATTTGAAGAGTTTAGTATTAAAAACCCCACAAGGCTAGTATTTCTAGGCAAATTTGCTTAAAGAACCATTTTTTGAGACTGATAGTTTAATAAACTGGTTGCTTAGTTGTTTTTCCAGTCCAGTGTTAGAGTGGATTAAGATCTTCATTGTCTATTAAAGAAATGCATCAATTACATCTTTCTGAGCAGGTTAATTTTTGTGAGTGAAGCACAGAAGTGTGGCATTATACAGCTTTGCTCTGAACTCCCCAGTGCTGCATTTGCATGCTCTTCGTTGCCCCTTTTCAGCACAATGACATGAAAGGCCACTTAAGAAATATTATTATTTCTAAGCCCCCTGCCACTGGATGCAGTACAGCATTTCCTTCCTACTCAGAATTTCATTGCTTGATGTCTCAGATTTTCAATCACAGCTAATACCTTTACCTTAGAAACAAGTGACATGGACATTTAACTTGGGTGCTGCTGAGGAAACAGTGGGCTGGGTAAAAAGGAGACAGCAGTGTATCCCAACATATTTACATATTTCAGACAGTCAGGTAGCCAGCCAGCAGCAGGGAGTCTGGTGCTGGCTGGGAGGTACTGGGTCTTACTGGAGTTAATGAGTGACAGATGGAAGAAAGGAAGCCTGCATATCCCCAAATTACCAGATAAGGTCAATAATAAAGGGTCTTATTAAAGCAGCTCTACCAGAATATTAGGTTAATCAGGCTCAAGCTGATAGACAACTCAGTTCTCCATCCTTATTTGGAGCTTGCAGAGTGATGACTCTCAAAGAGACAAGCAAGCACTAGGTTAAGATCAGTCAGTTGTTACCATATCTGACCATCTGCCTTATTTCTCTGTTGCACACAGCCTCTAGCAGCAGGAAAAACCGAGCAGGTTGTAAATCACTATTTCAACTCCTGCAATTAAGTCTGATAGATTAAAATCAGTTTCTACCATCACATATAAAGATGAAAACCATGGTGGCACTGTCTTTCTGCCTTGTTGATTTCCTCAGGATGCTGATGTGAGAATACTAGAGGAAGCTCCTGAACCTACAGGTAAATTTAGACTAACAAGAAAAGCACAGTTTTACATTTATCAACTCAGTAGTAAACTTCTTCAGGACTGCCAGATTGCAATAACTGTTAATTATCCGCTAATTTTCTTTGACAGTGAACTTTTTCTTTAAAAACAATGTAATTCACAGATGACAGGTCCATGCAGGACAGCATAAGTATTCTTTGGGGGTATCTGCCTACTAGCCTGACCTAGTAGAGATTTCCCCAAATCAAAGCACACAGCTTTCATATATACCTGTTGTGTAAGTGAGTTTAGTAACTGTCAGTGCCAAAGGAATAAATCTCCTGTGGTAGGCAATAGAGTACACAACAATAATACATTCTAATTATGAGTAAAGTGTCTCATCTCTTTCTTCCATCTCTGCAGATCATTCTGCTTACATCACAGTAATGAATACTGGTACTATGAAACTTTCGGGGCACAATTTGAGCTGGCAGCAAAAGAAATGGTTACAATGCTAATGGCCTCTGTGCTGTCCACACAGCAAGCCCCTCAAAAAATCCTTGTGCAGGCCCTGCCAGCTTGTGGGTTTGATTCTTTGGACAGAAGAGACAGAACCTTCCCCTGATGCCTTAAATAGCTACCTAGAAACAGAGACTAGATAGGAATAAAGGAAAAAAGGTGGTATTTATTTGAAAGGCCTTCAGATGTACACTTCTGGGCTCCAGAGGGTCCTGCCTCAGTGGATCCAAAAATGGACAACAGGTCATAAGTTCTTCACACTTTTATATCAACATAAATTCACCAACCAGAACACAGCCAATGATGTGATTTCCCCCAAGCTTGCCCCCCTCTCCCCAAGATGATGTTTTTCAGTTCTTGTTCTGGGTGTCCTTGGGAGAGCAAGTTAGAGGTTTTGTTATGTCTATCTTAGCATAAGAGAACAGCTCTTAACAAGCTACAGGAAACTTCAGAGTTACACTAGCAGTACAGGATTTAAAAATATAAAAGTTAAAACCTAAGGCATCACCCTGCACCCTGTCCTTTTATTTGAAAGGAGTTTCTGAAAATAAATAAATAGAAATTTTCTCAGTAAGTTGCCAACAAAGAAGAAAAAAAGTTTGGAAACATTAGAATGGAACACAGAGATGATATGAGTGTAGTTCAATAGCATCAAGGCTCTACTTAGAAAACAAGAAATTGGCATTATGTGATGAAAAAAGTTTGGCCAAATAGAGTACTCTCACTAGCAAGACCAGAGGAAATGTTTCTTTTCCCGAACCCGGCGGAAGGGTGATTGCAACCTGCTTTCTATCAGAGGATAGTTTTCTCTGAATTTGTCTCAAACCAGGACAATGAGCTACTGCAAAAAGGTTTACAGTACTCCTAAATCCCTCTACCCTATTCAGATGAACGTCTATTTGAACCTGTGCCAGTGAGAAGTAGCACTGAAGTTATCTTAATCATCTAGCCTGCAATGAGGAGGATGGTGTTTGATTAAACAGACAATAATAACTTCTATGACTAATGTTAATGAATAAAACTTTTCTCTACACTGTCAATTAGATCTTAGGAAATCTGCTTACTTTTCAACTGCCAACAACCACTACAGAACACAGTAGGCTACTGGGAGACTTCTCCCTTACAAGGCCAGTCTTTACATTAGCTCAAGTAGCAGCAAAACGAAGGAACACACAAGCAAGATGATGTTTGCTGTTCCTCTACAAGCCCCGAAGTCTTGTACTACCACAGTTGCCACAAAATTAGAACAGAGAATGCTGAATGTAGTTCAGAGGCAGAAAGATGACAGTGACTCAGAAGGTATCCCTGAGATCCACTGCACAACAGCAGTGGGCACACAGCGAAGATGCAGGAACAGCATATGTAGGCTTGGTTCTCTCCTCTGCAGGAATTTGGTTACCCAGCAGAAACTTTGCTACCTCTCCGTGCTGGAATTCAGGGAAAGCTGAGTCCAGTGTCTGCACTACAGATTGTTCAGACACAGACTGACAGGAGGACTAGTACAGTATAGTTTCCCCAGCTGGATCTCCCTCCTCTGTCTCTTGCTGCAATCTTCAAGGCTATGAAGGAAACAGTATTTCTGTGTTCTCAGGTAACTTCTCCTGGAAGACTGGAATAGGAAAAAAACCTCCTCCAAACAATTCACATTCAATCTGCACATCATATTGTTTTCAAGGCAGCAGATGCGTCTTTGGAAAAGTCTTAATGTATGACTGCTGAGAGAGCATATGCAAACTCATTTGTTAATACTACTAACTGGAACAAAAAGACATCTTACCCTTTCCTTACAGGGATACATTTTTATTATAGGTCTGAAAGACAGTCATACATTCATCTAAACTGCATGTGAGAACAAAGTGTTATTTGTGGTTTTCCCCCTTAGGATATACATCTGTACACAGCATAGGATAGCATGTGATTCAGCACAGAGGTTCTGCAAAATTAGTCTGGTGTTTACACCTGTAGCCTGCAAGCAGTTTTCACGGTTATTGCCTCAGAACACAACTCAAAGGAACAAGACAACAAACAAGATAAAGGAATATTTTTTTCTCAATAATGCTTTTATTGTAAAAAGAAGGGTTAATGAAACTTTTGTTTCAGTAAGGAAATAGTAGATTCATATTTTACATACAAAAATATTAAAAAATAACCATCCAGCGACTAACAGCATTTTATCAATGGCTGGGACTCAGGGCATTTTCACTCATTTTCATCCAGCATCCACAGCAATCAAAAAATCAGTTTTTTTGGTAATCCTGAAAAGCATAAATCACAGTGTTGGTGATTTAATCAAAGTATAGAGGTCAAGCCTCCTCCTCAAGGTTTGATACCATTCTCAAGATACATTTGCTCTTAGCTGCTAAATGCTGTTTATGACAATGGCAGTACATGATGACATTTTCTAACCAATCTCCAAGAGAGTGCTAGAATCAATGCTCACTTGAATCACTATGTGTATTCCAAAAATCACAAATGATGTAATTAAGTATTAATCACATTTAGGATACATGTAAATATTTCTCTTTGTTCATATAAAAAGCCAACTAGCCAACTGTTGATATGAAAAACAAACCACTTAATTCTACTTTGAAACCAAAGAAGAGCAAGCCGTTCTAAGGCTTAACTGTTCCACCACACACACACACTCTTAAGGATTTTTCTTATGTGCTGTTAAATCCAGAACAAATTCTTAATCTTAGATATGAATAGAATGTTTTTGTTTTTTTTCCCAAACCAATAGTTTTGATATTAGATAGATTTGTTATGCTGAATTAACATAGGAAAAAGTTTAGTGCACCATCCTTTATAACTCCTTTTTTTGTGTACCTACAGCTCTGTAGGAATGCATGTTAATACAACTAGAAATAGGTGTTCTGGGGAAGAGTGCCAGAGAGGAGATGGGCAGTGATGTCATCACAGAATCTGTGTCTCCACTAACCTCACTGATCAGAAGTAAGTGGTAGCAGTAGATAGAAAGCATGCATGCTAATACTCTTCACAGGCAGTCATCCATCTCGTGATAGTTTTCCCCTGAGAATAGAGTCTGTTTTCTGAGAAGCATTTAAGTCTGGTGCACATGTCCCACAGGCTACAGGGGTTTGTTCTTGTGGAAAAGCAGCACACATGGGGATGGCATTACTCTTTATCCTATCAATCAGCTCCTGGTGCCAACATTTTAGAAGAGGATACCCATCAGTGAGCACTCAGTCTTTTCTGCCAAGTTCTGAAGTGCTACCTCAATAGGGCTAGGGGAAAGAAATGTTCTCTGCAGGATGCAAACACAGGCCATTTTAATAATTTCAGGAAATGCAACTTATTTTTCTTTGAAAATACATTTGCACATTTCCACCCTCTACAGCAATAAAAACATGCTGTCCTTCAAATTTTATTTAAACCAAGACTAGAGGATTATTCTTCCAAACCACCATTCAAATTTTAAATTTAGATTGTAATGCCATGTAAGAATAGCAAATGAAATCCACGGCTGCAGATTTTCTAGCTCTATCATTGGCTCTCTCCTTTAATGTTTGTTGGGACTAGAGGAACTACTTCTAAAACCTTCTGGTTCCGTCAGCCTAGCTAAGGCAGTAACAGAACATTATGGAAAATTCACATTAGAAAATACATCATGTCTATGTTTCCTGCTGGTAGAAACAATATTGCTTTTTATACTAATGCTCAAAGGTGTCAAAAAGTAATGCTGACTTCCTTAATGCCTCATTTATAGCCACACTCAAAACTCCTAGCATTTACACACAAGCATGATTTCCTCTCATTGAAGATAAGACTTTTGGAAGGATGTTAAAGCAATTATTGTTCTAGCTTGCTACAGCTCTGGAAACTCTGCTCATTGTCAAAAGCACAAATTCAAGCCATTAAGTCACAGAAACCAAGGAGGCATTTATCTCTTTTTCCTGTCCTTTAGTTAACAGTCACACTTTAGGGCATATACTCCAAAACACTAATCACAAACCCTCATATGATCTCTGGAAAAGGAGCTAAAATGCTTAAATTAATTGCCTACACTATCATAACTTGACAAGTACTCATATGTCAGGTGACCCACGGTACTGGAGTCAGCAAACATTGTGCAAGTAGTTAGCTGATTACATTTTTTTTTGAGATTGAAATCTTAAGGCAGTGAACCTAATGTATTTTACTTCTAATTTGCCAAAGACTTAGAAACAACAATTCAAAGTGCCTAAAAAGTAAGTTAAACCCTAATGCAGTAGCTGTCCTCTGAACTGCAGAGGAAATACACTTTTATGGAAGTAGCTCCATTTAAAAAAAAAAAAAAAAAAAATCACTCATATTAAAATTGAGTCTCATACTGACAATAACAAAGGGCTGATGCTAACCTGACAACTGCTATCTAGCATATCACACAAGATCAACTCCAAGTTTAAGAATCAGTATTTGCCTCCCTAATAGAATGCCTTAGTAATTTAGTGTCAGATACAGGTCAGATTTAGGTGTTGAGTCCTGAGCACTTTTCTTGCCATAAAGATATGGAACCCATGCTACTGCTTGGAGGAGACTGGAGGTGGGTCACAAAAATGTGCTTAATGTTCCTTACCCAGAGTGTTCTTAAGAGTTAACTTCCTTACCTTAAGAGACTGAGCAGAAATCTCTCTTCTGAATCTGATCTACACTCTCCAGCCTGTCATTTCACAGAATATCATGCTATGTTTTAGACTCTCTCTTTTTTTAGGTGGTGTGAAGCTAAATTACTTCCACCTGAGTAAGATGTCTCAGGAAAAAAAAAGGTTCATCATAACAGCCTATAATTTACTGGGCAGTACCACTCTCCATTACAGGAATTAATGGAGTAGGGTATTTCTTCTAATAGACTCCTAAGCATCACAAAAGAGCTGTTTTTGTGCTAATTCTGTTAGAACACAGAACTAAGTAATTCTGACCCTAAACTATATATATCATTGAAGGGCTTCAGCCAGTGCCCAGGGAATTCGTTCGTTCAGAGAGTTTTTCTTCTGAAACACTGGAAGCCTCCCATTCTCTCTGAGCACGTACCTCCTATTTAAAACTGGTGACATATTAGGAAGTTACCTTGATCTATTCCTTCTGTTCTTTTCCTTTTTAAATTTAGAAGTGTGTTTTGTTGCTCCTTGGCAGCTTCTGCAGGACAGTTGGGTCTTGGCAGCTGACTTCCTGGAGTGGGTCCTGGTCGGTTACTGAAATACTTCTGTTTCAATGCCTTAATGACAATGGAAGAAAAAGAACCAAGTAATAAGTATGAAGTGCCAGAACACCATTTATAAAGAAGCTATAGAGAAACAAAGCACTTGCAATTGGGACTTGAAAACTCCTTGAAAACTTTTATACTACAGGGTGGCCTTGGGGCAAAAAAGCTTTGTGTTCTCAATTACTATCCACCCCACCTGGATATGTAAAGCAAGGGATAATTGTGTACTCATATTTTTAACTAGTGCTGACAAAACTAGATTATTTTGAGGCTTCTAGCTCTGAAGAGCTTACATTCTGCATGGACAGATGAGATGAGGATAAAGAAGAAAGTAGAAATAAAGAAAAATTAAAGGAATATATCTGAAGTCTTGATCCGGCTCAGAATCTGGACACCAGCTGTTTTGTTAGCTTTTAAGATGGGTCTTTCCCCCGTATTTCTTTAACTGTGCTGTTTCTACCCTGTAAACTGTGAGAAAGACATCACTTGTATTAGAGCAGAAGACAAACACTAGCGACAAAAAATGTCTGTCTCTTAGGTAATCATTACTCCTGCTAATGCCAGTTACATGTTATTCAATGTCTGCTATAAATCAAACCAATACAGTAAGCACAAGTTGTTTCCTGTCTTAAACTGTGGCACTGTCAATAAAAAGTTCTGACTAGAAAAGTAATATACATTCAAGTCACTATCCTACAATATGATCTGAAAAACTACTTAATTCATATGAACTATTACAGAGGTGTCCCAAGCATAGCAGAACTAATTACCTGGAAACATACTGAATTGTTCTTAAAGATGATGGCCAAAATAGCCTGCACGTGCTCTGAAAAAGTCTTCTAGTAAAAAAGGTACATAACACATGCACTAATCTCCTGGATTCAGAGAGGAGTCTAACAAGCAAGGAGGGGAGTCTGCCGTGTCTAACAAGCAAGGAGGGGAGTCCTGGCTCTAAGGGGACAGCTGTTTCTTGCATGCTTCCCTATCCATGTAAAGTGCCAGAAATACAGTTTTCAAACTGCCAACTGGTGTATCTTCTTCATCACAGAAATCAGTATTCCCAGCTAGAATATTCTGCAAGATTTTTCTTCAAAGTCCTTCATTGCTCCCCACCAGGGAGTAGTGAAATTGAAAGTATAATGGAAAAGGATAATTACATAAGAATGGTGGTTTAAATCACCACAGAATTTTATGTTAAAAAGGTACCATAAAAGTTTAAAAGGACATCAAAGAAGAGACTGGATGAAGTAAGGAGGAAAACCTTTCAAACCCAGGGAATAAGATAAACTATGTTTAAACTTAACCTTCAAGTTTTAGGTGACTGAGTTTAGCATGTCAAATATGACTGTCGGAAAGTCATGGCTCATACACCTTTTAGCTATCTACCTTCCCTCTACACTGGGAATGGAAATGATCAGTTAGCATTACCCACACCTTTCAGAGTTCTCTCTATAAAACACTAAGATTATGTTCCTAGTAATTCATGTGAAGTTTCATTTCAAACCTGGCTTACTGGCTTCAAAACACACTTATCTGATATTAACAATAGGTTAATGAACATTAGGAGATAACCCAAGTGTACTATACCTGAGTAGCTGTAACTCTAGTGCAAGGATTAAAAGTGAATAAGCCTTGAAGAAGATTGAGCAGATCATCACCAGCTGCACTGAAGATATGTTGAAGTGGCATTCCAGGGAAAGGCTTAAATGTGACATAATCTGGAAGACTTGTCATCCCCTAAAAAGAACAAAAATGGAATGTGTGTTTTTCCCTTAGAAAGAGTTCAGTTTTTCACAGAAAGGGAACTTCATATGGCTGTCTTTCAGCAGAAGCAATTCATCTTTCAAAACACCTTGCTAATACTTGGTCACTGAAATAAAATAAATGTAGGGATAGTAGGTCATAAAAGCTTTTTTTAAAAATAACTCTTAGGAGTTGTTTCACACCCTCCCTTTCCAAATGATCTGTCCTTCCCTTGCTTTAGTTATGACCAGTCCAAAAGGAAAAACTGCTAAAGGAAGCATGAAAGAATTTTAGACAGGGTCAGACAAATGAAATAAAACTTCCTTTAATGAACTGACATAGTGGGTGGAAAAGAGTCACAAAAGAGTCAGCCTTCATTTTCTCTACATTATTAGAAGTTAGCTGAATATCACGTGCATTTTGATTTTAAATGTACAACTGAAACTTTATATGGACAATGGGAGAAGGGAAGGAAAATATGCACCAAGCAGTTAAACAGAAGATTAACTGCACACTTTTTTGTCCTGTAAGTATGAAATCAAGTCCACTGTGTTCACATTCTAGCATAAAAAATACATAGATAATTGTAATAGACAATTACCCAAACATAATACTTTTGTCATGTTTTAAGTATTTAAAACCCCTAGTTGTCACACTTCCAAGTTTGTCCAAGTAAAATAAAATATTAACACCAAGTCAAAAAGGTGTTTAATCAGTAATAATCTTGATAGTAAAGACTTCAATTATTAAAATGTATGTGTTTGGAAATGAACTTGGGAATGCATCATCTTTGTTGTGTCAGCCAATCTCCTATTCTCTCTTTTCCCCACCTACATCTTAAATCTTCCTCTCCAAAGGAAGCAGAAACGTCATTGCAAAAACCTTAATGCATTCCATTTAGAATCCTGGAGCAATATCAGAATTGTGTGGGGCTACCAGTGCCTCACACAGCATTTCTCCATTTGGCTACAGCTCCATTTCATCATCACATACCATAGCATTCCAGGACCATTTACACTAAGGAAAAGCTGAATGGAGAGGGAGCAGAGGTGAACAAGTCCAGTGAGTGCTTCCACAACTCAACAAAACACATCAGCCTGATCAGGGAATTCAGGACTCCCTGTGCCTGTCAGCCAGTACAAGTTGCTCCTCAGACATTATGTGCCACTTCCTGTCAAGTCTGTTTAATAACCATGGTTAGATAGGTCATTGTGTGCCCTGACAGTAAGTTTGGCCTAGTGTTACCCAATTTGCTGTCATCTCAGAGATAATTGTACCACTAATTTGTATTTATGATGAGCTACATTGTTTATCCCTAAAGTGTTGGTCTGTGTTTCTTACTATCCCCAAACTGTTATTTATGCAGACCAATTTAGGTCCCTACAAATAGTTCCTACTTCTGAAAGTGATTAAAGCCTTTCTGGATAAAGCACACTAATTAAACAAGTATCTCAAAAACATTAACCAGCAACAATAACCTCACACCATTAGCCATGGGAAGCTGTGCACACAGAAAGAAATCACAGGTTGTTAGTGTTGCTATTGACCAGAGATTTGCCAAGAGAAACAACAAATCTCAGCTGCTTCATGAAATGAAGAAATTGCCTTCTGTAAATCTACTCAAGTATTCTGGTATAACCATTTAATTTCAAGAGCATCAAGTAAAACCAATGTCAGTCTGTTAAACAAAAAGACTCACAGGCCACTGTTCTTCTGTAGGAGTGCCCAGTGTTTCAAATATCCTTGTCAGCTGGTCAAGATCAGAGTCTCCAGGCAAAAAAGGAACCTGGGAGAAGTACACGGCATTTGAATGAATTAACTTCTGAACGTCAATTTTAGAAAGAAGCTTTGAGTGATACCCCATAACTGCAAGGTAAAAATCCTCTGTATACCATCTCCCCACAAAAAGGTACACTGGATATTTGAGGCATTCTAGTTATGCCCAAATAGATTCTGAAGATTTCCTGAACCCAGGCTTGCTTATCGTTGACTTGACAGCAGACAGATTAAACATACGATTACACCACAACCACATTAATCTAAAATAACTAAACACAGAGAAGATTTTATATCTCAGTTGCCACCTTAAAGTCAGTCGGTAATGGTGATCTTTTCGCCACCTGTTCTCTGAAGTTAGCTTTTATATCTATTTAAAGTGAATCATAACTGGATTGCACAAGTTAGCCTTATGAAATGAAATAAAAGCGTGAAGGAGAGTAGAGACCCACTAGAATAGAAAATTGTCTGATCAGTGTCCCATCTCATTTAAACAAAGCCAAAGATTGAAAAGAGGGTATCAGCCCACTACAACTTGTAGCTCGCACATCAGGTACACAATGCAACTAAAAAGAAAACTTGGTGACAAAAGCAAATTTATGAAGAATTAGAGGAAGTGCTTAATTAATTAGGACAGAAAAACCATAATGAATATCCCAAGTAGACAGCATACTAAATTTTGGTATAACAGAAGTCCCTTGAATATACACAGCTTTCATAAAAAGCTCCCAGAAGTTGCATTGTCCTGAAAAAGGACACATACATTTCAAAATATCACAGTGATAAAAACTGAACCATAATACACTTTCTGTTTTGTGACAAACCAAATAATCAACTGAATTCAAGACTTATTTGCTTTCTAACTTTGTTTAAATGTATTCAACTTCAGCAGGTCTAATGCATATTCATGTACACATCACCAGGGCTGCTTAAGGAGCCACATACATTTCCATGTCAGAATTGCCAGTCAAATTGAACCAGCACACCTATTTGGTGTGACCAAGGCAAAAGGTTTCTTTCAAGGTGTTTTCACCCAGAAAGTTCTCCAGTCTGGTTATGATATAGCCACAAAAGCATTCAAAGTAAGGTGCAGAAACCAAGCAGAAGCTACTTAGTCATGGAAGGTAAGTTATGCTGCAGGCTACTTCATGCCTGTATCTGTGTCCCAGCCCTCCACTGCTCCCCTCACATTTTCATGTCTTCTCCAAAGAGCTGTATAATAAACATTCTACATGAGTGGAAAATACTCAAGGACAATTACATTTGTGTACCGTACTGAGGAGTGCCATAGGATTATCCTGATGTTAACCTTCAGCTTCATTCCAGTTGCCTACCAACTGCAGTTTAGAAAAACATTACTTTTCCATTCATTACAAAGAAATCCACAGTCAAGGTACTGGTGATTATAATTGAGGGACAGTGTATAAGGGACAGTCCATGTGTGCATCTGTGATGTTACATTTCTAGAAGAACAGTGAACTAAAAGAGGTGTCTGTGGACTGCAAGAGTTACCTACTTGACCTCTCCCAAGGCAAGACTGACAGTTTGTTCTACTTTTCTTACCCAGCTGTTTTTAAAGACTTTCAGTGCTTCTGATGTTTGTGAAACCTCAGTCTACTCCAAAAAAACCCACTTTGATTACAGTTAACAAGCTTTTGCAAAGTTTCTGTCTTCTAGCCTGCTAACCTGGTGCCGTGCTTAGCCAGAAAGAAGAAACCCACATAAAAAGCCCATAGTGCATGGAAGGGCAAATATAAAATGCTTACATTTCAATACTTACTCTGAGGAGCAATTCAGCTAAAATACAACCAACAGCCCACATATCAACACCAACACCATACATTCTAGCCCCAAACAATAGTTCTGGAGCTCGGTACCACCTGAAAAGAAAACATATTTTGGAAGAATCACCTGGCTTTGCTCATATCAAATGCTTTGTAGCAATGCAAAAACTAAAAAAAGGGTATTACTTCTGCCTATATAATTTTCAGACAATGATGAGCTGTATTCTGTGAAGTGTTTTGTTTAAGAAAGAATGAACAAATTTATGCACACCTCACCATAGGGTCACCTACAACCACAGATTAAATGCAGTTTCAGCTGACCTGATGACAAGTATTGAACTGCAGACATGCAAGGAAGAAAGTTTTTAACATACAGGTAAACTGAACTTTTCTTAAAATTTGATGTTGAATGAATCACAGCAAGACAGAATTCCTCCCATCTTCCAAGAATCTCCATATCAACAGACCTAAGTACAGAGACTACTTTTATGCAAAATGAGCCTTGTTGTTTTGAAACAATTACTTACACTGCCTAAGAACAATCAAGTTCAAATGACACTGCATTTGAAACTACTGTAGAATTTCTTTTGAATAACGGTGTTCAACCAGCTCTGCCTGAATAGTTTTAGCATTACAGCAGTCAGAAAGCAACACACTGTATATTTTGCAGCCCCTTAAATAAGCATGCCATAAAAAATATTTATAAATATTTCAATTGGTTCAAGTGTTTGTCTCAAAATAGGTAATGTGGCTAGCTCTAAGTTCTAGGTCTCATGATTATCAGAAAGTAGCAGCTGTCACGCTCCAAAATCCAGGCTTATAAGCAGATACATACTATTTCCACACATTTCAAAACAGTATCATTTGACAGATGCCAGAATCAACCCCACAGATGCATATTCTTAGCAGTTCTTATGGAGACTTTGTTAAACAAAGCTTCCTTGTGGGATTTTTTAATGCAGCTCTTATCACATTAGATAGTTGCCGCTCTGAGTATGTGGATTTAACATGACATATTTCAAGAAACACCTACAAAACAACTAAACAATTTCTGTGTAAGAAACAAAATAAGAATGTCTTACCTTGTTACTACCTGGTGTGTATAAACTCTGTTTGGGCTTCCAAAAGATTTTGCCAAGCCAAAGTCAGCCAATTTTAGAACTCCATTTTCATCTAGCAACAAGTTATTTGGTTTAAGATCCTGTCGGTATAGAAAACAAAATAATAAGATTTGTCAGGATTGACAAAAATAGACTTATAGTGAATATCCTGGCAGAAATAATAGTATTGTAAAATGGAAGATTTGATTCTATCCTAAAACCTACATTGGGACAAAAAAATTAAAAACCCCTAGGAATTAAGTATTTCATCATATATGACAATCATAGTGAGGCAGACCCCTTTCAATATTAACACATTTGTGTTGCAGAGTTTAAAAAAGCCACTAGATAGGTTTTATCTTTTCTGCAGGTACAGCAGTTATGTTATCCACATAGCTGCTAACTGAGTAACAAAATGACCTGGCCAATGCTTCAAACAACTGCAGCAATCATTGAAGTCACAGAGTTCAATACAGTAGCAATGTATTGTGGGTTGACCTCTGGCCAACAGAAGAGTATCCACACAGCCAGTTGCTCATTCTATTCTCATCCCACCCTCCACCTTCATCAGTACAGGGAGAAGAACAAAATTAAGAAAACTCTAGGAGCAGTATAAAGGGAATATAACAGGTGAAGGAAGGAAGAAAAAATCCCAGCAAACAAGCAAGGCAACAGAAATCCTTCACCACCTCCCAAAAGAGAGCAATACACAGTCTGCAAACAACAGCCAGCTTGAAAACCAAAATTCCCCCTTTTTCCTCTACCCCAGTTTTTACTGCTGAGCAACACATTACATGTCACGCAGTATTCCTCTGGACAACTTAGGTCAACTGCCCCAGTATGTATCTCGTCCTTACTTCTTGCCTACTGCAAGCATATGCATCAGGGCAAGGGCAGAGTGGGAAAAAGAGAAAGTCTTGACACCACCTGGTAGAAAAGAGAAAGCCTCAAGAGCTCAGCTGCTGTGAAAAAATTCCAATCCAATCCGAGCCAGACCTAGTTCACAGTGATAATTAAAGTCATATCTAACTGGAGAACCTTTTATGTAAGTATCAAAGTCATAACCACATCAGTAATTCTTAACATTTCTGGTACTGCTATTATCTCATCAAAACAGCAAGTATAAATGCTTATGGAATGAGAATGTCTGAACTCTAAAACTACCTTGATTAGACCTTAGACTCTAATTCTATCCAATGTGATTTTTGTTGCAGGATGAAGGCTTTCAATTTAGTGCATGCTTACCCTGTGCAGAATCCAATGCTGATGTAAATATTCTAATCCTTGAAGTGTCATCAGCATATACGCCTTGATGTGAGACTGTGTCAACACAATACTTGTATCCTTTATAATAACCTGGAAAGTGTTAAAGCAGTGGTAAAGCTCAGCACACAGGACAAACTTATTTCCATTCTTTCAGCTCAGAAGTTGTTTCAGCCTTTAAGACAAAGTTCAAATTGGCAGTCACATATTCTCTACCATTTCACCCTTTTTCCAGAAAAATAGGTTTATTCTGGAGATGAGAAATTGAAATGGGGCATCCAAACAGCTTGAGAGAACTTTGCATAACCCACCAATGAAAAAATGTGTGGGAAACAGAAGTTTAGTATTTAACCTCAGTTCCATGTTGATACCCAAACTTCCAAGACAAAGATGTACACATACAAATGATGAATGTATCAGTAAACTTGAAATGATTCCACTTATTCCTTCTTTCTCTTTGCAATCTAAGCAATTTATCCTTGTAAATACAAGGGTTTCCTCTTCTATTTCCAAAAAGACCAGAAGTTATGGCCACTTTACAGTATTTAAAAAAAAATCTATTTAAGTTTTCTACATTCTTTGATTTTTAACATTAAAACTCTATGCAAACATCCCAAAGCTTGTTTGTTAATACTACTGTCCTGTTCAGTAATAGCCTTTCATAAGTAGTTTGAGTTACAGAAGAGCTAAAACCGCACAGATTTCATGTATGCAGCATGATGAATCACAACAGGCGGCAGTCTCAGTGGCAGCCTGTGTGATACCACAATATAGTTTAAAGACTGCACACCATAGCATCATGTAGTACAAGAGTATTTTATTTTTCTTTGTACACCAATCTTCTTCATCTCTAAATGTTTCACAGCTACTACGTAAGCAGAATGAATCCTCTAAAAGTCTACTCATTACTAACTTTTATTAGCAAAAATCTGACCTAACCTTTTCAAGTCTTACATTCATCTAAATTTCAGCAAGCCTGTATCTGTAAGGTACTAATTTGCAATTACCTACCATTGCTACATTTGAAAAAATATTTCAAGTGCATGTGATTTTACTACCAGCTTGTCTCTAGGTATATTTTAGTATCACACTTAACCTGCACACGTTTGACATTACACTTATCAATTCCGTTCCAGATGCAATGACCTGTGACAGAGGTTCTACACTCTGACTGGAGTTCCAGGAAACTAACATAGTAAACACAATTTGCTTCTTTAACATCATGCTGACAAGTATTTAAAAGTAAAGGAATTAATCAAATAAGAACTCATAAAAACTGAAATTACTCAAGCTATTTTAAGACATGATCTTCAGCAACTGACATAATAAAAGCCACCTTTCTAATATGGGCAAATATAAGCCTGTTAAAGCAGCACCTTCACAAACCATCTTAAGATACTGAAGTAAAAAAAGTCTTTAAAAATCTTACCTCTAGATCTGTTTCCATAAAATCAAACACCAAACTAATATTGGACTTGTGTCCAAATGCATCAATAAGCTGCAAAACAAAGCACGTTATGATTAAGCATGCTCTGATTCTTCCAGTTTTCTGAAATTCAATACCACCTTAGCCTGCATTTGGATTTTTGGCTTATTGAGAACTGGTTTAAGTTTTTTTTTACTTGTAACACAAAAATTCTTACTCAGTTTAGCTTCTTAACTCAATTTCCAAACCAGAAAAAGTCCCCATTAAGTATGGAAATAACATTTTACATGATCGCCCTTCCTTCCTGGAAATAGGAAAAGAGAAAGAATTAACTTTATCATGTTATCTACAACAGATAATGTAATGCACACCTTGTCTTCAAAACTTTGCTGTTCTACAAACTCAAACCCTTTACTGAGACCAGTCCAAGTTTGTCCATGGATTCAGGTCTGTGTATCTGCTTCCTGTAAGCATACAGTATTTAGAAATTCTAAGTGTTAGGCTTATTGACTTCAGATATTTTTAGCTGTGTATTCATTTTTGTAGCTAACTTTCCAAGATAAATAAAACTCTTTGGAGAACATCCAAACAGCCCTTTCTTAGGATGAAGCTGTGTAATGACAGAATCAGTTTCTAATTTGAGATAACACAAGTGTGATGCTAAGTAAAAGCAAGCCTGGTATTCTTCCTTCAAGATGAGTAAGGTATGCTCTCCCTGGTGCAGTTCATTCCTTAGTCTCAGTGTGATGACCACATGAATTGGCAAATTGCAAGGTATTAATTTGAATAGTTCATAACAGCAGTGACTGTGCCCCTTACACTCCCAAAAACAACAAATGTTTTGTAAGGACAACTAAGAGGGACACAACATTGTCTACTGTTTTTAGAATCTGCTTATGGAACTGCTGATCATAAATTTGTCTAAATAATTTTTGAACTGTTGATGCAATTTGCTTCTACATTGCCCATGGCAACACATCTTAGAAATTCATTACACACTGAGTGAAGCAGTACAGTTTCCACTCCTGCTGCCAATAGGTTTTAAACACATTTCTTATTTCTAGTACAATGGGGTTTGGAAAGATCAGTTCTGCACAGACACCACCTTAATTTTGTAGACCTCCCCATTCCCAGACTATTCCTCTCCAAAGTGATGAATTCCTTACTTTTTCATAGAGGATATGCTCCATCCCTTTGCCATTTTAGTTGTCCTTCTCTGCATATTCTCTAGTCTTGATAGCTAAAGCAACCACTTTGAAAGTAAGTTCACAACCCAGAACAGAACCATATTTCCACTTTGAAAAGTATATGGAAAATTCATATTTGGTCTACTTGATCATATTTGATAGACTTTCTAATTATCACTATGGACTAACTTTAAAATGTCTTTAGCTCCAGCTGGGTATCTGTACATGTAAGTCTTCCAAAATGCAACTGCCACTTAAAAGATGCAGGTTTTACTCCTTTCAACTGAGATTTTAAGTGTCATACCTGTGTGCTAAAACCTAATAAGCCACGTGACTTCCCCTTTACCATTGCTTAAAAAGCCTGCTTTTTGACTGTTGCCAGTTCCATATGAAGCAAACAATCAGGTAAATTCAGCATTCTGTTCATTTGCAATTCTATCAGAGATGAAAAAATCAAGTAATCTAAATTTTCACAATTCTCCCCACCATCTACGTAGCCCAAGGCTAAAAACTAAAAGGATTAAAAAAACCCAAATTTTGCCTTTGTTATTGAAATAGGCATTTTGCACAACAATTGTTGAGCTACCGAAGTATTTGAAGACTGATTCTAGAACTAGCATTTATTTTACTTACACCAATAATATTTGGATGGCTTAGCTCCTGTAACAGTTTTATCTCCCTGAGGGCTGTCCTGTTGATTCCTACATTGATGGAA
Organism: Vireo altiloquus; assembly: GCA_013396875.1. Taxonomy (NCBI): domain Eukaryota; kingdom Metazoa; phylum Chordata; class Aves; order Passeriformes; family Vireonidae; genus Vireo; species Vireo altiloquus. The sequence goes on along the minus strand of VZRF01002670.1, from coordinate 4,738 downwards.
AGAAGAAAAAAAGATGAAGGAACAAAACTAAAAACTTTGAATTAAGCTCCAAATAAACTTCTCATTCTGCTACTCACAGACTATTTACTATTACAAATTACATTCTTAACACTCAACAATTTGTTAAATAACAAGTACACTACCATAACTAAGTAAATTGCTGCAGAATAAAAGCGAGCATATGCTTTTTTCCACAGCAAATCCATTTTACACCACAGTAATAAGGTTTAGTTATGAAGCAATATGTCTACATTTTGGCANAAAAAAAAAAAAATCACCTTTTTTCAGGGTAGTGAAATGTTTGCTTTAATTTTAAAGAAAAGTTTCATCTTGCAAACATCAGTTCCTCAATATGTCTCACTTCCAGAGGGAGGCATACTGTCAAACCTCATGAATAAATCTCTTTGTTTTGACATAGCACTATCTAATAATGCAACACACATGTTTTTCTACATTCATGCTGTAGCATGCACATGTCATAAAAGAGTGACCAAAACCTGCTCACTCCTGCTTGAATCTTTTCACAAGCAGATTTCACAGAAGAAAAATCAAGGGCCACCAGGGAGCAAATCATGCCCTTCAGCAGTCACATGATGGCACTATATCAAACCACGATTCCTGCAGGGTACCAATTCCTCCTTCAAAAATACTAGTGTGTGTGGCTTGTATGAAAACTGACTGGTAAACAAATGGTCCTGTGGTATATTGTGCGGGAAGTTGCAGCTGCACAGGAACTTAAAAAGAGTGTTCTTCTAAAACCTGCGATATGATTCAGTGCAAAGACCAGCAAAGTTTTGAGCAAAGCTATATGGATTACTTTACATTCTTGCTTTACCTGTTTTAATTATCTGTTTTGGAATCAAATTAACAAAGGCTGCTTTTGGGTGGGCACAGCCTTAGAGGAAAATAAAAAAGCATGCCATGTTATGAAGTAACACAGGGAAAGGGGACATAATCATTATTTTTAATAACATCTTTCATCAACAGCTGGACACTGTAGAGGCCAAAAGTAATGACTGTCCACAGGAGACATTAGGCCACTGAAGGCCAGGTGGATCACGATGCTCAGGCAGTCAGCTCAATTGTGAGACTCTGGGATGAGTGATCAGCTTCTCTTTAAAAGAAAGGAACTGGAGAGTTGATAGCAAAGACTCTTTACTGGAAAGCTGGTAACCTGATGCAGGATTCCTCAAGGACAGCAGCCTGCACACAAACAAAATTCCACTGCACCACACAGGCTATAAGACAAGACCAAGATTACTCGGTTTCAATTTGCCACATCCATGCCTAGAGGCACATGGCTACAGTCACAGGCACATGCCTGTAGGCACATGCTCTACAGTCCTGAACATTAAAAAAACTTACACAGAGACAAGAGTTTTGACCCTATTTTTATCAACTTTTGCCTCTGCATACATCACAAAAATAGACCAAAGGAAACATCTGAAAATGGACAAAAATACTCTCACTTGTCTTAAATATTTAAGGCACAGGGATGTGTTGATACAAAAAGGTATTCTAAACTCAGTGCTCTTGTTATTATTATTTTTATTATTACTATTATTCTATGCTATATTCATGTTTGAATTCCACTAAAATTGAGAAGTTATATACTCATATCTAGATATATACCATGCCTGCAGATATCTATGCTGCTTTTGGCTGTCCCTGTAATTTGTGAAGCAAACCTCTATCAAGCCCTACAGTGGGCATTGAGTTAAATTTTCTCAGCCAAGGTATGTTAGGGGAAATTAATGTATAAATTTACAAAACCAAAGAAAACAAAGCACAGCTTCTAGAGCATGAATTTATTTTAAAACTCACCATCTTTAGCTTCTGATCTATGCCCCAGTTTAATCTGAAAATAAATATTTCATGTTAAGTAAGATTAAGATGGTGGGGAATACAGGTATTGCTCTTCTAAGACAGAATGAGTTTTAGTATAATGAACCACTTTACCAGCTAGGTTGGTTTTAGTTGGGGTTTTTTTCCCCTCTTAAAAAAATAACTGCCTCTACAGCATTACTTTTTACAAAAAATAGCCACAATGGCACTGAAAACAGTCATAATGCAAATTGACAGCATAAACTGCTTTGTAGCCACAAAGCTTTATTATATCACTAATGAGCTTATCCTCAGGGAGAAATGAGAGCTAAATAATTGACAATTATCTTAGAATGATTCTAGTACAATTAGCATAGGCTGTGAACTTGGGCTGACTTAAAGTCCTTTTGTCTCAATAATCTAATGCCCTGAAATTTCAAGTCCCAAATCCTGCAACTGATATTTCCAGATGATAAAAATTAAGAAAATATTCTGATACAATAAAGAATGCTTTTCACCACAGCTGCTCCCAGTACCAACCATACAAGAGAAGTATTGCAATGCGAAAACGGATTAGTGCATTAAACAAAATTACTTACTATTGACACAATTCACCTTGCTGAGTAGAGTCTTTAACTAAAGAAATTGCTGTAGCATGCATTTTTCATCCCTCACAAAGGACAGCTGAAGACCCACTTTTAATACAAAAACTTCCTGTAATCCCTTAAGATAGTAACAAGTGATGCACTTCATAACAACATAAATATTTTCATCATTTGTATGCAAACAACCACGTTGGAGATCCAAGACCACTTGTGCCATATTTTATCAAAAAACTACTGTTCTGGATAAGGGACATTACTAGAAAACTCTCCAGTCTAGTAAGGTCCTCCAATTACTAGTTATTGACTGAGGGCACTCAAAAGAGACTTCAGGGCCCCAGGACTATCGATAGAGGCATACGAAGCACAGGTAGTGATTTCCTCAATCCTTCTGGTAGCAAGAAATAGTATTGATAGGAATAAGCATATCCAAAAGATTGACATGTGGCTCTGAGGTTGGTGTCATCAGAAAAACTTCGGGTTCTTCAACCATGGAATGACAACACCTCTTCTACTGGCGTCTGATGGGTTGCCCCTTTCTCAGAGGGGAAAAGAGCTGTAGCACAGCAGCCAGCAGGGCTCACTGACAGAGCTTTAAACTGGCTTGGAAGGGGGAAAAGGAAAATACCAGGCTCACCAGTGATGATCAGTGGGACAGTGTGTCAAAACTTGAGGAACAAACAGGAATGGGCTACCTCAATCTGCACCATGCGGTGTTGGCTACTAAGTACAACACCTGAAATGTTTCTAAACCAATGCATGCAGCATGAGGAACAAACAAGAGGAGCTTAAAGCTTCGACTCAGTCCCAGAGATTTGATATCATTGACTGAAATGAAACCTGGTGGGATGAGTCCTGTGACTGGAGTGCCCTGTTGGGAAGTTACAGGCTCTTCAGGAGACGTACACAGGGTAGAAGACGCAGGGGGGTGGCATCACACGTAATGGAAGGGCTGGAATGCATGGAACTCACAGGTGGCAATGGCACAGTTGAGAGCCTCTGGATGGGAATCAAGGGACAAATAACGTGGATGTCATTGTGGGAGTCTGCTACAGACCTCACAGCCAGGGCAACGACGCCAGTGAATTCTTTGAGGAACTAAGGGATGCCTCTAAATCAACTGCCCCTATCTTTATGAGGGACTTCAACTTGCTAGAAATCAACTGGAAACATCACACAACAAGTACAGCCCAGGTCAGAAGATTCCTAAAAATCCTGGACAACTTTATGGAACAGGTCCTAAGGGAACTGACTCAGAAAGATGCTGTCTTTGATCTGCTAGAAATCTGTTGACAGGAGGAAAATGTCAGCAAAACTTCAACCCTGGACATGAGGAGAGCCGACTTCAGGCTGCTCAGGGAATTAATAAGTCTCCTAGGAAAATATTTTTGCAGGTGCTGGGGTCCATCAGTGCTGGCCACTTTTTTAGTATCATTTCCTAAGGGCATAAGAGCAAGCAATTCCCAAATATCACAAGTCAAGCAGATGAGGCAGAAGGCAAATTTGGCTGAACAGTAATGTCCTCTTGAATACAAGGTAAAAAAGACAGGTGAATGCCCAGTGGAAGCAGGGTCAGGTGACACAGGAAGGATACAGATATATCACCTGCCACTTCAGTATTTATTAGAAAAGGAATCAACGTGAGGCACCAATCTCAATGGACAAAGCTGCAGGAAACAAGGCTTTGCTAATTCAGTTATTCAGAAAACCATTTGTCTAAAAATGACAGGACCCAAGGTAACAGCATGAAGCAGATTTAGGAGAGGTTTAGGTTGGATATTCAGAAAGTGTTCTTCATCCAGAGGAGCTGGGCACTGGAACAGGCTTCCCAGAGAAGTGGTCAAGGCACCAAGCCTGTATGAATTCAAGCGGTGTTTGGACAATTTTCTCAGGCATATAGTGTGATTCTTGTGTTGTCCTGCACAGGGATGAGAGCTGCACTTGATGATTTTGATGAGTCCCTTCCAATGCAGCATAGCCTATCATTCTATAAATTTTAAGGAACTTAATAAGGGATAGCATTCTGAACCGAAGGAAATCAGGCACAGTAGCAGGAAAGATTTAAAATAAAAGAAAAAAACCACCACTATCAAGGTATAGTAAAGCCTGCAATTTGGATATGCGTTTGTGTTGGTTTGTTTGTTGGATAAACCTAAGAAATAACCAAGAATTCAAGTCACAGACCATACAACCCTTCAGAAACTCAGAAACACAGCAAAGCCACTCCCTTTTCTGGGGTGGGTGGGCATTACAGGTAAGTTAATCAGACCATTTAATCAAAATTTTCTAGAAACAAAAAAATGTATTACCCC
>VZRF01002669.1:0-12885 GCA_013396875.1 Vireo altiloquus | reverse complement strand
AAGGCTATTAAACGATTTATTACTTAGAAATAAATCAGATAAGACATCAGTCTCAGAGGTCGTGGATTTAGAGTAGTAAGTGGTCCATAGCTAAGGAGATAGCCACGAGTTTCTAAGTTGCATGGCAATATATAACTTTCTGGTCCAATGAACAGTTAGAACGGAATTTTGTTGTGACTATAACCTATCACCTTTATTACTTTCTACTGCATTGCATCTATCTTTCATCCAATAGCTTGCTAACTCACGTACACACATATGCTTCTATTATAACATCTAAATTCTTAACTTAAACTATAAAATCACATTAAAATCACATTACTACACTTAAGAGTCTTCCACCATATCACCCAATACAGTTTCTTATTTACCTAAAGCATATTCTTACTTATAACTATAGAAACATAGGTTTTTAATTTTTCTGCTTAATGTCTGTGTACCTTTATCATTACATCAACCCAAGCTCTTTCCAAGGCTGTAAATCAAACCCATTAGTGTCTGTAGAGGTTTCTACTTTTCTGTTTCCTACAGGTAAACAAGCTGTTATAGAAGTTGCATTCTGTAATCTGACTTTAGGACCATATTACCCTTCCCAGAATTTAAGATCATAGTTTCTATTATTATTATAACTATGCAATTATTTATCTTCATCTAGGTCCAATAAATAGTATCTCCCTAGAAAATCATATTCTATACCTAAAACTATAGGATATATAAAAAAAAACCCCTCCAGGGTGTTAGTCAGTCTTGTTTCTGCTGTGTTTAATGTGTGGTTGCTGGTTTTACCCACATGTGATGAACCCAGGGTATTCCCCTGTTTTACTACCTTGGAGGCGGCCTTCTTCCCTCCTTGGGATTATTTTGCAAAACAAATCACATCTTTTTCAACAATTAATCTATTAATTTTTGTCATCTTTGTGATTACTATATTCCTTTGTAAACTAATTACCATATTCTCTCTTTCCTAATGTGTTTCCTGATGTTTTAGTTCTGTTATCTTATACACTAATTGTGGAGGTACAATTACCTGCCCACATGACGTTACTAATCACCTGCTGGGATTTCCCGTAGCTTCTAATGATGGGGCTAACTGCCTGTCCTAATTACTATAATTTGAGTTTTGTTCCCAGACACTCAACTTTTTGCTAGGTATTAGTGCAAGGATACCTTTTTCAGCAACCTCTTTAGTTGTTTTGTCAGCTAATTGATTCCCTGTGTTAACTGAGGAGTCTCCAAACTGATGGGCTTTATAAGGGCATCATGGCCACTTCTTCTGGCTTTTGCACACTGTAGTAGTTGACTGATTTCTTCTTTGTACCTAATAGGAGCCCCTCTGTGCCAATAACAGTTCATTTTTCTTCCATATGGTTTCATAGGTGTGTATTATTCCAAACACATATTTTAAATCAGGTCATATGTTTGCCCTTTTTCCTTCAGTGATTTCTAACACTCATTGTAAGGTCATTAATTCTGCTTTTTGTGCTGATGTGTTAATAGATAAAGCCTGGACTTCTATTACCTGGGTCGAGGTTCCCTCTGCATACCCAGCTGCCCATTTTTCATTTCATACCGTGCTGCTCCCACCAGTGTGCAGGTCCAGTTCCGGGTCCTGGATGAGATTGCTCTTGAGATCCAGTGTGCCAGAACACACTTGTCTAATGGTTACCAGACAGTCATGGTACAAAGATCTCTGGGTTTCTTCTGAAGCCTGGAGAAACATGGCTGGGTTTAAAGTAGTCATTACCTTAAGCAGCTCAGCATTGTACTGATCCAGTAGAGCAACCTGGTATTTCATCATCCTGCTGACCATATCCAATGTCCTCCTTTTTGTTTCAAACCAGCTATTACCATGTGGGACACATATCAGCTTTTGTGTTTCTCTGCAGCTACCACTGCTCTCAGGTATCCAGGTCATCCTTTACTCACATTGTCCAATTGTTTGGACAGGCTGCTTCTATGACCCCAAATGCTGCACCAGTCCCCCTAGTGCCAGGTGCATCCTTTCATGCCCAAATAACTCAAATAGTTTGGTTTGCATGTGACAGTCCCAATGCAGGGGTTGTCATTAAGGTTCTTTTAGGGTTTCAAAGGCCCTCTGACTCTCAGGAGTCCATACCAAGTATTTTTCGGTGAAGGTTCATACAAGGGTTTTGCCAGTACCCCATAACTGTCAATCCATAACCGACACCATCCAGCCATACCTAAGAAGGCTTGTAGTCCTTGGCGCTGGAGTCTGACAAATGGCTTCTTCTCAGCTGCTTCCCAAGCTTCTTTTTCCCTGCAAGATCTCAAAACTAAGATATATTACTGCTTTGCTTGAAGCCTTACCCAGCTCCTCTTTGGCTTGGAGGGCACTAAACCTGTTTGTTAATGGCAAGTCTTCAGGAGGAACAAGAACATTCCTCCTTGTACAGAGAGTGGTTAGTTTCCAGCCTTCTTTTGACTGCATTTATTGAGACATGGTGCAGAGCCTGCATGCATCTCCGATGTAGAGGGGGGCTGAGACTCCTGAGTTTGTAGGGTCTCAGAATATCCTGTCTTTCTCATCTTCATGAATGCTGTGCAGTTTGCTTACTTCCTCACATTACTCCTTGACCTGATGACATAGCTCCTTGACAGGGACACACCTCCTTCAGAGAGGACTCAGCCCCAGCTTCCCAGACAGGCATCAGGCACTCCTTACAACCAGAGGCCTGCAGAGCTATATCTACTGTCAGGTCTGTCACTGGTGCAGCAACTCCAACAGCCACTGGGGAACGAGCTCTACAGTGTCATCACTATAACGATGGGAACTCACTTCTAAGATTGGGAAAGAAGGGGCTTCCTTTGCTCCTTGACGTTAACTGCTGCTCCTATTTGCTGCTCTCTGGTACTGCTACTGTGTTGGCCCTCCAATAGAGAGGAGCCCTTCCTTGTCAACTGCAGTGCAAACTGTTGTGCCCCACCTTGGCTGACATGCCATGTCCTGTTTGCCCCTTCTGTTTACTGTGCTCCTGGTCACTCATGCTCCCTGGGGACTCCTGCACCTGAGCTGTTCACCTCTGTGAGTGACAGTTAGACTGAGCTTAAATCAGCTGCCATCACTCCTGGCCCTGCCCATGCTGAGTCAGCTGCTCTTGTGCAAGCTCCACGTGGGTCTTGACGCTCTCCTGGGGTTACCCTGGCTTTAGAAACTCACTGTTTGCTGCAATCTCCTGCTCTGCTGCAGGATGTGTCTGCACAAGAGCTGTTTGCTTCCTCAACCTGCTAGCTATGCTTTGATGCATCCCAACACTGACCCCTGAGGACACCACTTTTCACTGGTCTTCACTTGGACATTGAGCTGTTGACTGCAACTCTTTGAGTGTGACCATCCAGCCAATTCCTTATCCACTGAGTGGTCCACTCATGAAATCCCCATCTTTCTAGTTTAGAGACCAGGATGTCATGCGGGACAGTGTCAAATGCTTTGCACAAGTCATTTCAGGTAGTGCTGGTAGGAGCAGAAACAAAACTGGTCTAGTGGAAGGTGTCCCTGCCCATGGACTAGATGATTTTTGAAGGTCCTTTCCAACCCAAACAATTATGTGATTCTAAGATATAGTCCTGTTCTGGCTCATCATGAGAGGTTTTTGTTTGTTTGTTTTGTTCTCTTTCAGTATCCTGTGGAACACCCAGACAAATTCCTCAAATTTGGCATGACCCCATCAAAAGGGGTTCTGTTCTATGGGCCACCTGGTTGTGGTAAGACACTTCTGGCCAAAGCCATTGCTAATGAATGCCAGGCAAACTTCATTTCCATTAAGGGGCCAGAATTGCTCACCATGTGGTTTGGTGAGTCTGAAGCCAACGTGCGTGAGATCTTTGACAAAGTAAGTGTTTCTTTTACTCCTTGTGCTATGTTTGTGCTGAGGTACTCCCAAACCCTCTACTGCACCTGTCTGACTGGCTTGGTTCTTGTTTGTGTTTTGTTTTCTCTGCTTGCATTGAGAGCAGAGGCTGCTTTTCTGATGTTAGGGTATGAATTATCTTTGGCAGTATAGCTATTTAGATGGTTTTCTCCTACTGCAATTTGTATGTTGTTACAGGATGTTGGGGTTTTAGGGGTACCCCTATGTTTTTCTTTTTTCTCTTAAAGGAATCTTTCCCTATACTTTTGTTGCTAAGGGACAAATTGCTGGGTACTTCAGAGAGACAAAAAGACCTGGCCAAAGGGGGAGCAGTCCAGCTGGATACCCCCTTTTACCTGGGGTTTTCTCATTGGGGCACAGATGCTGCGAGAGTTTGAACTGGCAAAAAGGGGCTGGGTACAGTCCCTAGGTCTCTTGTTCTCCCAGCATCCGGAGGAGAGAGAGGCTGCCCTCGTGGTGGAGGGGATTCGTCCCCATTTGCAGGCTCCTGCCTTCTGCTGCCTCCCTTCTCCTGTGAGTGGAACTTGCTCTCTGGAGCGGCTGTTGCACTGGGATCCTATTTAAAACCCTACCTCACCAAAAAGGGAGTCTCCTCACCATCTGCTTGAGTGCCTCAGGGAACCCTGGGATCCCAAGCCCACCTTTCCCTGCCCCACTGGGAGCCAGGCTGAGGCTGCCCTGCCCCTGCCGTTCCTTTGCCGCTGCTGCGAGCTTTTGCTGCACTGTAGCCTCATACCCCCTGCCTACCGAGACACCCTGGGGTTCCCGCTGCAGCTCCGGAGTTTGATACATCTCATCTACAACCCAGGATTGCTGTTCCAGCCTGCTGTTTTCCTGAGGGATCCTGCTGGGGCACCGGGATCAGCTGCCCCAGGGGGTTTGTGAAGCAGCTTCTTGTCCGCCATTACTGCATGGTCCCTGAGCTCTCTCTGGAGCGCCGCCTGCAGCTGCGGGGGAACCATTGCACCCACCCTGCTCACCGGGAGCCACCAGCGCCCCTGCCGGCTGTAAGCATCACTGCACCAAAGGGGAAAATGCCTGACAGCCGAGAGAGGCTGTCATTGGGTTCTGTTCTATTTGTTATCACTGCCATAGTTATTGTTGTTTGTTTGCCTTGTTTTATATATATATAATTTTTTTTTTAGTAAAGAACTGTTATTCCTATTCCCCATATCTTTGCCTGAAAGCCCCTTAATTTCAAAATTATAATCATTCGGAGGGAAGGGGGGTTGCATCTTCCATTCCAAAGGGAGGTTCCTGCCTTCCTCAGCAGAGACCTGTCTTTCAAACCAAGACACAGGATTATAAATGCCCCAATGTCTTAGCAGTGAGGCTAGCATTAGGATGGCATAGATATTCTCTGCATCCCTGAAAACTTATTTCAACACCTCATTAGCCATCACCTTCTACAGATTTTTAAAGCATGCTATGGGTCCTTTTTCTGCAATTGGACTAAATGATCATTGTAGGTCACTTCAAACTGAAATTATTCTATTCTATTCTATTCTATTCTATTCTATTCTATTCTATTCTTGTCCTGCAATATATATGGCTTGCAAAGGAGCTCGCTTCCACTGCCCAGTTTCCCCATAGATAGTGTGACCTCCTGTCCCAGGAGGTTATCTGCATGGATTATCTTGGGAATCTTCACTCCCATGGTCAGGGAAGGTGCTGAAAGAGCAAAATTGGAAAGAGAGTGAGAGAGAAAAATTTAGATTGAGAGGGAACCTCAGAGGCTATCTGGTCCAGCTGTTTGTCCAGAGCAGGGAGGTAGCTTGGAAATTCAACCAGATTGCTCATGGCTGTCCTGGTTTGAAAGACAGGTGTCTACCAAGGAAGGCAGGAACCTCCCTTGGAATGGAAAATATGACCCCCTTCCCTCCTAATTATTATAACTCTGAAATTAAGGTGCTTTCAGGTAAAGATATGAGAAAAGAATAACAGTTCTCTACTAGTATGTATATGTATTGAAATGAACAGGGCAGAAGCCTTTATTAAAATTCAGCTCTTTATTATGTAAATCAGCAGAGCAGGGGGTCTCGACAGGATGTACTCCCAGTTTTGAAGTTTCCACTAGCAGTCCGGAGANCCCATGATGCAAAGGGTCCCTTTTATCTGCATACGGCTACCCCCCTCTAGTCTCAGGCCCCCTTTCAGGGAGCAGTGAGGACAAAATCAGACAAAAAAAGGGAGTACAATACAAGCTAATTAGCAACAATACGAGATAATCAACAGGTGATTGACTTCGTTAACACTCCAATTCAACAAGTACAAGGGCTGACTAGGGACTTGTTTCTTACATGTATAACAAGGCAAGCAAACAACAACAATGGCAGCAACAACAAACAAAAGCACAAACCCAGTAACAGCCTTCTCTCGGCTCTCAAGCACTTTCCCCTTTGGTGTAGTTATGGTCACAGCCAGCAGGGGCGCTGTTGGCTCCCAGCTGGGTAGGGCGGGGGCGCTGTGGTGCGAGCTCAGCTGTCTCTCTCACGTGGGTAATGGTGGGCACAGCTGGCAGAAGAGATGGAAAAAGGACTTCCTTTACAAACTCACGCGAGGGCAGTCAGTCCCGGTGCCCCTCTGGATAGCAAAAGGAGCTGTAGCAGGAACCTCGGAAGCAGCAAGCTGGAACAGCAGAAGCGAGCAGACCCGGGATAGCAAACAAAATGTATCAGAAACTCCGCAGTTGTAGCAGGAGCCGCGGGGTGTCCCAGTAGGCACGGTGCTGGGTTACAGTATAGTGAAAAACCCAGAGCAGTGGCAGAAAAACAGTGGGGTTGGACAGAGGCAGCCCGGCTCCCAAACACAGCTGGGAGAGGCTCCCTTGGAGGGGTAGGGGCTCGGTGTCCCGGGTTTTCCCCTGAGGCACACGAGTAGATGGTGAGGGTCCTTTCCAGTGAGGTAGGGTATTAATAAGGTCTCCGTGCAACGGCTGCTCATACGAGCAAAAGCCGCACGGTAGGAGAGAATAGTAACAGGCTGGACTCGGCAGTGACTGCAGTTGCAGCAGCCTGACTATTCCCTCTGATCCCGAGAGAGAAAGCCGAGCTGAGCCCAGCCCCTCACCCTCAGGCCAAAATCTCGCCGTCTTTCTGCCCTTCCCAAGACAAAACCCCTCAGGTAAGAGAGTGGTCCACTGCACCCTTCCTCCTCCTCCTCCCAGCCACACCTTTTGTTCTCTTAAGTATTGGTAGTTATTGTCTCTTAGCAACAAATGGGATAAAATTCTATGAAAGAAAGGGAAAAAGAAAGGAAAAATCCTAACCTCCAACAAGGGCCTTGTGTTCTGAACATGTGCTAAGGATAGAGAATCCCTGACCTCTCTGGGCCTTGTGCTAGTGTTTGAGCTCTCACATTGTGAAAAAATTTTTTGCCCTTATTTCTAACTGGAATTTTCTTTGCAGCCATTTGTGTCTCTGGTATTTCATCTTTTTGCTGTGCATTTTGAAGAAGGATATAGCTCCTTTTTCCCTATAACTAAATATTAGATAGCTGGAGACAGATTGGATTTCCCCCTTCCATTTGATATTTCTTACCTACTGATACTCAAGTGCCTAAAAAACCAATTGATGTCCCCAGATCCTGGAGGGAGAGTTCTGGTCTGGGCAAATTGGCTCCAGCTTTTCCTCTAGGCATTGAAGTTACCACCTTTCTGCCTGGTTCAGTCCTCTTAGGTTTGGGGAAATGCAGCTTGTTATTCAGGAGAATTAAATTGAGTGTTTGTGTGGCAGGAGACTGTTCTATAGCAACGCCTCCAAGCTGTCCTTGTGGCAGCAGAACTCTGGTGTACTCCTCTAAGCTGCTTTAAATGTAGGGTAGGCTTAGTATGAAGCCAGCATACTCCTCACCTAGTGGTATTAACATGGAGTAATTGTTCCCATTTGCTTTTTGCAGGCTCGCCAAGCAGCCCCGTGTGTGCTCTTCTTTGATGAGCTGGACTCCATTGCCAAGGCCCGAGGTGGGAATATCGGCGACGGTGGCGGTGCTGCAGATCGTGTCATCAACCAGATCCTGACTGAAATGGATGGCATGTCCACCAAGAAAAATGTCTTCATCATTGGTGCCACCAACAGGCCAGACATCATTGACCCAGCTATCCTGCGCCCCGGCCGCCTGGATCAGCTCATCTACATCCCTCTGCCTGACGAGAAGTCCCGGGTTGCAATTCTTAAGGCCAATCTGAGGAAATCACCAGTTGCCAAGGTAGGATCTGTGCTTTGACTGTGTCTGGCTTTGGTTGGCTGCACATGCTCCTTCACAAGCTGGGGATAGGGCAGCAGGCTGGTGACTGCTCCATGCAATCCAGAGCTGGGAAACCTTCAGTCCCTGAAGGATGGAAGTGAAGAAGTAGGGGGAGGCTTGAGCTCTGAGACTAGATATTAATGAAGCTAGGTGTTGGTATGTAAGCACAACAGGTCTTTGTCACATGGTGGAGTTCTGCCCACAGTGTGGGAACAGGAAAGCCTGTTATGGCAAGATGGAAAAGATTCTTGTACTCTGAAAGAAAAGTAAATGTAGAAAACAGGTGGAAAGGGAAATTGAAGATGAACTACTGAACTTCATTGTTGCTGAACTGAATTGTTGCAAGAGCTATGTTCCTTGCCTAGGAAGCAGGCAATAATGAAACTGATAGTTAATCAGAGAAAGGCAGATGTCAAGTGAAAGCTCAAGCTATTTTATGCCAAGCTTACCTTTTTAGGTGTTGTTGGGAAGGAAAGCCTCAAAGGAGGTTGCAGTACTACTCCCTCAGCTGAAGGAAAGGAGCAGAAGGTTGTTGTCTTGGTCTGCTTGTGTGTCATTCCTATTTCTAGTCTGACAGTGTTTAATTTGACTCCTAATGCTGAGACCTGACTAAATCATATCCTAAATCCACGAGACAACCTACCTCTTCTTGAGGGTAAACAATGCAGAGGCATTTTTCCCCCTCTACTCCACTCTCGTGAGACCCCACCTGGAGTACTCTGTCCAGCTCTGAGACCCCCAGCATAGGAAGGACATGGACCTATTGGAGCAAGTCCAGAGGAGGCCACAAAGATACTCAGGGGGCTGGAGCCCCTCTGCTATGAAGACAGGCTGAGAGACCTAAGGCTGTTCAACCTGGAGAAGAGAAGGATCTGGGGAGGCTTCATTGCAGCCTTCCAATACCTAGAGGGGGCTTACAGGAAAGATGGGGAGGGATTCTTTGTCAGGGTGTGTAGTGATGGGACAAGGGTGAATGGCTTCACACTGACAGAGGGCAGGGTTAGATGGGATACTGGAAAGAAATTTTTTACTGTGAGGGTGATAAGGCCCTGGCACAGGTTGCCCAGAGAAGCTGTGGATGCCCCATCCCTGGAAGTGTTCAAGGCCAGACTGGATAGGGCTCTGAGAAGCGTAGTCTAGTGGAAGGTATCTGTGCCCATGGCAGGGGGGTTGGAACTAGATGATCTTTGAGGTCCCTTCCAACCCAAACCATTCTGTGATTTATAGCTGCTTCCCAGGGTCTTGCTGGGTATGTGGGGAGTATGGCCTGCTTTTATATGTGGTTAACTTTTCCCAAAACCAAGAACCTTAACAGCTCATCTTTTCAAAATTGGCCAAAGTTAAGGCAGCACCTTTATACCATGAGATCTAAAGACACTTTTTTATCACCTGAGGGTGTAAGGTATAAAGGACAGGCCTCTCTTGGGGGTTGTTTTTTTTGTTTTGTTGTTGTTTTTGTTTTGTTTGGGTTTTTTTTCCACTAGGATGTTGACCTGGACTTCCTAGCTAAGATGACCAATGGCTTTTCGGGGGCTGACCTGACAGAAATTTGCCAGCGTGCCTGCAAACTGGCCATCCGCGAATCCATCGAGAGTGAGATCAGGCGAGAACGTGAGAGGCAGACCAACCCTTCTGCCATGGTGAGTGGGATACTCTGAGCTTTCCCCACTTATGACACAGTGTCTTGGTTTGAAAGACAGGTGTCTGCTGAGGAAGGCAGGAGCTTCCTTTGGAATGGAAGATGTAACTCCTTTGTCTCTGAATTATTATAATTTGGAATTAAGGGGTTTTTAGGCAAAGAAATGGGGAATAGGAATAACAGTTCCTTACTAAAAAACAAAAAAATATATATAACAAGGCAAACAAACAGCAGTAACTATGGCAGTGATAGCAAACGGAATAGAACTCAGTGTCGGTGTCTCTCGGCTGTCAGGCACTTTCTCCTATGGTGCAGTGACGCTCACGGCCGGCAGGGGCGCTGGTGGCTCCTGGTGAGCAGGGCAGGTGCGATGATTCCGCCGCAGCTGCAAGGGGCGCTCCGGAGCGAGCTCGGGACTACGCGATGATGGCAGATGAGAAGGTCACTTCACAAACTCCTTGGGCAGCCGATCCTGGTGCCCCGGCAGGATCCCTCAGGAAAACAGCGAGCTGGAACAGCAGGGACAGACTCAAATCCTGAGTTGTAGACGAGATGTATCAAGCTCCAGAGCTGTAGCAGGAGCCTGGGACGTCTCAGCAGGCAGGGGGTGCGAGGTTACAGTGTAGCGAAGGCTCGAAGCAGCAGCAGAGAAAACAGCGGGGGGGGCAGGGCAGCCTTGGCCCGGCTTCTGGTGGGGCAGGGAAAGGCGGGCTTGGGATCCCGGGGTTCCAGGAGAAGGAGGCAGCAGAAGGCAGAAGCCTGCAAACAGTGATGGATTCCCTCCACCACGAGGGCAGCCTCTCTCTCGTCCGATGCCGGGAGAACCAGAGTCAGGGCTGTACCCAGCTCCTTTTTGCCAGTTCAAATCTCGTGGCATCTCTGGCCCAATGAGAAAACTCCAGGCAAAAAGAGGGCAGCTCCCTCCCCCTGTGACTAGGTCTTTTATCTCTCTTAAGTACTCAGCAATTTGCTCCTTAGCAACAAAGTATGTGGAAAATTCTTTAAGAGAAAAAGAAACATGGGGAACTTCTAAAGCCCCAACACACAGGCAGCCCACCTCTGCCTGTGGGTGAGGCAGGATGCATTCCTCTTCATAATCCT
Organism: Vireo altiloquus; assembly: GCA_013396875.1. NCBI lineage: Eukaryota > Metazoa > Chordata > Aves > Passeriformes > Vireonidae > Vireo > Vireo altiloquus. The sequence continues at coordinate 2,010 of VZRF01002669.1, read as the reverse complement.
CGGATGGGGATGAGTGGGGTCTCAGCACTGAGCATGGAATGGGAGCATGAGGCCCTCCTGGGGTACCTCACTGACAACATTGCTCAGAAGGCCAGACCCTGCTGCAGCCCTGACTTAGTCTGCCTCAGTGTCTCTCTCCAGCTCCAACTTTGATGGATGTTGGAACCTCCTGGTCTAGCGGGAGGTTGTGGGTGGCTGTTGAGCCACAGAGCTTGGGCATGCAGCTCACCTGGTCCCTCTGTCCTGCTGCAGGAGGTGGAGGAGGACGACCCAGTTCCCGAGATCCGCCGGGATCACTTTGAGGAGGCCATGCGCTTTGCTCGCCGCTCTGTCAGCGACAACGACATTAGGAAATACGAGATGTTTGCGCAGACCCTACAGCAGAGCCGAGGTTTTGGCAGCTTCAGGTAACCATGGGAAGGGCAATGTGGCTCAGTTAACCCCAGAACAGAGTATTGAGGCAGCTTTCTGCTGGATTATGGGTAACAAATTCCCTCTTCCACTACGTTTTCTCATTCTCCCCAGCATGTACAGCAGCAAACTGAGCATGTGGCCAGTGTAGGCTGCGCTGCAGGTTGGCTGTAGCTACTCTGTTAGTGCTCCTGAAGTCCAACAACCCTTTTTCCTTTATCACAAGTGTCTTGGTTTAACACAATTTAAGGGGAACACTCTAAAATGAGTTACCTCCCCTTATAGCTTTAAATAATCCCTTTCTACCAATAAGGAGAGATGAATACGAGTAGATATAAGTGAAAAAATAACAGTTTACTAAAAAAACAAAACTGCATCAGGCAAAAAATAACAGTGATAAACACTAGTTACAAAGTTGCTAAATCTCAGAGTCCCCAGGAAGAAAGAGAAACTCAAAATGGAGGAGTAACCCCCCTGAAGATGGTGCCCTCCACAGATGACCATGTGTGGGGAAACAAAGGCAAAACGGTTTAACCTCCACCCATAAATGCAGAGGAGGTCCCCCTAATTGTCCCATGGAACAATGACAAAATGGCAGAGAGTCCTCTCTCTGGGCCATGCATTTGAGAAAGAGAACAAAGGAACCAACATGCCAAACAAGCCTCCACAGTTCCAAAGCTCCCTCCCCCCCAAACTAACAACGGGAGCAGGGGAAAACAAAACCTGGGAAAACTATTTCTCTCCAAAAAGAGTCAATGCTGCTGAGGAGCTGACACAGGCTCTCATGGTGGCTCAGCAGGCTTCCTCTCTCTCTGCCTCTTCCTCGGCCAGCTGGATCCAGCCAGTGTCAGCACTGCAGCCTTCAAGCTTCTGGTATTGGTGCTGCTGTCTCAGGTCCCTGTTCTGATGGATGGGGAGGAAAAAAAAACGGACTTCTGAGCACCGAAGGATGGTGGCTCAACCCCAATTCGCAAAATTCACTCTGAAACAGTTTTTGATTGCGAAATGCAGCTTCTCAGTTGCTACTGTTGCCAGTAGAGCCAAGAGGCAAGAGAGAGCTCTGCCTTCATGCCTTGACCTTAAAAAGCCCAGGCATCCCCCAGCCCTGCGGTTCCATTTCTGGCTGCAGGGTCTTAAAGAGACAGTAACAATCTTTGGGCACAGATAGATATAGAATACAATAACATTTTGGGTTACCCAGGACAAGTGACAGCCTGAAGTTGTGTAAGCCTTTTGCATGATCTGCTGTAAGATTTCATCCCATTCCTCCTGCCCGTCCTACTTGTCCCTGGGGTTTGGCACAGAGGGAGGGGATGGTGCTGAGCTGCGAGGCGGCTTTTGAACAACATCTCTTCTCTCCTGTCCTGCACTGCTGCATGCAGGTTCCCATCAGGCAACCAGGGTGGTGCCGGTCCGAGCCAAGGCACAGGAGGTGGCAGCGGGGGCAACGTGTACAGCGAAGACAATGATGATGATCTCTACGGTTAATTCTCAGCTTGGTGGACCAGTTCCACATCAGGCCACATTGTACAGCAAAAAAATCCAATGTTTAGTGGACTCTTAGCTTCTTCATTCTTCAGTCAGAACAGTGTAGCTGCA
>VZRF01002665.1:8610-19183 GCA_013396875.1 Vireo altiloquus | reverse complement strand
TGCTGGAGCAGGTTTCCTGGTAGAACTTGTANCTGGAGCAGGTTTCCTGGTAGAACTTGTAACCCTGTGGGAAACCCGTGCTGGAGTAGGCTGTTCTGGAAGGACTGCACCCTGTGGAAAAGGATCTGTGCTGGAAGCAGTTCATGAAGAACTGTAGTCCTTAGGAAGGTCTCACACTGGAGAAGTACATGGAGAACTGTCTCCTGTGGGAGGGACCCCACGGTGGAGTTGGGGAAGGACTCTTCTCTCTGAGCAGTAGCAGAAACAACATGTGATGATGTATTGATTTTGCATGACCCGGTTTTTGGTTGCAGGGGGGCCACAGAGGTGGCTCCTGTGAGAAGCTGCTGGAAGCTTCCACCATGTCTGGCAGTGCCAATCCCTGAGGGCTCTGAAGATGGACATGCTGCTGGCCAAAACTGGGCCAATGAGAGAGGTGATGACATATTTAAGAAGAAAATCAAAACAAAGGGCATACAGTTTTTCTTCTAGTCAGAGAAGAGGAGGAGATGAGAACATGTGAGGGAAACAACATGGAGACACCAAGGTCAGTGAAGAAGGAGGGGGAGGAGGTGGTCCAGGCACCAGAGCCGAGATTCCTCTGCAGGCTATGGTGAAGACCATGGTGAAGCAGGATGTCCCCCTGCAGCCTATGGGGATCCATGGGAGATGCAGAGATTCACCCGCAGCTCATGGGGGAGGTGCTCACGCTGGAGCAGGTGGATGCCTGGAGGAGGCTGTGATCCAGTGAAAGACCCAGTGAAGAGAGAGGGCCCCTGCTTCCAGGCTGGAGCAGCCTGTCCTTGGAGGACTGCACCCCGTGGAAAGACAGACTCATGTCGCAGCAGTTTTAGGAGGACTGTTTGCCCATGGGGGAAATTCACATCGCAGCAGGTGCAGCAGGAGTGGACCCATGCGGGAGAAGTTCATGGAGAACTGTCTCCCATGGGAGAGACCACATGGTCTCACAGGGGAAGGACTCCTCTCCCAGAGCAGCAGAAGAAAATCTCAGGTGACGAACTGACCAAACCCCATGTCCTGTCTCCCTGCGCTGTGGGAAGGAGGGAGAGGCTGGGAGGGAAAGGTGTTTTAAGGACTTATTTTACTTCTCATGATCCTTTTCTGATTCTCTTAGTAATAAATTCACGTTGCGACTTTAAGTTGAGCCTGTTTTGCCCTTGAAGTGTTTTTCTCCCAGTCCTTATCTCAACTCATGAACCCTTCGTTAATTTTTTCTCTCTCCTCTGCCCAGCTGTGGCAGGGAAGGGTGAGAGTGACTCTCGTGGGTGCCTGGCGTTGGGCCAGTGTCAAACCATGACAGATGAACTGACCGTAACCCCCATTCCCTGTCTCTGTGCACCGTTGGGGGGAGGAGGTAGAGCTGAGAAGGAGGGAGGAGTGGGGGGAAGGTGTTTTTAAGATTCATTTTACTTCTCATTTTCTTACTCTGATTTTGATTGGTGATAAATTCAGTTAATTTCTCCAAGCTGAATCTGTTTTGCCAGTGACAGTATTTGGTGAGTGATCTCTCCTGGTCCTTATCTCAACTGATGAACCCTTCATTATATTTTCTCTCCTCTGTCCACTTGCAGAGGGGAGTGATGGAGCAGATTTGGTGGGCATCTGGCATCCAGCCAGGATCAACCCAACACAACTATCAAATCCCAAAAGCAGCAATGTGCAAAGGCAAAAACAATTTGTATTTGCAGGGAGACAAACCTCTCCTATGCCATCCCACCTCCAGCGCTCCACAGTGGGCAAGCGCCCATGGGGAAGCTACAGACACCCTGCCTTCTCTCCATTCAGCATCTTTTCCCTGCTGGGATGATAACCAGGGTAGCCCGACTCCTGGATATGAGTGCATCTACGAGGGACCTTTACAGCAAACTTCTCTACCCGGGCAGTGATGTCTTGCCACAATTCAGCAGCCCAGATGGGTTTCCTGCTGCGTTGCCAACTGGTCTTTCTCCATTAGTCAAGTCACTCCTACAGAACATTTACCACCATCCATGAGTCAGTGTAGAGGTGGAGTGCTGGCCATTTCTCTCGTTCAGCAATATCCAAAGCCAGCTGGACAGCTTTCAGTTCTGCAACCTGACTTGATCCACCTTTGTCATTCAATATCTTCTGCAACTCACTGTGGACACCATACTGCAGCTTTCCATTTTCGATGTATCCCTACAATATGGCAGGAACCACCAGTAAAGAGAGTGTATAGCTTTACATTTTCTGGTAGCTGATTATATGGTGGAGCCTCCTCAGCAGGTCACATCCTCCTCCTTCTCTGATTTTAGTCTGAAATTTTTGCCTTTGAACCAGTTTGTGATGACTTCCAAGATCCCTGGGCGTGGACATTGACAAGTTTGGTTAAGGAGAAATTTTCTAGTTCTTAGTTTTGTTTGTGAGAAGAAGTTTTCTCACAAGTGGAGCTGAGAACTAAGAGAAGTTTATGTAAACTATTTTGTATGTTTTTGTAAACTATATTTCATAAGTGGTGTTTTTTATATTTTGTTATTCCAACTTGTTATTCTGTAACTAACCAATGATACTAAAGAGGTATTCACCTAAGAACCAATGATAGTGTCCTGCTCTAGCAACCTTAGATATATAAAGAGCAAGATTTTCTTAATAAATGGCTTCTTTCATCTGAAGTTCATGCTGCAATTTCTCGCCGTCCCTGGACTCAACTGCGACACCTGGGTGATTGGGGTTTCCTATTCAAGCTTGTTGTCTGATCAGAGATCCACTTATTCCTCGTAGCATCAGTGGCATGATGTGTGGCAGGGACTTTCCCTTTCAACATCCAGCCCAGCACTGGAAGTTGGGGTGCCAGAAGAAGCTGTACTTTGGTGCCAATTACTTCTGAAGCAGCTTGAATCCCTTCATAAACTGCCAGTATCTCTTTTTCAGTTGGAGTGTAACAGGTCTTGGATCCTTTGTATCCTTGACTCCAGAACCCCAGGAGTTCTTCTTGAGTCTCCCCCTGTGCTTTCTGCCGGAGACTCTAGGAAGGACCATTCTCCCCATCTGAAGTATAGAACACATTTTCCACATCCTGTCCTGACTGACCCAAGGGCTACTGCATGAACAATCTCCAGCTTAATTTGTTAAAAAGCTTGTTGCTGTTCAGGACCCCACTTGAAATCATTCTTCTTCCAGGTCACATGATACAGAGGGCTTACAATCTGACTGTAGTCTAGAATATGCATCCTCCAAAAACCTTCAGTGCATAGGAGAGACTGTCTCCTTCCTAGTGGTCAGAGGGGACATAGCTGCTATTTTGCTGACTGTGTCCATTGGAATCTGATGACATCCATCTTGCCATTTTACTAAGAACTGAATTTCCTGGGCAGGTCCCTTGACCTTCGTTTTATGGCAAAACAGGCCTTCGGGAGGAACTGGATTATCTTCTCCCCTTTTGCAAAAGCTTCCTCTGCTGTGTCACACCATACAAGGATGTCATCAATGTATTGCAGGTGTTCCAGAGCCTCACCCTTTTCCAGTGCAGTCTGGATCAGTCCATGGCAAAGGGGGGCTGTGTTTCCACCCCCGAGGCAGTCGGTTCCAAGTGTACTGCACACATTCCTCCAGGTGAAAGCCAACTGTGATGTGCACTCTGCTGCTAGAGGAATGGACAAAAATGCATTAGCAGTGTCTATGGTGGCACCACTTTGCTGCCTTGGACTCCAGTTCATACTGAAGTTCCAGCATGTCCAGCACAGCAGCACTCAGTGCTGCTGTGACTTTATTCAGACCATGAGAGTCTACTGTCAGTCTCCACTCTCCACTGGACTTAAGCACTGGCCATATAGGACTATTAATGGGGGAGTGAGTCTTCCTGACCACTCCCTGGTTCTCCAGTTCATGACTCATTCCATGGATAGGGGCCACAAAGTCCCGGTTGGTGCAGTATTGTTGACAGTGCACTGTTGTGGTAGTGATCGATACTTGTTGTTCTTCGACCCTCAGCAGTCCCACAGCAGAAGGGTCCTCTAAAAGACCAGGAAAGGTATTCAGCTGTCTAATTTACTCTGTCTCTACAGCAGTTCTCCCAAAATCCGAACAATGTCCTTTTTGGTTCTTGAAATATCGTCTCCTGAGGTCATCTTGTTGCCTAATATCAAGAGAAAACTCTTGCAACAGTGTTAAAATACTAAGATAAAAAGCAAGCCTTTATTGGAAGCTTCCAGGTGTCCTAATGGTCATGGGCACACCTGGCATCGTGTTTCTACAATTTTTATAAGTTTAATAAATTAGCATAGCTAACAAATATTGTCAGATAAGAGCAGTTGGTTAGGTAATTTTCCCTGGGTTCTGCCCCCTTGGAGTTGTTCCAGGGGCTTCTTTGCCCCATTTCTTGTTGTGTCTTCTCAGATTCTGGTTGGAAAACAAAATGTCCTTTTCAGTCTTCTTAAGAATAAGACTAAACAGAATTCCAAGTATGCATTAGAAGGGTTATCTTATTGTTCTAAAATCTAAGAGAAAGGGTAGGAAAAATACCAGGAGCTATATAACCATGTATTAACAGTCTACAAAGCTACAAATATATGAAAAATGTATAGAAAGCAAAAATCTTTAGGCATCAATCTAGGCCAAGGATACACAGGGCCTCTGGGCCAGTCACAAGGGGGAGTTTTGCCATTTGTTCCCAGTCAGGCTCACTTCAGCTTCCAGTAAAGAGGTGTTGGGATCCCTCTATCACCTCAGAAATAGAGATGGATTCTGACCCTACATATCTCAATAGTATCAGGGTACATTGTGTGCAGGTGTCAACTAAAGCCTTGTACTCTTGTGGGTCTGATGTGCCCGGCCATCAGATCCACACAGTCCAATATACCCGATTGTCCCTTTCCTCCATCTAGCTGGAGGCAGGGCTCCTCTAGTTCTGGTCATAGTACTCGTTGTTCACTTCTTGAAAATATGAACTTAAAGATAATTTTAAGTAATATCAGTCCTTNAGGCATCAATCTAGGCCAAGGATACACAGGGCCTCTGGGCCAGTCACAAGGGGGAGTTTTGCCATTTGTTCCCAGTCAGGCTCACTTCAGCTTCCAGTAAAGAGGTGTTGGGATCCCTCTATCACCTCAGAAATAGAGATGGATTCTGACCCTACATATCTCAATAGTATCAGGGTACATTGTGTGCAGGTGTCAACTAAAGCCTTGTACTCTTGTGGGTCTGATGTGCCCGGCCATCAGATCCACACAGTCCAATATACCCGATTGTCCCTTTCCTCCATCTAGCTGGAGGCAGGGCTCCTCTAGTTCTGGTCATAGTACTCGTTGTTCACTTCTTGAAAATATGAACTTAAAGATAATTTTAAGTAATATCAGTCCTTCATTCTGTCTGAGGACTTGCCCACAGGAAACTGGAGCAGCATTTATCCTTAAAGAATTTCCCGTGGGGGTTGTTCTTCCTCTCAATTCACATATCCATGCTCCTAGAGCACAGGTGGGTTTTACACCTCACTTTCTCATGTCCTCTCCGTGGTCATGCAGGTAAAACCACAGGTTAACTCATGGTGTGTCCCCTCTTTCTTGAGCAGAGGGGTGCTTGCTCCCAGTAGCAGACTCTGGTCCACACTGGTGGGGCACGAGACATTTCCTCTCAAACTTGCTCAAGTCTTTTGAATGTCTCCAGTCTTGAAGTCTTTCCACAGCAGAGGTGCAGGTCAGTAGGGAGGAAAGNGAACTTAAAGATAATTTTAAGTAATATCAGTCCTTCATTCTGTCTGAGGACTTGCCCACAGGAAACTGGAGCAGCATTTATCCTTAAAGAATTTCCCGTGGGGGTTGTTCTTCCTCTCAATTCACATATCCATGCTCCTAGAGCACAGGTGGGTTTTACACCTCACTTTCTCATGTCCTCTCCGTGGTCATGCAGGTAAAACCACAGGTTAACTCATGGTGTGTCCCCTCTTTCTTGAGCAGAGGGGTGCTTGCTCCCAGTAGCAGACTCTGGTCCACACTGGTGGGGCACGAGACATTTCCTCTCAAACTTGCTCAAGTCTTTTGAATGTCTCCAGTCTTGAAGTCTTTCCACAGCAGAGGTGCAGGTCAGTAGGGAGGAAAGAGATGATCTTCATATTGCCAGAGTCGGGTAGTCACCTGAAGCACTGTTTTTTATCCTTTCCATGAAATCACTGCCAATGAGTTGGCATACAATCATGGCGAGCTCAGGACAAATTTCTGCCACATGGATTGTGTACACTGGACCTCATCTGGATCTACAGGAGAATGATCATGTCCTGGTTTAAAAGACAGGTGTCTTCCAAGGAAGGTGGGAACCTTCCTGGAAGAGAAAAGATGATCCCCTCCCTCCAAATTACTTTAATTTTGAAATTACAGAGCTTCTAGGCAAAAAAATATGGGAAAANATTTCCTCTCAAACTTGCTCAAGTCTTTTGAATGTCTCCAGTCTTGAAGTCTTTCCACAGCAGAGGTGCAGGTCAGTAGGGAGGAAAGAGATGATCTTCATATTGCCAGAGTCGGGTAGTCACCTGAAGCACTGTTTTTTATCCTTTCCATGAAATCACTGCCAATGAGTTGGCATACAATCATGGCGAGCTCAGGACAAATTTCTGCCACATGGATTGTGTACACTGGACCTCATCTGGATCTACAGGAGAATGATCATGTCCTGGTTTAAAAGACAGGTGTCTTCCAAGGAAGGTGGGAACCTTCCTGGAAGAGAAAAGATGATCCCCTCCCTCCAAATTACTTTAATTTTGAAATTACAGAGCTTCTAGGCAAAAAAATATGGGAAAAAGGAATAACAGCTCTTTACTAGCATATATATATATATGTGTATATATATATGTATATATAAAAGTGAACTAACAACAACAAAAAAACCCAAAAGTCCTCCCACCCGTTAAGTGAATTTTTCCCTTTGGTGTAGTTACAACCATAACTGGCAGGAGGCACTGTTGGCTCCGGGAGAAGTACAGGCTGCGATGGTTCCCCCATGGCCTCAGGGACGCTCCAGCGCGGGCTCGGGAACCTCCTGAGGTGGTGTTGGGAGCTCGGGTGCGGGGGAGGATGGGAGATGACTCCCTTTGCAAACCTCACAGGCAGCAGATGGTCTCAGTAACACTCCAGGCCGCAAGCCAAACTGTAGCAATATCCCTGGAGCAGTGGGCAGGAACAGCAGAGATGGGCAGACCCGGGGCAGCAAGCTAAAGTGTAGCAATATCCCCAGAGCAGCCAAACACCTTCTGTAACACGCATGACTGCCAAGCCAAAAAAGGGGTCGGCAACCAGCCACCCACCACCCAGGCATGGCTCTCAAACTCTCTTTCCCCTCGCCGAGGCATTACAGTAGTATGTGTGATAAATGAGTGAATAATGAATGTCGGTTTTTGCAAAATATGAGTTTAACATTTATCAGTAACAATATTCTATGTAGACATAGCGTTAAAATAAAACAATGTTAGAATGTATTGTAACTCCAAAATAGCTGTAGTATGTGCATGATAATGAATGTCTTTAAGCTGATAAGCCCCAGAGCCTGAGTGTAGAATATCTTAAAGAAACAAAGAAGACAGACCACAGCAACCCAGGGAGCCTACTATCTCACAGTCCTAAAAAGCTGTAACTACAAATTAGACTGGAGATAAGGAGATACCAGAGGAGTATCCTGCCTTCAAGTTCTGAAACAAACCAGAGCCAGAAGAGGTGTCAGGAGGCATCGGGCTGGTGGGAAGGGGGGCAGAGATTGGAGGGGGGTGTTGGAGTGAAGTGTAAATTAACTTCTGAGCTTAATGAATATGTAATATTTCGAAACTATACTTAAGAGCACAATGAAATGAATGAATGGGCGCCTCTGGCAGATTTGCCAAGCGCCCCAGCGCTGTGTTTGCCTTTGTTTCATAATAAACGTTCAATATACACTATTGAAATTTCAGTTTGCGAATTCATCTGTCTCATATGTGAGAGTGTTTGGCCATTTCTTTTGTTTCTTAATTGCCTCCCTATTCATCTCCTGGACAACCCTCTCCCCTCACAGCATCTTCCTTTCAGGAAACAGATAGGAGAAAATTCCCTGAAAAACCCAAACCCACAACAGTTCATTATTTGAATCCCTAGAGTACCTCCAGCACAGTTAATTCTTTCAGGTACTGTATACCTTCCTCCATGTCATTCCACCTGCTTGGGGCACACTAATAGATCATCCTTAAAAGAATACCTTTCCCTTACGCTTGACAGGAGTCGCCTTCAGAGGTTGAGGATTTCTGTCCTCTTCCCAATCCCCTTGTCAATGCCCACACACATCCCGGGACAGGGATCCTAGTCTCTTGGCTTCATTGCCATCTAGTTTCATATCGTGGGCCATGACATCCCAGCCGGGTCACCAAAGGTTCACCTGACTGTCAGATGAAATCTTTTCACATATCTCGCATCTCACCTGGGGATAGGGATTGGGCGATTTTCTCTGGCCCTGCCTCTTCCTCCTGTTGTAAAGGCCCTACTTCCCCTTCATCCCTCACTACATGAACTGATTTAGTCTTGGATTTCTTCTTCTGTATAGGGGCGACTGCTCTCGGCATGGGTTGTTCCTTTGGTTCAGCTGCAGTTTGAGTGGCCATGGTGCTTGTTCCTCTGTTTTCCTCCTCCTCCCCCCGAGGGTGCTGCCTAGTATTGAACTGTGTCCAGTAAAGAGCAGCCAGGGCCCAGCATGCTGCAATAAGTAGTTCCTCTCTAGAGTTGCCCCAGCATTCTCCTTGCAAATATTCAGGCACTTTATCAGGGTCCTGTAGATGTTTAGAGGTGAACTTCCAAACCATTGGAGCAGAGAATTTCTCCAAAAACTGGCTCATTTTCTCCCACATTCCATGCCACTCATGACTATCCACCCTTGGGGCAGATCTTTGAATGACCTTCCTAAAAATCTCTGTCCTGGCTCTAAACATGGTGTAGATCATACTGAGGAGACATAGTAGACCTAGCAACAAGAACATGCTTTCCTTAAGATCCAAAGGGAATTTAAAACTCTCAAAAGCTGCTGTAGCAGGCCTGAAGGAGGAAAAGGAGGTGAAAGCCTCGGGAAAATCATCCTCCCCTGGAACAGGGAACCCCCACAGGCAGGGTACAATTATTAATGGACTCCCAAAGCTAGCACTGAAGGTAAAGGTAAGAGACTAACACTGAATACACATCCCAAATGACCCTCATTGCCCTTGATGTTATCATGTAATGAACTGGTATCACACAGTACAGTAACAAAGCAATGCTGATCCCTCTCCCAGCTCTGAAAAAGAGCACCATGAGGAGCACATAGGGGAATATATACAGGGTTAGTACCCCACCGACATGAACAGATCAAGCAACATTGTGACCAGTGGCTCTGTACCTAATAGAGCAAGTGCTTAGATCAAATTTGTTTTCAACCCACTGTGGTCAGATCTGTTGTTATCTCAACCCTTCATGCCCCATATTTCATGCCAAAAAAAGCTGTTGTGGTTTAGGAATGGTTCTCCTCAATTTAGTGCTCCTGCTCGCTCGCTCACTCTCTCCACTGTGGCAGGCTGGAGAGGAGAATTAGAGACACAAAAGGTAAAGACCACAGGTTGAGATAAGAACAATTTACTGGAAACAGCTGTCCTGGGTTGAAGTATATTCTATCACCATCTTCATGAACTGTTGAAACCAGGTGGGGCAGTGCTCCCTGCCTCCCCCCTCCTGGAATATCTCCTGTTAATGGGACCATTAGGCCTTATCACATGACTCACCATCCCATTGTGAGATGCTCCTCCCAGAGGGAGGAACCAAGCATTCCATCCTGGATATAAGCTGAGATTCTGAACACCAGAGTAGCGCTTACCTACTGGACTCCCAGAGGACAAGAGCTACTGCTGGATCTTCAGACCCATTTTTTCTACAGGATCACCGCTTCAACAGAACCACTCTGCTTGGACTGCTACCACCATAGGGTGTCAGGTTGTATTGTGTCTTTGTCAGTGTTCTTGTACTACTGCATTTATTAATTTCTTTTAACTTTTTTCCCTATTAAATTATAATACTGACTTGCAATCTCCCACTGGTTTGATTTCAAACTGGTACAACAGCAGAGAACTAACAGTAAAAGCAACAGTATTAATAACAAAAGCATACAAGAGAGATATGAGTGATTCACATGCAAAATACTCAGAACCAGGGTTACCCCACTGCTCCCTCTGCCACACTTACTCAGCTGAAAGGAACCCCTTATCTTTGGAAGAGACTCCTTTCCTCCCACCCCCAGCAATGATGTGAGATGCTATTGAATAACCACTTTCACCAGTTGAGGAGAAAAACCCAGTTTTTTATTTTTCAGTAATTTAAGAAAATATTTATGCATTTTAACAGCAGGCCAAAATCCCCAATGATACTGAAAGCGATCGAATAATAGAATAATCTGGATTGGAAAAGACCNCTGCTCCCTCTGCCACACTTACTCAGCTGAAAGGAACCCCTTATCTTTGGAAGAGACTCCTTTCCTCCCACCCCCAGCAATGATGTGAGATGCTATTGAATAACCACTTTCACCAGTTGAGGAGAAAAACCCAGTTTTTTATTTTTCAGTAATTTAAGAA
>VZRF01002660.1:0-119004 GCA_013396875.1 Vireo altiloquus | reverse complement strand
GAAGGGAAGGGAAGGGAAGGTTTATGTGGAAGCACTAAATTGGGGAATGCGTCTCCTAAACCACAACAGTGGCATAACAAATAGAAGTCTTACTACTAAGTTTAGATCTCTTTCTAGATTTCAATCATTAAATGTCCTTAATTAAAATCAATACAGAAAGAAACTATGAGCCAAAGACCACTTTTTGTGGTTTTTAGGGGAAGAAAGTAGAAAGAAAGATATTTTCTTAAATTTTTTAATGGATAGGAATGAATTACTTTAATTACATAATGCATATGATTCCCTTTTTAAAATATTTGAACATTTAAAAACTATGTCATAGAATTAGTCTGATAAGTTTTTTATGGTTAGGGATGAAAGATGATTATAAATATTCTGGACTTTTAGATATCTGTGAGTGCTATGCCATCTCCCTTTCAAATTACTCTGATATAGAGAAGTAGAATAGAAATTAATCTTCTTACCACTATTTCACTTTAGGATACAGAAAACCTGGGGCAAAATTGCAAATAGATCTACATGTAGGTTTTTATTCATTATGTATTAGGGTGTGTATATCAGTCATTATACAATCATATAATATAAAACATCACTAAGATGGTTTTTAGCGGAAAAAAAAAATAAAGCTGAGACTTTGAGACACCAAAGCTATTAATCATTCTCAGCAAACTTTGTGAAGAGTTTTATTTTTTTAATATTAGCATGTTAAAAGTTTTCCCATTTCCTTCCTTTCTTTTTTTTCAAAATTCCATCTGAATGCATGCTTGCCAATTTAATCACTTTCCTCTCTGATCAATTCAATACGAGGAGAACACCTTGGGAGACAGAAAAGATTGTTTTGAAAAAACATGACTCCTGGGATCTGGGCTATATAAACAGTGGCAGGACCAATTATGACTATGTCATTGAGGTAGCAACATGCAAATCAAGTCTGGGATTTTTTTTCCAGTTGTTGTATCAGTCTTTTACATATTTAAAACCTATATTTGTGTCTTCCTGTCATCTATTCCCTTGTTTAGGCTACAGTGTTCAGAGTGTTCTATTCTCTCATTCTAGAACAAAGTTATTAGAGGCCTCTCAGTGCTCTCCTCTGGAAGATCTTCAAGAGATTTTACTTTTTTTAGAGGAGTGATGTTTGCAATACACTTGCTGGATAAAACAGAGCTGCATAAAACAAAGAACTATGTCACGTGTCATGCAGGCTTAATTCCTGCCACGAATACTTTTGTCAGATTGGCACATTTATTGACTCTTCTTTTATGATCAGACTTGACTTCTTCATTCTATGCTTAAACAGTCTTTATTTTTTTCATTCTCAAATTCTTTGCACTTGTCCCCATTTTTCTGGGGTTTTATTTCTGTTTGTTTGTTTGTTTTTCCAGGACATTTGTCTTATTTGCCACAAATACATGTATCTAATCAAATCCTTTCAGTTTTCATACTGATGTAATATAAAAAAGTATCAACTGTTTTCTATCATGTAGGTTATTTATGTAACATTGCATAGGTCAAAACTGAGGCAAGATCTCTGCTGAATTGCATTCAACACACCTCTACATTTTAGTAAAGATTCTAACTTCTCTCTGAATTGTCCATCAGCCATGTTTGCATTCTCTATTCAAAAGCAGGTCATAGCAAGGCTAAGATACAGAATAGTATTCCTTCTCCACATATGAACTCTTCCCTTTAGAACATAGAAGGAACTTTGATTGTTTAACATGGTACTGCTTCAAACTGCTGTAGCAGAGGTATATCAGAGGTGAAGACTGTATAAATTTGTGCTCCACTTCACCTGTGTCAATAAGCTGTTTTGCAACGAGTTTGAGTCTGAATGTTTACACTGACATGTGCTAAGGTAGTTTCTTCTAGGATTTCTTGGTGTAATAAAACCCTAACTTCATAATTCTGCCATGACGTTTAATGATCCATTTCTTCCGTTGCCTGGTGTTTGAAATCTGACACGCCTTCCCTCTTGAAAGAGAATTATTAGATGGGACACAGAAGTCATTTGCTTGATTGTGCGTGTGAGAGAGCAGTTACCAGCTTCTCCACTTTTGATAGGGAGCAATACTTCTTTTCCCAGTCAAGGTGTCCCTGTATCACTGTCCCAATTTGACCTACATTTTAACATGCTGAAACACCTTCCTGACTGCCTGTGAGTTTATCATGAGTGTAAACATACAGCTTACATACCAATTCCTAATATTGCCAAACCCTGAGTTTGGACCTCTTGAAGTCAGGATCTTGATTTTTAAGTTCATGAGGTTTGAAGTAGTAAATGGTAACCCTCCATACTTATTTTTGAACTTGAATGTTGTTCTGGCTTCCCTTGTAGGTAGGAAAGATCAATATATACTAATTTTTAAAATGAAACCTGAGGTGTCTCTCTAATTTCTTTATTTCAGCAACTAGGGTTTTAAGAGATACTGCCTCCGTCATGAAACTAGTCATGTAATGGATAATATGTTATGTTCTTATTTTCACAGGGAGTCTTTCTCTTTATAGTTAGGGCAGTTTCCTAGCAAAAAGCCTACTTTCCATTAAAAAAAAAAATAATCCCCAAGCTATCATCCTCCCACCACTGGATTTGCCAGCATAGAGCAGAGGATTTCTTGCACAATATTCTGAGCAATTCCTGGAACTGATATTTTGCAATTGCTTTAACCTCTCTACGAAGTGACTTCTTAATGCATATTTCCTCCACACATTCACATAAGATTAGTATTCTCTTTTAGCTAAAGAAAGATTAAGATGATCACTGTCTTAAAGTCTTTGAATCCTTCTTTTCAGCTGTAGTTCCTCCTACAGTAAATAATACTTAGTGAATTGAATATCAAGTCCCATTATTCTTTGTCAAGATACCATAGCAAATTGAGCCACAGTCATTTTCTTGACTCAAAACACCTGTTACTTATATCCTGTGCAAACTGGGAAATGTCTATAGTTAGAAAGACTTTATCCCTCAAATAGGAGGCGTTATAATTCTGGTATCTCCTTCCAAATTTAATCAGAGCAAAAAATTATCTGCTTACTCTTTATAAAGTCTTATAGTGTGCAGGGTTTATGAAACCTCGGAGCTTTATTTGTCTAACATATATAGAATAGAATAGAATAGAATAGAATAGAATAGAATAGAATAGAATAGAATAGAATAGAATAGAATAGAATAGAATAGAATAGAATAGAATAGAAATTTCTGTTCCCGTGATGCTTTTAAATTCAACAGCTCACACAGTGTTTCATTTAAGGTGCTTTTCTTTAAATGAAATCGCCATCTCTATAGGCATAGGCTGCTAGTTTAAATATATCTATTATTTCCAAAACTACTTAATATATCTCCCCATGTGGTTATTTAGTATCTATCTCAAAATATGAATATGATGGTGTGTGCTTCAGAATAATCTACTGACTGCTGGCTTTACAGTGCTGACTCTATTTTGTCTTCCCAAATAATTGACTCTAAAGTCCAAAATTATACTCTGTGGTAAATGGCTCATGTTCTTGTAACTCGCATGCTATTTCATTCAAATACTTGTAGCAAAGAAATGTATGTGTGTGCACTATGAACACAAAGACTGCATTTTTGTTTTCAAATAAAATAGAAATTGTAGCTGGAATGCTAGAGACGGCTCTAACCTTGTACTTCCAAGTGTTTGTAGTCTGAAAACAGGTTCCTATTCTAAATCCAATTCTGTTTTTTTCCGCTATCCTAAAATTGCCAACCTCTGTCTTCAAAGAAACTGTATTAGAAATTCTATGAAAAATCAGTTTCTTGGGCTTGTTACCAAGGGCAGGGATATATAGTCACTATTAAAATCACTTTTGTAACTAATTCTTTTGCAATAAGGGCACCGACCTAGCTGATGGCAAAAACCTGAAACTGCATAGAGAAAAAAAATCTGTCACTAACATATCATGCCATTGAATTAAAATTGCTTTTCAGTTTGGCTGGATTGGGACATTTGCTGTTCTGCCTAAGATCTGCAGGAGTCATATTTTCCTCTACACATTTTGGAAGTGTGTTTTAGACTGTGATTACCAGAGTTGAATATTGAAAAGCATCAACAGCTGCATAATGGTTCGCAACACTTGCAAGACTCTGTAGACTGTGAGCAGGAATACTTAGATTATTTCATTTGTATACTTTAGATTCTGGTATATTACAAGACAATAAGTTGGAGAATTCAAGGAGAACCATGATAGTAGGTTTTCTTAAGGGCTCAAACAGTTCTTTAGAGGTATAAGCAAGCTTAATTCAAAATCCAGTGGTGAAAGTAAAAAGATATGGAAGTTATACAGGACAAAAATGAATATTGTGAATAATTGTGCCCTCTTAAACACTCACTATTATAATCTTTGTTTCAATCTTCAACTCCTTTACATCTAGAAAGGGTAGAGACACATGAAAGGTAAAATTATTTCAAAGTTTGTATTTAGATAAACATTTTATAAAAGAGTTTTACTTATTTCTTTATTCAAAACTGTTTTGCCCAAGTTTGGCACTAATTAAAACAGCAAAAATATATGTTGTGAATAAGTTAAAAACAGTTATTAAGAATATGCATGCCATATGTCTATATATCCTTGCACCCTGCCCCTGAATACTGGAATAACATTTTAAATTAAAGGGCACAAAAAAAATTACATGTAAACTTTTGTATTTATTAAATACATTGAGTACAGAAAATAAATGCTGAACACATGAGCATGGGTGAAAGTGCTTCCCAATGCTTTCAAGTCCAGCATAAGCACGACCATGTATGTATCATACATTCTTTGTCTCAAACTGATTTCACTAGCCAGGGAATTGAAAGTCTGTTTTCCTTAGCCCATGCCACATTAGGACTAGACTGAGATTGTGTGCTCTTACTCCTTTAATTATTTTTTTATGCTTGAGATTCATGTGGTCCTCCACTTGCTGCATCATGTATCAACTCTCCTCCTTCATCACTTGTGAATATAAAGCAGAACACCAGGCGAAACTGCCTACAAGTACCTAAGGTTGTGACTGGGTTATGTTTGAGGCCTCTCGGTTGTTTACAGATAATTGAGATATTTTGTAAAATTTAAATGTAAATAATTTCTTCCCTGCATCAGAATTTCTGCACAAGTTGAGAGAACATAAAAAGCCTGTGGAAAAACCCATTAAGCAATTAAGAAGTTCTTCCTAGGACTGAAGTGGGCCCAGAATGCATGCCACCACCATGAAAAGCCAAGCTGGGAGAAACCCTTGCAGGTGCAATTGCACACATTTGTAGATATATAGTTCCAGACAAAGATAACCATAGCTTTCAGATTTTCTAATTTTTTTGTATTAATATGTTTGCTTATCTGTTTTCAATTTTGGTAATTGATATAAAAAGATACGATGATAAAGTGATGGTGGGGAACACTGGGTGAGTGTAGAGTTATCAATTCAGTACAACTGATGATTTTCTTCCCTAGAAGCACTTTGTTAACAGAGTATTAATGGCAACTAGTTTATGAGAAAAATTATTCAAAAGATATTTGTTACAAAGCTGCTACTTAATAATCTGTTACCACCTTAACCTTCTGTTCCTTAGAACATACTTAGTTGCTTCAAGCACAAGAGGTCTAGGACAACATAGAAATTACCTTTCCTTTTGTATCACATAGCACTTACTTGAGTATGTTGTGTTAAAAATAAAAAATACAACGTGCCTAGTTTGCTGTCTTTACAATCCCAACAAACTGTGTGAACAGTTTTTTTAAAGGGAGAACATTAAAGATGAATGGATCTCCCTCCAGAGATTTGCAGGTATTGAATTTGCCAGTAAAGCTAATCAATAACTCAAAAAGCAGGAGAGTAGTAAAGAGAAAAAATATTAGCATTTGCGTTTACCTTAAAATTATTTTGTAGTTTGTAAACCTATGGAAAGCAAACTGCAGTGTCAGTAAGTCCTCTGAGGATTCATAGGATTGTACTAATTTTATACTACTTTATCTCAAAAGACCTCATTTTCCTGGTATTTTGGGGCTAGACACAAGCACTAGGACATCAGAAAATCTGAGTTGTGGGTAACATGCATCTAAACATTAATTTATCCTATTTTGAATTTCCAAACATCAATTTTAATAATATATATAGATAATATTGCATTTATATGTGTATGAGTGTATATATATATACACATACCTACATATATATATGGGGGTGTGTGTGTGTGCATATTTTACACAATAAAAAAATTTTTGAACAGTTTTCTCAGTGAGGGTTGGGGTTACTTGGTTAGAAATACTAGATTTAAGTCCTTGTCCCAGATGACATTTTACAAGCAAAAGGATTTTGTCAAAATAATATTAAGTTTGAAAACAGAGGATTTTATATTCTCTAATCAAATTTATACAGTTAATGGTCACTTGGAACTGTAAATATGCAAATATAAAAGAGCTGAAATACTTCATTTGATAGTTGGTCATAAGAAACTAAGATACCAATTAAATATGATTCATTGTGTAGGTTGATTATATTATTTTTCTTGTTTGGTTTTGAGATATTACTGTGACACTCAACCACAAAACTATAGTATTTTTGGACCACATAAAAAAAGTCAGAAAGCCAATCGTATTTCTTTTAATAGCCCAAGTGCTTTATAATTTGGCACATAGAGGCTAAAATGGAGATTGGTCTGTAATTCTTTGTTGGTCCGTAGCCAATTAAGTTTCTTCTTGCTCATAATTATACATCTATTTTCTTGCAGCTCTCAGAACTTTCTCTCCGCTTGGATCCATACCTTGTGGAATTCTTCTTGCTTTATACCCTCAGTTACAGAATGGAGATTCATTTTTCAGTCATTTTTGTTTACCTGTTTGGCCTTCTTCCCTTCTGATAGGAATAAAATAAATTTGTTCTTTTGTGTGTGGACTTACAAGTATGATTGTTTTCCCATGTTAAAGCTTAAAAAGCAAAGTGATTACACGAATTTTTCTGTGTAAGCGCATATTTATTTGTTGTTTGAGAAGAGCTTGTGTTTCCTGGATGATATTATCTCCAGCAGTAGCTACAGTAACATCAGTTTTGTAAGACAGACACAGGCTAGTTTGTCACTTGTCTAAGTCCTGGTATCCCTTGGGGGTATTTTGGATCATACTGACGTTTATTTCAGGTGCTCATTCTGATCATCTTTAACAAGGTCATATATAACTGAGTTACTCAGCTGTCTTACTCCTGTTTCAATTGCATTCTCTTGCAGATAAAGTATTTTTTGGTTACATGCCTTGGCCTTTCTTTTTTAATAACATCTTTTTTGCTCTCCTGTGTCATGCTGTATTTGTATACATTTTTGACAAAATTGAACTGTTTTCTATTCTCCTGTACTTCTCCATAATTATACTCTTGAACGAAGCAATTTGGAAATATAGAAATAATGGATGGAAACTAGCTACATAAGCCCCCTGTGCTGAAAGATATTGTACTGTAAAGGTCTTTATTATTACATGTAATTGTATTCTAACATTGAAAATACCTGTTAGACATTAAAAGGATGTTATTTAACACAGTGAATAATTATGATTTCCAGTTCTTTTTCTATGGACATTTGAGAACAGATAGTATTGCTCATGTATTTAACTTTTTTCTCTATTGCTCTCTGGGGCTTGTTCCGGGAAAAGAAATGAATTGACAAATGAGTCAAGTATAAAACCACATGATAATGCTCAAAGCTTGTTCAACAAACATGTAAGTGAATGCTTTTACTCAGAAAATTCCAGGGCTTTGGATATCACTTTTCTTAAGAAAGCTCCATTGTGCTCTAAAAATACTATCAGTCTTTGCAGTACTTCTGCAAAATATCTTTGGTATGTATTGTTCCTGTGTGGCAAAATAGAACACTTTTGCAGAAATGCCAATTATAATTGAAAAAATTAACCTGACATCTCCCAGAAGTTTATATGTTGCTGAATAGCAACATTTGTCCACAGCAATTCAAGACAGGTTACAAAGCAAGAATGAAAGAAAGAATTGTGAGCTGAAAAATGAGTTTTCATAGATGTCATAAACATTATCTGTTGCATTTGCTGAGAAACAGATATTGCCATAGCCATTGGGAATCCTCTCCAGAAGTTCAATTTAAGTGCTCTGGATAAGTTCATTTTGGTCAAAGTTTTTATGAGGTAGGAAGCATTTTGTCACCAACTCCAAACTTCATTTCTACCTACACTCAAGCTAACATTGCATGAATTGTTGCAAAACTACCATTTCCAGAATTAATACATTTAAAAAATTTACAAGAATCTCCATCCTCCTGAGGATATAAAAATGATTTCAGATGCTGTTCACAAAAGAGCAACTTCCAAAAGAGGACTTAAATACTTGCAAAAAGTCTCTTAAGCTGAACAAATTTTTAGGCTTTTTGTTTGCTTTCCTAATCTCAGTTGTAATCTGCATCCTTGGTTTCCTGATGAATACATAAAATGCATTCATCCTGAATTTTTGGGAGTTGAAGTTACTTTCTCACATGCCACAGCATTCTGTTTTGCATAGCAGGAACTATGCAAAGGACAAGATATCAAGATTTCAAATAATACCTTGAATGAAGAGAGCACATTGACTTGACAAATAAATATCTTTATTGCAATTTTCTCTTGTTCTTATATCTTTTAATTTTAGCTATTACCAGTTTTTGAAAATAACAAAAGTCTTGCACCTTATCATCTTCCAATTGCAGGAGACTACATAGTGCAATGTGGCACCACATTAAATTTATAACATTTTTCAAAATAACTTTGAATTCCTAATTTGGTTATCTACTTCACTCATTGTATAAATCAAAATGCATAAAAGCATGATTTTAATAAGTAATTTATAAATAACAGTCCAGAACCATTTTCAGTTGTATTCTAAAGAAATAAGAAAATGTGGTAACTAGAATTCCTGATAAATAAGGGCAAGAATTTAATTCAATATTACTAAAAATTTAATCTAGTTCATACTAAGTGCCACATTTGAGCTTCTCTGCTTTACTTTAAATAAGAATACAGAGTCCATTAAAGCACACTTCAAATATGGACTTTGAATCTAGAATCCAAAATATGTATCTAATTACCCTATAATGCACAAGAAAGAATTGAGAAATGGCACATGAAAAAAAAGATTCTCTTTGTGTTTCTCCTGTGAAGATGTGCCCCCATACTTCCTTTGAAAACATTTGAATATTACCATTTATCTAATGAAAGAGGTTAATCTTTGAGATGGTCTCGTAACTGTCTCAAGAGAAGAAGAGAAGCATTTTTGACATATAATGATTTCCCCCTTAAAAATACCAATTAATTGATGTCACATTGTCGCACTATCTGTGGGAATTTTTCATGAAATTGTGGTTGAATTTTGTTTCACAGTGTTCCAACTCATGTGTTAGCACTATTTTGTTTTAAAATTATTTTTGTATTATTTGAATAATTGTATTTTAAGGATACATATGAAATAAATTAGTCATTTTTAAGAGTAAACACAAAATGTAACCTATTTAAATTCTCAAATAAAAATGTTATTTTATAACAAGCAATATTTTTTCTAAAGAGAAAATATATTTCTAAAGTGAAATTGTATTTTCTAATGTAATTTTTTTTTTTTAAGGGAACATCTTTTGAAATGTTCACATTTCGAATTTTAACTGCTTCTGAGAAGAAGTTACCTACACAGTTCTAAATTTGTTGTCCAACACATGCTTAAACTAGAAACTCCTCATAATAGGACCAGTGAAAACCCTACTTTGGACACTTAAAAAGCAATTGCTTGCTGTGTTTTTACCTATTTGGTCCCATTAATAATTTTGGTGTTATATAAGTACTAAGAAAACAAATAACTTTAACCTCACTTTTCATTGGTTCAGTATTTGTTTTAGTGAAAAAATACCAGTGTTTGCTGATTTTATGGTCATTTTATAAATCTCGTTTCCAATATTTTTCTTCATTTTTGCATTTGATTTTCCTCAGCCTACTCGCAGTGTGATTTAGGAGTGCAATATTGACAGTATTATGCATTCCTCAACATGTAAAGACTATCATATATATTTGTGGTTTTAATTGATTATATGTTATACTAAGCAGAGGCTCTTGACTGGGAAAAAAGTGCTACAGTACTGAATTTTGAAGACACTGGAACTGGCAATTTTCAGATTAAAAAAAAGGTTGTTCAGCTATGCCCTTAGACTTCACAATAATTTAAGTTTTGAGGCACATTTTAGACTTGAAAGAGAATTGTCACTTTCTTGAAGCAATGGCAGTTATCACCTGCAAATGAGTCCATTCAATGGATTTGTATTTCTCTCCATCAGTTAGCGTACAGAATTAGGTTATTTTGGAATATATGAACATAAAATCTCCAAATGAACAATCCTTCATGAATTTTTCCAGTGTCCCATGGATCTGCCTGAACGTGCTCTCTACTGAAACGCTGTACGTATTACTGTCACTAGAGAGATCTGTAGTTTAAATCAGACTCCAATACCTAGATACTGAAGAAATGACAGGATTTGTGGCTACAGCAGATAACCTGCTAGATTAAGGCCTGAAATCTGAGAGGCATATGCAGTACATTATACACGGAACAGTTGAGAAATGATCACCATCAGTGAGAGCAAACAAAATAGTGCCTTGAAGCTAAGTTGGAAAGATAGCAGTGCTGTTAATAATTAATTCTCCCTGTTGTGTCTGGCAACCTGCCTATGATAGCAAAAAATCCAATAGGATATTGCTATATCCCCCAGCTCATACAAATCCACCAGGGGTGCACCATGCCTGATCTGTTGTTTTCCAACAGTACAAAATTAAATCAAGAAGTGCTGTCAGAGACATCCTCCCTCATCTCACAGAAACCAATCGAATGTGGGAGATGGGTAAGTGTTGAAAGCTCTAGCCTAAAGTTGGAAAAATCTATCTATTGCAGCAAGCCTGCTAGCGATTGTTAAATCATTCCAGATAGAAACATTGCTATGCCTTGCCCTTGAACTTTCATCCTTTTCTGTTTTGGTTTTGTTTGTTTGTTTTTAATTTAAATCAAATTTATCCCAAGACCTTTTCAAATGGAGGGTCAGGCTATACCATCATGGCTAGGCTTCGCGAACGAAGATCTGGGAAGGGCACTACCCACGCTTGCTGCAAGCGTGCTGGTGGCTAAAAAGGCCAATACGGGATAGGCAAATCCGGTCACAAAAGGCACACTGGAAAGTCTGCTTTGGTGATACTGGCGAGGAACGATTCTTTCTGCGCTGTCTCTTCTCCTCAAGACTGACTCTGCGTGCGTTCTCAAAGGAAGCAGCAGCGTCGTGAATGGTGTGTCTCCATGAATCCTGATTGGAGGCCAGAGTGGACCATTGGTGGCAGTCAGTATGGCCAAGGCTGAGGTGTTGTTTCAGGATGTCCTTGAATCTCTTCTTCGGGGCTCCTCTCTTGCGGCAGCCGGTGGCGAGTTCACCACAGAGCACAATCTTGGGGAGGCGGTGATCCTCCATCCTGGAGACGTGCCCTGCCCAGCGCAGCTGCGTTCTCATCAGCATGGCCTCGATACTGGTGACCCCTGCCTGTTCAAGAACAGACACATTGGTCATGTAATCAGACCAGTGGATGTTTAGGATTAAACGGAGGCAGCGCTGATGGAAGCGTTCGAGGAGCCGCAGGTGGTGGCGATAGATGACCCATGATTCAGACCCATATAAAAGAGTAGACAGTACAACGGCCCTGTAGACACTGATCTTTGTACTTTTCTTCAGGTGTTTGTTGGACCAGACTCTTTTGCGGAGTTTTCCAAAGGCACTGTATGCCTTTGCTAGCCTGTTGTCTATCTCATTGTCAATCTTACCGTCTGAAGAAATGATACTTCCCAGGTAGGTGAACTGCTGGACTGACTTAAGCTCTGATTCACCTATGGTGATGTGGGGATGATGGAAGACTTCCTGAGGTGCAGGTTGGTAGAGAACTTCGGTCTTCTTCAAGCTGACTTCCAGCCCAAAAAGTGCAGCGGCCTCTGCAAAGCAGGATGTTAAGCGCTGCAGAGCTGCTTCTGTGTGAGCAACAAGGGCCGCATCATCAGCAAAAAGCAGCTCACGGACAAGGTGATTCAGGGTCTTGGTGTGGGCCTTCAGTCGCCTCAGGTTGAATAGACTTCCATCGGTACGATATCGGATGTAGATGCCGTTTTCTTCGTCGGGGTCCGCCGTGGCTCTTTGGAGCATCATGCTGAAAAAGATTGTAAATAGAGTTGGTGCAAGAACGCATCCTTGTTTCACACCATTGGTTATTGGAAAGGGTTCCGAGAGTACATCGCCATATCTGACTTGTCCACGCTGATCCTCGTGTAGCAGGATGATCATTTTGAGGAACTTGGGGGGACAACCTAAACATTCCAAAATCTGCCACAGGCCTTTTCTGCTCACAGTGTCAAAAGCTTTGGTGAGGTCAACGAAGGTTACATAGAGACCTTTGTTCTGTTCCCTACACTTCTCTTGCAGTTGTCTGAGAACAAATACCATGTCTGTGGTGCTCCTATTGGCTCTGAAACCACACTGGCTTTCAGGGAGAAGTTCTTCTGCAATAGTGGATACTAATCTGTTCAGAAGTATTCTTGCAAGGATTTTACCAGCAATGGTAAAAGTAATACTTCGGTAATTTGAGCAAGGCTATACCACAGTTCTGCTAAAACAATCATATATACAAAAGCAGAAAAATTTAATCTGTTTACATAGCTTTCATCCTTTGATCTCTTTCTATAAAAGTTTACATTAAGTGTATTTTCAATAGAAATACTGCATAATGTACAGGTATGTCCCCACTCTCCTCAAAGTTCTTCGTGATCTTTAATGTGTTTAGACATACAGTGTGTATCTTAGTAAATGCTGCTGTTGAGATTTTCAGGAGCACATTACAGAAGAAATCACAGAAAAAAATAAGTGACAGGAAAAACATTTGTAGAGTCATAGAATGACGCAATAGTGTGTGTCCCAAAGAACCTTTAAAGATCACCTATTCCAAACACTCTGCCTTGGGCAGGAAGATCTTTTACTGCACCAGATTGTACAAAGCCCCATTCAACCTGACCTTGAACACTTCCAGGAATGAGGCATGCAGAATTTCTCTGGGTAACTTGTTCTAATGCCTCACCATGCTTATCATAAAATATATCTTCCTTATGTCCAATCTAAATCTACCCTCTTTATGCTTAAAGCAGTTGCCCCTTGTCCTGTTACTGCAGGCCTCCGTAGAAAATGTCTCTCCAGACAACGGAACTTTTTAAAGTTTAGATCTATAGAATATGCATGAAAGACCGTGAAACCTTTTTTCATTTCCTTTTCAATTTTAGTTCAAATATTTCGTCTCCTAGAGAACTAATACTCAATGCCTTAGGCATTGGAAGGTTGGGTGTTTTAAGTTGCTGCCTCAAATTTTATCCCTGAGTGGAATATTATCAAAAAGTGTTGGCTTCAAAAATGTCACTTATTCTTATGTTCTTATGGTTTAATTTCAAATTTATTATGAATCTTCTTCTTCTAATCCCTAATCCATCATCATTCAATTTAAGGAATTAGTTCAAAAGTTTAATATTACCTAAAAATCATTGTTCTATTGATTGTTCCAAAAGTTAACATTTTTATTTTCTTTTAAAATTCTGCAACTGTCTTATTGCAGAATTTAAAAACCTTCTTTCTTTATGAGTGCACTTTTATAAAACAGAATTTATTAATTACTAGGTGCGAATCAACTTTTCTATCCTATGATCAATAGCCAGTGATTTCTACTTTCTTTCTGGGAAAAAAATATCTGCTTTCTATTGCTTACATTCCATTGCTTTCATTACTTTCCTGAAAAGTTCGTAGTCAATATTACGTACATGGATTAATATTGAAGCATTATGCTAATAGAAGAAAATATATTAGTCAAACATTGAAAATAATTGCTATATACAACAAAACACAAGTGATACATAAAGATGTTTATGCCTTATGAAATCAGTTTTATCTGTTTATGCCTTATGAAATCAGTTTTATCTGAGTAATTCCAAATTTAAAAATTTAAAATAATATGCCTGTACAGATAAATTTCAAGTTGGATTTTTTTTCCATATTTCTATCTTTGAAGAGGTACTTCATGTATTTTATTTTATTTAGAGTCATGAAACTATCCTAGTAGCGGTCACATATGTTTGTTTCTCTCATAGTGCTTGGAAAATCCTTAAAAGTGTGCATAATACAAAAACAGTTTAAATTAATTTAAGGAAGAAATACTGCATACTGTTCTGGTACTCTATGAGACTGACAGGTTCATTCAGTCCTATTCTATATAGTGCTACTAAGAGTACAAACATCTAATATATAAAAAGATGGATATTTT
The DNA here is from genome assembly GCA_013396875.1 of Vireo altiloquus. NCBI lineage: Eukaryota > Metazoa > Chordata > Aves > Passeriformes > Vireonidae > Vireo > Vireo altiloquus. Next base: position 104,661 of record VZRF01002660.1, on the reverse strand, counting down.
TCTGTAACTCTTATAAAATTCAGTTATTCTGGGTGCTTCTCTTACTCTTTATGGAAAAGATACTTGCAACTGCCTTCATGATATTTTCTGAACACAAATTTTGTCTGCAGATATTTTTTGCTTGAAAAAAATTGCTCACTTGTCAGATTTAATCTCATGATTTTATTGTATTACCTGGACTGGAATATACATTGAACACTCAAAAGGTTGCCAGATACAGCACTGAGAGTGAATGAAAATTCTGTGCCTATTCATGTAGGTGCAAGTTGATATTGCAGCCTGCTACGCTCTAGTTGTCTTTAGTAGTTATTGTTAAATGAAGGAAATCAAGCCACTCAGCTGTGGCTTTCCTCTAAGCTGAGTGAGCACAAGCACAGTGTATAAACCATGTATACCAGTTTCTGACCATGAGCAGAGAAATCGAAATGCTTAAAAGGCATTTTTAATTTCAAAAGAGATGCTGAAAGTTGATGTTTTCCTTCAATTGCACTTAAAATTCTGTATTCTTGGTATCACTGAGTAGTGTTCAGAACCTTGCAGGATTGTCCCCTAATTTTTAAGGTGAAAGTCCCAATTAACAACACTTGTTAGCAGTAAAGAGCAAATAATTTGAATATGGAGCTCGGGCATGAGGTCAGTGAAGTTTCACCTCTTAGAATTAAGGGATACCTTCTATTTCTTGTGACAGTGCCCTCAAATCTGATGAATTAGTTCTCTGGTATTTCCAGAAAATCAACAGATGAGCTTTCAAAGCATCAATGCTGCTTCATCTGGTCAATTTTTCAGGTTAAAAACTCCATTTGATAGGTACAATATCATGTGGGTTATCTAGCTTTTAAAAGAATGATAGGTTTACTTACATTAGCTTTCACATATGTGTTCTCTGAATCTTATTTTTTAAACACAACTTTCTCTTAATTAACAACATGTCTCTTGTTTGACTCTTCTTGAAAATTTCTTTACAAAACATTTTCTTAGCCATGTTAAACCCCTCTGAAACCCTGACACCTTCCTTTTATTTAAAAAGTATGATATTATCATTTCCAAAGATTTTTTAAATAATTTTTGATTGACAATAATTTTCTGTAATGGCAATATGATAATTATTTATGAAAATGCAATTATAAATTGCTTGTTTTCCTGAAATTCAACCTAAGTGAAAACCTAAGTGAGATTTTAAGACATAGTATCTGCAATAATTTAAATTTGTCACGATTTTGTAATCTACATTGTGTCATCACATATGCAAGGAACTACCCTGAAAAAATATTGCTAAATTCTGTAACACACTGTTATTTTTTTCACTGGTACCTTGCTTTGGAAAGTTTCTTTTCTGAAACAACACTACACGCAACAGAGAATTAGGAAATAAAGTACTTTTTGTCAGCATTCTTTACTAAGCAGAGTTTTTTTGTTTTTTTTTTTAGTTTTTCAATTTCCTCTTTACATCACTGGGTACATTACATTTTTATTTGTTTAATTAATTTTACTGCTATTTTTCCTGTAATCCTGCATCTAATTCACATGTGTTTTGGGAAGAACAGCACTGCCCATTTATGACTACCAGTGTAAGAGAGTGATATATACGAGTGATAAAGTCTTTGTGTCTCTAATCCTTTTCCTTTTTTAGAAAGAAAAAAGCTGATCTAGGGTAATCATTGGACTGAATATTAACTCTAATACTTAGCTCTGCAGCAAAAAGTTACAGGGCCTTAAGGTTCTCTCTCCGTATGTTTTTTCTATGCTTATTTTATGTTGATTTGCCAGTTTATCAGAATTTATCAAGAACCCAGTAGATTATCAGAGTGGGAAGCTCACTCTCCATCCACAGTTTTTCCATAGGACTCAATACCTGGACATGCCAACCAGAATATTGGTCTTTGACAAGCCAAAGATCTAGAAAACTCAGCCCAGTAATTCAGCTTGGGAAGATCTTCATGACTGCTGCTGTGATTAGCATCTCTTATTCTTCCAGGAGTCCTCTAATCACCTACACTATGTATGTGGTGTTAGAGTGGTTTGCTTGTGAAGTCCTTGAGGACATGAAACACATTTGGCAGTGTTATCATTCTTGGTGTACACTGAAGAGTATATATATATCATATAAAAAAGCAAATATATTTGTATGTTTTCAAATTCACTTTCTTTAGGTTTCTCCTTGTGGATCCCCAATGTGATCTATGAACCCAAGAAAAGACAGGAGTAGCTTGAGCTGAACTAGAGCCGACAGTTAGGTTTAGGGATTCTGGCAGTATTTTTGCTTCTCTAGAACTCCCCAAATGTCTTGAGGCTGTCTTTGTATGGAATACCAAGAAGATAGTAACAATACATTTATTTTATTATCAGTGGAGAGTAAGACAGTGTTCAACTTCCTTCAGGCCTTTTCCCACATCCATGCCAGCACCCCTGAAATAAAAAATCTTAAAACCTCATAAAGTTAAAGAGCACATGGCTGCCCAGTTTCTGAACTAAGGTCATTTGTTTCCGGACAGAATGCAAGTTGGGAAACCTCACAAGAATTGCTACCTGCCTGAGAAAACATACCAATCAGCATATGTACTGTCTGTGAAGTTCAGTTTCCCTTTGGGCATAGAGGTGAGCAGACATCTAGAAATGCCCCCACACAAAGGAGAAGGACACATTTCTGAATTGTATCCTGAAGTCCCAGAATAATCCAATTTCTAGGGAACCTGTCTCTGTTTCCCTCAATAATTTCATTAAGATTTCATTTGCCTAATGTCTGAGATTTTGTTGCCATAGCCACTGTATAAAAACTGGAATTTGCTTTTTGTAGATTTAACTTGCAGGGGCAAGTTCGAGTTTCTAGCTGCTGGAATCATTAGGAAACCTTCTGTTGTGCAGAAGTTTTCCTTCTGTGTAAGGTGACATGGGCAGCTAATGGCTATGACCACAATGCTTTTTGTCTGATGGTGAACTATTTCTCTCCCATTTGAGTTGTTGCTGCTGTCACTGTTAAGTGACAATCTGATTACTGACAGGTGAGTTTGTTTAACAGCCTTCTAAAAAATTGTGAATGAATTGACAGAGTGGGTGAAAAGAGGCTAAAATTTATTTAAGAAGCCTAAGAATAATACACAGAGCAGGTTAGAAGAATATTTTGAAGATGCCCTTGAACTGAATTCACAGACATAACATTTGTGTGGGTGATGATACCTAAAACATGTTTAGGATTTTGGCCATGTATAGAGCAACCTTCTAAAAAACTTGCTCTGTAATTGAGAAAGTTACTTGGAGAACGGATGTCTTTGAGATCTGTAGACAGTGCTGTCTACAGGAGTTTGACATCAAAGTTTTCCCAGTTTGTGTGGGTTCCCATCACATATACAGAATTTAAAAAAAAAAATTGGTTAGAATCTTTCTTGTTTTCGCAATGCCCAAGGGATTTGCATATGTTCAGGCTTCTATAAAAATACCAAAGTATTTACTTCTAGTTAACTGGGTAGAATTTGCACAACCTTAGAGCTAAATGCCAGTGCACTCATTTACTTTCAAAAGAAAAAGTAGACATTAAAAAAAAATAACAACAAGAAGAAAATTATATCGCATATTAAAGGTTATGCAAAGCCTGAAATAAGAGACAAAATATCTACTGCTTAATGCAGAACTTATGTCTTACATGTTTAGGTAAGGAACCATTTTGACTCCTACTGAATCAGTCTGCCGTGTCTTAACTCACAGCATCATGTTTTGTTTGCACTGCAGCACACTTTCTTTATTCCTCACATATACTTTCTTGCTACAGTGCTTCTTATGCTGGTTCTAAGCCACAATAATAAATTTTTTGGCTGTGGTCTGAGATGAAAATCAGGAATTGTCACAAGAATGTAAAGCACATGGCCAAGAAAATTATCAAATTTTCAGTGTACAGAGTATGTCAAGAACCAGACAAGCAAAGGGTGCTTTCTGTTTCCTGGCAGAATGCACTTTTGTCACTTTCCTGAATGGAGACACTCTATTACAGCTATTAAGAAGCATAGCATGAGATGCTGAAGTTGTAAAGAAGATGAAATTAAATGGTGCAAGCCACATGTATTTGTAGAGACATTCCACATCCTAAATACCAATCTTCTGAATGGCAAAGGCCATTTATGTGTGTATGTGGTTCAAAGAAAAGATATTGACAAAACAAAACTACTGGTAATTTTATAGTATTATATACCCAGTTCTTGTGAGGCAATGAAATAATTTTATGCTCTCACTTTTACTTTAGATACTTAAATTCTCATCAGGGCCTAGACAATCTCTATTTTTCCTCCTGTTTCTGGTTCTCGGACAATCATATGTAGAACGTGCTCTGACAGTGCAGTTCCAAGGACTGGGAAGAATATTTGATGTTGAAACCAACATATATCAGTCCAAATACATCACCATCATTTGTCTTCTGTTTCCACTGAATTAGAAATGTTTGCAGTGCCATGACTGGAAAAAAATTCAGAGTTTTTGTGGGGTTTTATCCAGATAAAAGTAATAAATGCTTTTGTCTAAGGGGCTGTTGTGGTTTAACCTTAACTGCCACTCAGCCCCACACATCCACTCCCTCACTCTCCCTTGGTGAGGTGGAGAAGAGAACAAGAGTAAAACTGAGGAAAGTCATGAACTGAGATAGGGAAAACAAAAGACATGAATGAAAGCAAAAAGCAAAATGAAGGAAGTAAATTACTTGGAGAGACAAAATTCCATCACCCCTTCCTTCTTCTTCCTCCAACTTTACATGCTGAGCATGACATCATATGGTATGAGGTCAGCTGTCCTGACTGTGTCCCTTCTCAGTTTCTTGTGCACCCATAGGATCCTGCTGGTAGAGTGGTATGAGAAGCAAAAAAGGCCCTGACATTGTGCAAGCACTGCTCAGCAGTAACAAAAACATCCCTGAAATATCAACACAGTTTTGAGCACAATTCCAAAACACAGTCCCATACCAGCTATGCTGAAAAAAATTAACTCTATCCCAGCCCAAACCAGCACAAGAGTTTCCTTAATTCTTTTCACAACATCTAGGCAGAAAGAGAGCATAGCCTTCTTCTGTGTTTACTCCTCCAAAAGCAATAAATGTCTTGAATACAGTACTGCATTTCTTAAAAAATTTTCCACAAGTATTTTTTTTTTTAAATTACTGCTGTTCTTCTAATACCCAATCTGTGTATTTTTAACATGCAGTTTACTTGCACAAAANTACCAGCTATGCTGAAAAAAATTAACTCTATCCCAGCCCAAACCAGCACAAGAGTTTCCTTAATTCTTTTCACAACATCTAGGCAGAAAGAGAGCACAGCCTTCTTCTGTGTTTACTCCTCCAAAAGCAATAAATGTCTTGAATACAGTACTGCATTTCTTAAAAAATTTTCCACAAGTATTTTTTTTTTTAAATTACTGCTGTTCTTCTAATACCCAATCTGTGTATTTTTAACATGCAGTTTACTTGCACAAAAGTTAATACTTGGATATTTGGTGTTCATAAGCAACTGCTTATCACTGTTCTGTCAGAGAGGGACTGGCACTCTATAGTGTGAAATTCTACTTCCACAGACTTAGCAGAAACTTTTATCACTTCTTGAAGTAGATCCTAACTTTGCCTATGAGTCTTGCACCTTGGATAAATTTTGCAGTTTCATTAAGGAAGCTAACATATACAGTGTCTAGATGTTTCATTCATCCCTGAATCTCCTTTCCAGATTAAAACCAAAAACTCTCCTTGCTTTTATATGACATAGTTTAAACGAGAAAGTACTCATGGAAGAGACCACTTACATTTCGTGTTGAAAAGGTCTATACTAAGCTGTTCCACTTCCAAAACCTATTGATTTTCTAGGACATCGTTGAACTAAATATAAACTGCCCCAGAATAACTGTGTGAGGACAAGAATAATACATTGCACATAGCAGTGGTCTTGCTGTGATGAATTTTGAAAAGCAGTGCAGGGTAGATGTCTGGTCCAGCACGGACTCAAGACCTACATTCTGATGTTCCTGTGTATGTTTATTTCCCAGAAATCTTTTTCTGTGATCAAACATGTTCAAGCTATCTTAATCTATACAGTCCTTGAAGTCGTCAGGGTCTTATCTTTCTCATGCATTATCAGAATCAATGCTTCCCTTTTGGTATTTTTGATTTCATGAATTAGTAGAAAATTATTCTATCTCAAACAAGTCCAAGTTTTTGCATTATTTATGGCAATTTTTCTCTCTCATCACTTTTCTTAAGACTTCGTTCATTTCAGAGCCCATTTCTTTTTTTTTTTTTGCAATGTACATGAGATGCTTTCTGCATAATACCATTTTAATTTTATTTCAAATAAAAATAGGTGGGTATTTTTTGTCCTTTTAGGCGTAGCAAAAAGACCAAAACAAAACCAAAAAGAACTGAGAAATCACTAGTGTATTATGAAAACTATTCTTTGATATATTGTGTTCTACTCTTAACCCTTTCATTTTCTGCATGTGCACCCCTATATTTAATTTAATTCAGCTAAATTTTTGGTATGCAGTGTAAGGCTGTAAGGGTCTCTTTGGAGCACCTTCCTACTATCTGACTGACTGAGTGCCTCTTATAGATCAGCTCAGTTGGTTAGAGCCTGGTGCTAAAAACTGCAGGATCAATCCTTGCATGGGCCATTCACTTAAGAGTTGGACTTTATGATCCTGATGGGCCCCTTTGACTAAGAATATTCTGCGATTCTATATTTTAAGAAAAAACTTTAATAATTCCTACGTTTTAAATTTTCTGTTCTTACTCTGTAGTGCATACTTAGATTTCCCATTATTTGTATAATTTCTGAATCTTTCAAATTTAAGGGAGGAATTTGTCTTGCTGTTTTATGACTCCTTGTGAATGCTATGTTCCATCAAAATTTCTGTACCCTCCTCAGTGTAAATATAGCCTTAATTCTAGTGCTACTTGAAAACAAGTCAAATGGGATTTTTTCTTTTTATGTCTTACTCACATGTGATAAATTCCTCTGCAGCTTCTGTGAGAATATAGCTTCCATTGTGCAATTGTATGTGTGTGCCACTACACAGATGATACAAATGTATTGGACATCTGTTTCATGAACAATGTCATGTTCTTGACAGAATGCAATATTATGGACATATTCCTCCAAATAGCTTCAAAGTAAAAATAAAATTCAGCAAGGAATGAAGACTGTCATTAGTTCGTTAATCTTCTGCCTCTATGCCCTTGTGGATTAATCTTGAGCTGTGAGCTTGGATAAATATGCCTGGCAAGAAAATGCTCTCACTCACTCTGTCTTGCTTTCTTTTCTTCTTTTATTTATTTATTTTTTAACTTTTAAGCTCTCCAGACTCTGCTGTCTAGAGTGCACAGCCTAAAGTGCACATAATTATTTTCAGTGAAGGACTCTCCAGTGAGATCTTCACGTTCCGTATGCAATTAGATTTGCTGGTAGTTCTGTCAGTCATGAATTGGCAGTATATACTTTTAATTTACTCACAGTATGGAAGTCTGATTTGCAAAGTTAATTCAAAGGCAACTTCTATTTATCAAATTTTCGGGTAAATAGGGATATATTTTGGTCATTTTAGGGAACAGGGCTGTCTTTACAAACAGCAAATAACATTTGCTCTTCATTCATTTTGTTTTTATCTGAGATAATTGTTGACTGTAATAAGTGCTCTAAACTCTGAAGTGGATGCTGTCTGGTACATGTCACATCATCACTACTTTCAAACACAATTTCCTACACATGGCTGGTCACTTATAAGGAACTGATGCAAACAGAATCACAGGATCAGAGAATGACACATACCTGCAAGTAAGGATAAACACTTCTGTTGTTAATCCTACTGTCCATGAGAGAAGCCTCCCTTGTCCTAATATCCACCAGCTGAACAGTACTGAAATATTCTTGGTAATGCTTCCATATGGACAAAAAATTAAAAGATAGCTAAAAGGGATTAATCATTATGTTTGCTTTCCTGAGTGTGTGACAGGCATTTTCATTAATCTTCAAGGAATGCAGTATTTATATATGGAGGTAGATCATAAAGAATATATTTAAATGTAAATACATACATTTTCAGACCTGTTATGGAAATTTCCTATGAAATGAGACATTGTTCCATGTAGATTAACTTACCACATTCAAATGTGGAAACAAAACAGGTGATTGCTTGGACAACAAAGACAGTATTTGGTGCAGCTTAATAAAGGAAGGTAATGTGACAAAGAAATGTGAAAATCATGTTTCCCTTCCTACCTTTTCTGAATCAGTTAGATTTCTTTGGCTTTGTCAAGAGCCAAATATTATTGAACAGGCGTTTCCATCAAGAGGGAAATCATAACACCTTTTAAGGAAGATGGGGGGCATATATAAACATTTTCCCGAAGAGAAATAATGTAGGGACTTTTTAGGCCCAGAGCACTTTATTTCTTTTATAGTTTTCTGTTTTGTCCAGAAAGTATCTACACATATCATGTTGCTTCAGTTTTCTTTTTTTCAGCCCCCAAAAAGCAGCTCTTATATTCAAAAAATTTATACTAGTTTTGTATCAGATGAATCTTTCATCCTGAAATTGTAACGCTTTCTAAATTAAATAATAAAGAATTATGGCAATTAGGTGAAAAATCATATTATCAAGCACCTGTTTAATATCCAAATTAAATTATGGAATATTTGCAGCACAATACAAACACACAAGAGTTTAAAACAGAAAGCTTTTCTTTATTCCCCAGTGAAATGGAATAAGGGGTATGTTTTTATATATTTGTGGACATTTCACAAAGAGGAAAATGAGGTTGAATTCATGGAATAAGTTATTCACTGCTAATTATACACTGTTCTATCATCAATGGAAAAATCAACCACAAATGTACTGCAATAACTTAGCAACGTGAATGGGAAAAGTAGCTGTTCGATGATGCACACGAATACAAGATGCTAAATTGTACGAAAATGGCCTCAGGATATTGTTTCAGATTCTGTATTGGTTTCTGTATGAATAACGCTGCTGCAGTGGAAAACAAAAGAAAACAAACAACTCAGAGTTTTTCTACTGGTAAAAAATATATCAGATAAAATCCAATATTCTTAGTTCAGGATCAGGAGTTCAAGTTAAATTATAAAAATTCACTTGGGCGGTTGCTCTAATTTTTGCTCTATTATCCTGAATATTTGTTTGCTTGGCAAAAAAATATATTCTTCACATCTCACTTCTCTTTTTGCTTTGATCCTTCAAGTGGGCCTAATCCCATGTTTGTAATAACCTAATCCTCCACTATGGAAATTAATGTGGTGTCACACATATTCAGAGTCATGTACTTTCAGTTCCAGAAGGGACAATGAACCTTGAAAAGAGCAAGATATTCTAAAAATAAAATAAATAAATAATGGAATGAATAAATAAAGATAATAAAAATAAAAATACCAGAGCATAAAAATAGGCAATCTTTTCAATAAATATGTAACATGTGACCAAAACTGCATAATGTTACTGAAAGCATAATTTGCTCCTCTGGGTTTGAAAGATTGCACTTTTTTCCTTTCTTGAGCTGATCACAAAGGCATATATTTTGATTTCAGAGAGCTAAAAATGCATAATCTTCTCAGTGAAAAAATATCAAGGGATGGATTTTTTCCTAAAATAGTCACATGAATCTTTGTAAGGTTTCTGGAAAAAAATCCTTCTAATATTTCCAACAGCTTGTGCTACTGGGAAAACACATAAGAGAAGGAGAGAGCAATGGGAACGCCTCCTATTTTTTGGGAGGATGAGGTGAAGGTCTCCAGCAAAACCCTTAGTAGATTCACCATTTCCATTACATGTAAAAATGTGAAGGGGCAGCCATCTCTATCTCATCAAAGGCCTCTTGGACTCTTCACAGGCTTGTAGGTTTCGGGCCATAGATGTATTTCTGGAGACCTTTTGACTTTAGCTTGCTCTTAGATTAATAGTCCCAGTATCCCTCTTGAAAATTACTCTCCACTGTGCATGTTTTCCTCTAGATGTTCAATACATCCTCATGAAACTCTTTTATTTTCCTCTATGCTTTTCTTTTCATTGTGAATTTTTTTTCCGCTCACCCCTGTCTTAAATGCTGCTACTGAGGGAAGAAGAAAAAAAAAAAAAAAAAAAAAGAGAAAGTAAAAACCTCCAAATCCCCAATCTTTTAATGTGCATTTCATTTGAGAAAAGTGTCCATAATTGTTTTGCTGATACTGTAAATCTGCAAAGAGATTGGAAGTAACTTTAAGATCATTTTAATGGGGATGCTCCGGGGAACTGAACTGTAAAATCATTGTCTCTAAGTCCATTTAAGAACTTGTCCCTTCATTCCACATCTCTCTTTCCCAACAGCAGTTAGAAATGTGTTTTTAATTATCTTGAATATCTGATTAATTTCTACATTGCAAACTGCAGTCCTGGTGGGAAGATACTTGTCAAGACATAGCAGGAATAAAATACATCTTGTCTGAGAAGTATGGAATATGGTTAGTCCAGTTTTCAACTCTTTCATTACTGTTCTTAAGCTTAATTTTTAAAGCATTAATCTCAAAATATTGCTGGCAAACAGTTTATTTGGTAGCTCATTATACTGCCCAGCAGGCAGTGAAATCAGCAAGAGCATAGGCATGTTGGACTGCTCCATATGTTTATTTGCTAGCATGTACAGAAAATAGTCTCACACAAAGATCCTGAAAATGCTGAATCCAGCAAATATAGACAGAGAGGCTGGAAGAGAGGGAGTGGAGGATGGGGACTGAAATGCAGATGGGAAATTTCTTGCCTGAGAGAGGAGAAAGACATCAGGGCCCTGAGTGTACCCACAAGTGTTACCTGGGTCCCCTTAAGCTACCCTCACCTTGTGGCACAGAGCTGCCACTTCAGCCTTGGCTGGCATTTGGCCCCCAGTCTGAGCCACAGCTGTTGGCTGACCTCCAAAACCCACAGAAACCTGAGGCAACAATATCCAAACACAAGTCAGCCCTGCAGCCTTCTCTGATGCTCCAGCATCCAGAGCAGCCCCTGCCCCCCTGCTTCCCACACTGCTCACTGGGATAAGGTGAAGGCATGGGATTTTCTGGATGACAAGATGACTGGTTTCCTTTCTAAGACTGCTCATTCCCATTCAGTTCCACCCCAGTGATCAATTTTAGCAGTACAAGAGAGGCAAAAAGTTGATGAGCACTGACAAAGTGAGGGAATCATATGGGAAGATTTTTAATACCATGCATACTGTGACTATTATGGTTTTATTTCATTTTCAGGCAGCAGCTCCAGGGGGTTTCCCTTGCTAAATCAAGGACATAATCCTTCATGTTGTACAAACACAGAAGAGAATAGCTGAGCTAAAGTTTGTAGTCTCAGAATCCACATGAAAAGCCTCCAGGCAGCTCTTCTGCCAGACAAAGTGATCAATTAGAGAATGTTTCAGCCCCAACAGGTAGCCTCAGATTTCACTGCTCTTATTTTTCCCATCCTGAATATCACAGACCATCACAGTAGTACACTGAGCAACACGATGGACTTCTGTAGCTTTAGTTGTTCTTCTGAGCTCCTTCAAATAAAGAAAACCTTGTTCAATGAAATGTGTTGTTGTGGTAGGACTTTTTAATATGTTTGCAAAACAAGTCAGGTATACATTGTACTTAGAAGGGATTGGTAGAGACTACATTAGATCCATGATGGCCCTAAATTCCCAGAAGGTTTCATTAGTAATCTTGTACTGACCCTAGAAAATTTTGACTCCTAAATACATACGCTTTTTATGCAAGTGGCAAATAAGGAAAAAGGAAGAAACCAGGTTTTCAGAGGCACATAAAAAGTTATGGAAAATTACTTGTCTAAAGTACTAATTCCCAGAAAAACACAGCATTAATAAATAGTACTAAGAAAAAGATATTCTAAAGAAACATTTAGCTAATAATAGAAACACTGAGATTATCTCTCCCTTGGATTTATCCATCAAATTCCTCCAATGAAGAGGACATATTTGTGAGGAAATTTCAGTTGAAAACTTTCCTTAAATAAAACACATAACCTTGACAGTAACTTCTTCCTATTTAGAAATTTCTAGTTTTTGGCATGCTGGTGGTAGAGTACTAAAATATTTTGCTAACTAATAATCATCCTGTAAAATGGAGTTCATTGCCTGTGATATCATACCCTAATGGTTCTGGTTGTCGTTAGAGTAAAATATTTCTGTGCATACAGAAATTCAGGAACATCAAAAAACTTAGGATATTAACAAATAGTAATGGCAACTTGTAGCACCTTGATATTCTAAAGCCTTTAAACTGTCATGTTTTTTGACATAACTCAAAGAATGATTTGGTGTAATAGATGCTTTAAGACATAGATTAGTCACAGGTGCCATAAGTTTTATTCTCCCCAAAATACTTAAAGGAATATTTAAAATTTTCCATTAAACTTTCTAAGTACCAGATACAGGTCTTGAAAAGTTTTCTTAATCTCTAATGCATGTTCTAGCCAATCATGCTAGATTTATTTATATCACCTTTATTCCTTAGGTGATTCCACTGACTTCAGGTGATTTTAGAGACTAGAGTAATACTCAGGTTAAAAATTAAAAGTCTCTTTTTTACTCCCCCATACTGTAGATGTCAGCCTAACCTCTGGACATGCCACAAATTAAAATAAGTCCCATTACTTAAATTCCCCAATCAAACTTTTAAAAGTAGCTTTCTTTGTGAATTGGCTGCTACCAATAAGATCTAAATGATAGAACACTGAAAATAAATCCTACATTTTTGCAGACCTCTCCATTAATCTAAATTGCAGAGGACAGCCTGCTTTTCATACAGGGTAGGACAAATGAAATCAAATACATTATTTCACAAAATAATTTGAGTAAAATAAATAATTCAATATTGTTAGATTATTGTAGAATAGTTCCTATGGAATTATTGGAAAGAAGAGACTTCCGTGAAGTCAGTTCTGGCACTTAGTTTAATTCATGGAGGTCAGGAAGACAAGTCTGTCTGCTTGGATAGTACATCATTCTTGCACACTACAGACGAGTCTTTGAAGAAATGGGTGCTGAGCACAAAGGTTTAATACTCCTATGTTCTTTCAAATCCAGCCCTGTGTCAGTTTGACTATTTGAATGTGCCTGTGCCTGTAATTGTTCTGCCTAGAAATGTATGAAAGTATGTAAGACTAAAGAAGATTAGAAGAAACAGTCTGCTACTTTCATGCTACCCTATACCCTGTGCAACCTGATCCAGTTGTGTGGCAGCCCTGGCCATGACAGGAGGGTTGGAACTAAATGATCTTTAAGTGCCCCTCCAAACCAAACCATTCTGTGGTACTGTAGATATGCCAATCTAAGCGAAATAGCAGTAAAGTTTTCTATGAAATTTTCTGCAAACCAAAAAAATGTAAGGTTTATACCCCCTATTTTCTTTATATCCAGGTTGTAAAAGAAGTTAATTCCTCAGGAAGCAATGACATTGCATGTCAGCTCTGTCCTGCCTCAGTGTAGGAGATCTTCTAAAAATAGCTCAGTGCACTACAACATAATACGATAATTATGCATTCTAGTACCTAATTCCTCTCTTCCAAGATAAGCAAAAGCAAGACTGATAGAAGATGCTGCTTTAGCAAGCCACCAAGGTCAGCAGCAGGAAAGATGCTCAAAGAAAAGAATAATTCTTGATTTCATAAGAAGAAAATTAAGCTGAATTCTTCAAAGATTTTGCAGTAAAGAGATGGAGATGCTTCAGTCAGTCAGAATGACCCTAAGCAGTTGTTATTTAGAGTCATAGCTGGTGTTATTGAACACTTCTATATGCTCTTTTTCCATAAAGCTCTTTGTTTCAATTATACAATTGGTGATTAGTAAATCAGAAGGCAGGAATACCCATGAATAAGGACATAGAATAAGAACAGAGAAGTCAAAATGACATAGATCCCTAAATGCTTTTTGAATATTCAACTCTGTTTATCTCTCATTACAAATAAATAAAAAATGAAGAAAATGTAAAATACAACTATCCCATGGGTTAGGAATAGTTTTTCTCTTTTGTAATATTTTAGGTTAACAGTGCATAGGAATCTCACTAATAATGCAGGGTTTTATTCACACTCAATATCCTTAGCCTAATAAAAGATATGTCCCATGTTTTTAAAGAAAGTTTGTCTGCTTTAACGTGGATATTGAATTAAAGGGCCCTGAAATGATGCTGTTTCAAAGGTCAGATAATTACACTTTCTGAGAATTGGTCCTCTTTTGCATCCCACAGATTTACTAGTCTTATTAACAAAAACTTGACCCTAGGTCTCTAAATGTTTTCAGAACGAGTGTTGCTGATTCCATTGTCTACGTTTATTAATCCTAGCTGTGATTATTACCCCCATATAAGGTAAGCATTTTCAGATTATGATTTTAATAATAGTAATTCTGGGTGAGGCTTTAGCTAAGGTGTCCAACTGAAATCAAGGTTATGATCCTTCCATAGCTGAGGTTAATACTGTAAATACCAGTTATGACCCTTGCTGAAGAACTGCTTCAGTAATTCACTGGGGTGAAATTACCTCAGCCTCTGGAAATGAAGATCCTCTAGAGGTTCTGGCAAGAAATCATATAAAGCAATAATCAGGAGACAGTGCTAAAGGATGGGATAATGTAATCTTCAGTCTCACTTATTTTGGGGAATATAAAGATTTCTTCCTTTCTAAAAATTCAGATTAAAGGGAGAAATAAATTTTGCAATTTACACCTCTGACATTAAGCTGAAAAGCAGCACTGCAGACACCTGCTTCAGAATTGTCATTGTTTCCATGGTGCTACTTTCCATCACCTATTTTTAATAGTTTACACAACAAGATCAAGGGTGTCCCAGCTGTTACTGCCACTGTTGCTAAGCAACCTTTAAATCAGAGTTCAAGAAGACAAAGAATCATGCTTGAAAAATTTCTCAAGTGTCTGCTTTTCCCTTTCTTCTTCTGTCTACACTATTTTTCAGATGCCATGTTTTCTGTTCCTTTTTTTTTCTCTTTCAAATTCTGTGTGAATCAATTTAGTCTCCAAAAAGAATAAGCCACCTTCTAGCTACCACAGTCACTGTTTCATGCCAGAGAGGAAGCCGGGGCATTAAAAAAAGGGCTTAAAACATTTAACTTTTTTTTTTCCCAATTAAATCCAAATATTTTTAGAGCTCTGCAACCTGATGCTGCTGTTCTGTAACATCTGTGCATGACTGCATCATGGTTTTTTTCACCGATCAATGGAGAAATGGAGAGAGATTCAAAGCTTGCAGGGAATTTCAATGCTGCCCCTGTGCCTCCTGGAATCTTAATGCTGTCACCTGCAAAAGCCTCAGAGGTCGAAAACACACAACAAGAAGAAAAAGTTAGCGTGGGTGAATCTGGAGAGGTCTGGGGCTGGATATCTGTCCCAGAAGGTCATTATTTTTCAAACTTTTTTGCTTGGCCGTTAGCATCCCTCCCTCTGCACTACTAATTGTGTGACTAACAGCATGTCTTTTTACTTAGCTACATTAACTGTGCTAATGTTGGAAGTAAAGCAGCGCTGTGGACTGTAAGGATCAAGGAAAACATTAGTATTAAGAGATCCTGTATTTAATTTTAAATCTTTGTTTGGCTCCATAGCCTTCCTCTTATTTAAGCCATCCAAACTTTCATGGATCCAGGTAATATTTTTCTGTTGTTTCCTAGATTTTTCCTTTGCTGTTGTTGCAATCCAAAATGCTTCCTCCCATATCATACCTGCTTGATCTCTTTCCCCTCTTTTCACCTCTCACTACAAGCCACGAGTACAGTGTTTATTCTTTCTTACTTTCTTCTTTTGTATATTTATTCTACAGGATTTTTTCTTTCAGCTGTAATAAATTCTCTTTCAAATTCTGTAGATGAGATACATTTTCTGTAACTGCTCATCACCTGTTCACACTTCCAAAGCAACCATTTTCACAAATGTTGCTGTTTCTGCATTTTTAATCTTCACACTAGTCCATAATTTTCCAATCAGGTAAACAATTTGCTAATGTCATATAAGCATTTCAAGTAGCTCTTTTCAATAATTTATAAAATTTCTTTCTGCTCGGTGTCCAGTTTGAAAATAAGTTTCCATACAAATTCAGTGTTCATAAAAGGTTGTTGCTCACAGAGCCAGAACTGTGGGCAGCTCCATTACCTTCCCTGCTGCACTGCTGCCTCAAAACCAATACTCAACTTCAGATGCTGCCTGGAAGGTAAAATAGCTTGTTCTGTGTGCTTCTTCAGCCCTCAGCCTTACTGTTTTACGCCCTTATAGAGACTTCCTCCTCAAGACTGCCAGTTATGATAGCATTACTTTATTTATTTACTTGTTTATTTGGCTGCTTATTGTGAGGAAACAGAAACAGGGGGAGATCACCTTTAAGACATGTTGCCCATCGGCTGAATGATGCAAGCTTTGGTTTCCATCTTCTTGGTCAGACACTGAAGCTGCCACAGGGAAATAAATTACTCAGTCTGGGAAAACATTTGATCTTTAATTTAATTTCATCTATGTTGGTGTAAATTAGGAGGAACCTCATACAGTTACACAATGACCAGCAATGTAAAATTGCTGTAAGTAGAAGAGTTGACTTTTAGAGCTTTTATCCAAAAAGTAACTTCAGTGCCAGTGTTTAATGTGCTCTCTCAAGTTGGTACCACTATTCTGAGTAAATTAATAGATCATGCTTCAGATTTATTTCATTGACTTCTATGTATCCTGCCAAGGAAAGATAGTCTTTTAAAACTCTGTCCTGGGTTACACGGTAAAATGTGCCCAGGGGGCTGTATTCTATCACCATCTTCAGGTTTCTGTTAAAACCAGGTGGGGCAGCTCCCTGCCTCCTCCCTCTGGATTATCTTCTGTTAATGGGCTCATCAGTGCCTTGCCCATGACTCACAGATAACTCTCCCCTGGACAATCTCCTGTTAATGGGCCCATCAGTGGCTTATCTCAGAATTCACCATCCCGTTGTAAGATACTCCACCCAGGGGGAGGAACCAAGCATCCCATCCTGGATATAAACTGAGATTTTGAAGACTACTGTTAGCTTTCTTTTCTACTGGATTCCCAGAGGACACGAGTTACGTACCTTTCACAGGACTTTCCAAGGAAGACCAGACCCTTTTACTGGATCACTGCCTCAATAAAACTGCATCCATCACTTCAGGAGGACTGCGGCCACCATCTTATTGGACTGCCACTGCTACCCTGACTAACAGGGCATCAGGTTATATCTGACTCTGTCAGTTTAAACCAGTGTGGGTTTTTTTCCCCCCACCTTTATTCTAATTTTCTTAATAAATTCTTATTCTGACTTGGTGTCTCCCACTGGTTTGTTTTTCAAACTAGAACAAACTCCTAGGTAGAAACTTACCGATGGCAGTATATCTGTCCTCACTAATACTCTGAAAATACTTTATGGTTTTGTCTGGATCCCAAAATTCTGAAGGAATATACTCCATTTAAATGAATGGAGTTACAATATTGTTCCCTATGTGAAGCCCAAAGCTGTGAATAGGAAATTTTCTTGCAGATTTGCTTGGAAGTTGTAAAGTCTGCTTTTTTGAAGAAGACATATGGGAGCTGAAGCTCCTTATTACTATTTTGCAAGGTGGTTTTAGCACCTTTGCAGTTAAATGTCTTCTTCAGAGTGTCTTAGTTAGCAGAATTTTCCTTACAACCATTTGATGAACAAGCTAATTTAAGAATGGCAGCAGAATATAGGTCCCTGGCATCTGACTGAATGGTTGAAGGCACACCAGCCATGAGGACTGAGGAAGAAAGGTTAAGAGTGTGGTTAAGAGACGCTGCAAGAGTCTGTGCCTCAGCTTACCCTCCAGAGGCGAGCACAGTTTTACAGCATGCAGCTGGGTGTCAACATGGAAAGCCAGTGCTTGGGCACCAGCAGCTGCCAGCCCTGCCAGGGCAGGAGCCTCCCGGCAGCGGCACAGTGCAGCCAGCACAGAGCTGCTCCTGAACAGCTCCCAAGAGCTGTTAGCTTGGGTGTCTGACAAGTCAGCTGCATGGCAGTAATTCCTCAGGATTCAAATTATTGATCAAGGCCTCTCTGGGCTAAGCACTCTGCAAGCACACAGTGAGAGCAGGGCTGTTTTTTTCCTGAATAGCTGTATAGGCTCCTGCAACACACACTCACAAAAGCATTTCTCTCTCTGAGGGAACATTCCCTCACACTAACAAGAGGTCACAGGGAATATTGCTGCAAATACGTGTGCTTTGCTTTCCTGCTTTGAATCCTGCATAAATTAGGATCCAAATAATTTAATGAGAGATTAAATACACAGTGCAGCACAAGATAAACAAATGAATCAAGGGTGATTTAATCAAATACTGCACCATTTTACATGCTCAAAACAGTTCAGCACAGCTATCACTCCTGGCATTTCAATTTCTGTCACTGTGTTAGACTAATATTAACAACACTACCATAATACAAATGATAATAGCTTAAAACTCATATTTTCCTACCAGAATTAAAATTTGATCTCATGATTTGGGTTGAACATGTTCTTCCTAGAGTCTGTTAGTTGCACTATGTGACAGACACAATACTCTTCAACTCCTACTCTTTTCATGTTAATGTCAACAAAAAGAAAATGATCATATTAGAATACAGGTGTATCTCAAAAGAACTTCAAAGATCAGGACAAAGAATCTGAAGACTTCAGACCTCTCATGGGTCAAATACTTATTAATATTAATAAGTATGGAATTTCATTGATGAGCTTCAGCTTTTTTCATTAAGCAATTCTTCAGTTATGAAACCATCAAAGAGCAATTTATAAGCATTTGTTCAACTCTTCTTCATGAATCCCAAGTCATCACCTTAAAGAACTCTGTAAGAGATATTTTTATGTCTAGACGTGATTGCAATATAATTAGGAGAATCAAAGAATTTTAAAAGTGGTCCTGAAGCAACTAAAAGATAACTAGCACAAATAAACAGAGAAATGTTAAAACAGTAAACAAAGAAGAAAAAACTACTTGCTCTTTTCAAAGATGTCATATTGCATTCTTTATTCTAATTCTGGAAAATAAGCCACTGATGACCAGGAGCATTTGATTTTCCTTCACAGCTGTTTTCTAATTACTTCTGAACACTGGAAATTCCAGTGCTGTCACTCAGTTGTACAAGGTGTCTCTTCAATTGTTTTTTTTTTATTACAGAAAGTGCCCTGTTGTCCTGCAACCCACACATATATCAAAGGTCTATGGTGTTCTCATCGTGGTGCTCTCTTCTAGGTATGCTGAACAAGTCAGACATTTTACATTGCAATAGACTGGACAGAAATGCACAAGCCATTAGCACTTGCAAGACGTTTTCTTTCCTGTACAGTTTGGTTCAGTATTCCTAAATTATAGTTGTCATTCATAAGCTTCTGAGAGGTTCAGCTTGCTATATATTCGTGTGAATATTCACACACATACATACGTATGTGTATACTTTAGGGAGAGACAAATGCACATGTGCATTAATACTTATATAGGCTGTAAGATCAAGAATTCACAAATCACATTAAGAAGGACTGAGGGAATCTGATCACTTGGTGTTCTGAATATGTTTTAAGTAAAACGTGCTAAAAATTGACAGGGAGACCCACACCTAAAGTTCAGAAAAGAAACCTTAGGGCTACTATGGACTTCTTCAGGTATTATATACAATTACAAAGCAAGGGTAGCAAGGAGGGGTGTTTGGTTCTGCATTTTTCTCACTTGAGTCTCTAATTCTGGCCATTCAACAACTATTTTGTGCTCAGAGATCTTTTACCCTTTTACTCAAGTAGCAAGTAATGCCACATCTGCAGTTTCATACACACTGTATCTTATATTCTATATGCCAATCCTTGTATCCAAACAATAAAATTTTATTTTTATTTTGACCAATTTCCACAACTGTTAAATTATATAGAAATGTTTGATGAATTAGATAGAAATATAAAGACTCAGATCTCATTTTATAGTAAACCATTCCTGAAATCTTGAAGAAGAATCTTCCAGCAGATTCTCAAAACCTCAGGGAGCACTGAGTGGATTTCCTACAGTTCAGGAATGCATTGGAGTGAGGGTTGAGGCACATAGTGTTAAAGCCCAGGGTTCAGCTGGAGTGAGACAAGAAAGGACCTGCCAAAGAAAAGTTTTAGGATTTTTAGAGCTTTATTCTATTAATAATAGAATTATATAATAATTCTATTATTAATATATTTTTTTAATTATAATTATATTTATTATTAATAGCTTTATTCTATTCTACTTGGAAAAAAAAGGAAAGAGTATTTTTTGCCAGCTAATGAGCAATTCTATTGTTCATGACTACAACTCTAAGTGCTAAGTTGTTTGTGAAGTTTTGGATATAAATACAATTATTTTATTATTTGTTGATCCTTAACAGAGGAAAGGGTAAGCAGAGATGTTCTTATTTTCTTCAACATACAATAAGGAATAAAACTGTTATCAGAAATGTTACCTTGTTCTAGATATAGGAATTTTTTTTAATACCAAGTGATTGATATTATTAACAGTATCACAGAAACTGCCTCTTTCTCTAGGTTACACATAAACTTAAGACTGAATTTGTGGCAATATGTTCAACTTCCTATAAAACACTGGATTAATAGACTGGATTTAAAATTTAGCAGTAACTTTATGCTTAGTTTGGCTCTTCTTCCTTTTTCTTCTAGGAACAAGCATACCTCCAAATGCAGTTCCTAACATGTGAAGAAAACCTCTATTCCAGTCCTTATTCCGTATGATATATGGTACAGCATGTGTGACTTCTTGTAGTCTTTTGTGATCTATTCAGTACATGCCACTGTAAGGATCAAATAAATGCTGATCTTGTTTCTCCTCAACCATATGGTTCAAATAAAAGCATGCATTTCAGTCAAGGGAAATATTTGTTCTTGTTGTCCTTGTTGGATTTGAGCAAATAGTCTATATTACCACAAAATAGGCTTCCCTTCAGAAGACAGCACAGCATTTTGGTTTCTTTCCCCATTGCCTACTTCCAGTTGAATTTTAATTCTTTTTATCTCTCTTTCTTTGGAGTCAAAGGTATAAAGTTCCAAGGATTCAAATATCTATTTTGTTACCTGAATCTTCCATGTTTAATGACCAGGGGTCTGGAAGCTCTGATGCCTCTCTTGTTCGGCTGTACCCAGCAGCTACTTTGAGTCTGATGGGATCAGCCAGCTAAAAGTGAAGGTGGGACTGGAGTCTGAGTATGGAGGTAAATTTCATTGAAAGCCATTGAAAACCTCTAAGGGAGAAATAGAAGATTTTGAACCAAGTATTCCAAATTAATATTGCAGAAGGTCTTTGAACAAGACCTTTGAAATCAGCTTCTAGATTGGCACATGGATTAAAGTAAAGCCGTAACTGAAATGAGTACAGAAAATACATTGAATGTATTGAATGCAATGAATTTCAATTTCTAATGAGTAGAAAAATGACAAACCTAGTCAAACCAAAGTTACTGTTTGGTATTTTCCACAATACACTATAGAGGAAGTTGAAGTTGTAACTTTTTGCTGCATCACAAATATCTTTACTTCAATCTTTTACCCTTCATGCTCATTCTAAGCTTTATAGTGAGTCACACTCACATAATATAAATATTTCAATCATCTAACTATGATTATTTTTAAAGCCATTGCTGAAATAGAAATGAGTATCTCCCAGCACTGTGTATTCCTATCAGGCTCTTATAATCAGGATGATTGCTTAATTAGCATGTTTGTTTCCACTAGGGTATATCAATTAAGAGATATAACCATACTGCTGTACATTCCTATTAATGCTTTTCTACATTTAAAGTAAGATCACACATTTCAGCAGGTGTAGTTTTAATGGTAACAGAATATTTTCCAAAGGATATTGAGCAGTTTTGCCATCTGTTTCTTATGCTGGTATTCTTAAATTACTAAAAACTAGACATTAGGTAGGGGATTTTTAGAGCTTCCAGAATATTAACTTTATTTTATAGTTTACACAGATGCACTCAAGCTAATATTTTAATAAAAATACAGCTGTCCTGGCTAATGATTCCTTAGAAATGCTACTTCCACAGATCTGACATCCCAAGTCATTTTATTTGTATATTGTGCTAGGTAGTTACAGTAGAAATATGTTTTCTGAAAAATTAATATGTTGCATCCTTTGCTTCTCTCTACTCTGAACATAAAGCTCCTTCTGCCTTTTCTATTTTTAATTCTGCAAAACATGTTTGATTCTGTTCATTGTGACCTTGCTTAAAAAAGAGACAAATAATGCAAAGTTTACATTTATTTCCAGTGAATATTGAGCAGAGCAGAATTATCTAAAATTTTTATGTTCTCTTCACTACTATTTAAACCTATTTAGTCACATTCTCATATCTCACTTTAAAATCCGCTTTCTACTATGAGACTTGGTTCTCTCCTAGAAGGACAAAATTTTAAAAAAGGAGGCTTTAAACACTCTAAAGTGTTTAATACATAAAGTATTCACACAAGTGTGCATTAACAATGTCTAATTATTCTGAAATTTACATTAACAAAAGTAACTGGAATATATTTAAAAATTTCATCTAAATATGTGTGTACAGTGTAGCGCTACAAAGAATGTCCATGATTTTCAGCTAGATTTCTGCTAACTGATCTGTTATACACCTAATTAATTCATTTAGAATTATTAAGTCTACAGAAGACACTATTAAAAGCACAATATTGCAAGTCTCAAGCACAATTTCTGCAATATCTGGGTGTCTCATGTGTCTCCCATTTTAGGTATGAGTCTTGAGCAATCACAGCATGTTTTATAGTCCTATTTTTTAGCAATTGCAGTCTTACAACTGCTAGAAGGCTTTGCAAAACATTCTCTTCAATAATAACAGCTTAGTTAGTGGGCAGTTCTATCTTTATACTGAGTGTGATACTCAGTTAAAGGTAGCAGCCATTTTCACAAATTCACAACTCCAGGAGTTGATGTTTCAAGAAGAAACATGAAATAAAGAACTGTGTGACACAACTGATTCTGTTTCTCTTTTCATAGTAGCTTTTGACTGAAACACGTTTAAAAAAATGAAATTCCCTCTCCTATTCCATTTCCCAATAGCTTTCAATTCATTTCACTCTTTTTTTGAAGTACATATATGTACTGATGACTATAGTCATTTTTCTGTAAAGCCTGTCACCTTTCAGCAAGTGAAAACTCTTTTCACTTGCTTTTTTGCCAAACTAAAAGTATTAATTTTGGACCAGGAGATGTTTTCCCTTAAACTTGGATTACATTGATTTGTTCCAGATACAAAAAAAAGGAATGTGATTTCTCAGAACAAAATGGAGTGAATGATTTTTGGGGTTTTTTTTGGGTGGGCTTGGGAGCTTTTGGGTTTTTGTTTTTGTTTTGGTTTCTTTTGTGCAAGAATTTCACTAAAACATTCTGGTACAGATACAGAAGCAAAGACTTTCTGTTTTCTTGGAGGGAATACAAAAACCAAGGCGTACCTTCTGCATCAGGTCTGACTCTCTCCAAACAGAGAGGGATTTTCTTTCTGAAATACTCACATGTGAATGCTCAATAGGGCCTTGACACAAATAGACAGGCTTAATACATGAGGTTTCCTTTTCCATCAGGAGTTCAGCCTCATGGCTGCAAGACCTGAATAAGACTCCACCTACAGATAAGGCTCAGACAGTCAATCTTCTGTCTACTTCCCAACCCCTGAATCCGTACAGAAAATATTTTGGGACTCAATTAAGAAATTAGTATATATCAAAAGCGTTCCACCTTTTGATGTGGTCCCTGTGAGGGGCTCTGTGTTGTTCTCTGTGCTCTGAGTCCTCTCTTCTCAATCTCTCATGTCAGAAAAAAAAAAAAAACAAAGAAACCTCTCTGCTGTTTCAGGTTCGTTTATTATATCTTATCAAAGGTTCAGGAACACAGTCTCTCTGCTGCTTCCTGGTGCACAACGGCCACAGAGGCTGGTTGCAGAGAGTTTATATAGTTCTTATCATCAAACAGGAAAATTCTACATATTTTATTTTGTCTTTAAAACCAGTGTCTATCAATTTTATTAATATGTCTCTTCTATATGAGATTCTTTCTACCAATCACTAAATCACAGGAACTTAGAGAAGAAAGGAAGAAGGAGAAGAAGAAGGAGGAGGAGAAGAAGAAGAAGAAGATGACACCCTGAATTCTCCATGTTGTCCTCATATTAATATATAGGGCAAAATCTGAAACTAAAAACTCATTTTCTGCGGTGCACTAAACAACTATCTCTTCATTTCTTTGGTGCTTTTCTGCTCACCCAGAAGTGGGGGAAGTTTTTCCCACAGGCTTAGTTCATAGGCTAAGCCTTTTTGGAGAGCTTTAGGGATAAAATATGCCTCTAAAAGATCAGGAGAAGTTTTTTGGCTTCCCTGGGTTCCAACAACCTTTTACACATCTATTCTAAACAGGCTGGCACTTTCAGGGCAATAGTGATTTGAATTGGTAATAATTTCCAAATTAAGAATCCTAAACACCCTAGACATCATTTGGTAAAGATACATGTGAAGTAAGTGATTGACCTTCAGTTAATGGAATTAACAGCGATCTAGGGCTCAGCTTAGTTGGTTAGGCATTGTCATCTAGTGTCAATGGAAGCAGTCCCTGTTATCCCAATAAGCATCCAAATCTCACAACCACAGAGCTATGAAACGTTCTTAAATCCTGTGTTATAACTCTCATCCCCACATCAAATATTGCTGTCAATAGAATGATGCCTCTGACCTTTATGTGTGTCAGAGCATGGAGGGTGATTCAGGTCATCCTAAGGGAGACGCCAAGCAGCAGCGTCTTTAAGCTCAGGCTTGCCCTAGTTCTTGGTTTCTACTTCTCCAGGATAAATTGTCATGCAAATAATTCTATTTTAAACAACAGGCATAGAATCCTTTATAATTATGCCTCATTCAATTGCTGCTTATCATGTCAAACATAGGCCAAAAAATGTAGGATAACAGACACTGAATGGGAAAGAGCCAGCATATATTTGCTAGGAAGAATGGATTCAACAGCATGCACAGGAAAAAAAAAAAAACAAAAAAAAACGGCCTAAACCACCATCCTTGCAGACAAATAATTCGTTATGGGCTTATAGTGATAATTTTTTGTTCTGCAAATTTTTGAGAGTAGTCTTCAAATACAAATTGTAATGAAAATAACAAAGGAAGATGTGTTGATTCTGATGGTTTCAAGGTGCATCCTATTCTGGTGTTCTTAGAAATCATGCATGTCACAGGCTTCCAAAAAGCCCAAAGCAAAGCCACACGGAAAAGGCACACTAGACCACAGAATAAAAAAATTATATTCTCACCTACTTATTACACCAAAGTATCCACCAAATATTCATCTTCTTGATTAATTCTGTTGTGAATTCACATGTTGATGTCTTTACGTTTAAAACTGCTTCTTGTTTTTGTCACCATCAACTCCAACATTCACATGAGTTACAGAAGTTTACCTTAAAGATTATTTGTATTTGGCTTTTTAGGTAACTTTGGTTTCTATTACTTCAATAAGGATGGAAAAACATTAATATCTGTCCAGATAGGTCATTTCAAGCAAACTATGAGGAAGAAAAGGAAAGAACGTGGAACTGAACCAAGACAGAAGTTATCCATAGTAAGACTATTCCTACTTAGAATAACTATGATTCCCAGAACAGCTATTGAATATTTTGTCCTTTTTTGTATTTGAATGGGAGGTTTCAGCTTCTGGGAACTTCTGGAAATAAGAAAACCAAATGCCTTCACTTTTAAGGAACTTGATATTCCCCACTATTTTTTCCCATGGAAATAGAGCTACATTGTAATCAGCTTCTTCATCTTCTTCTTACAAGCACTCAAGTCTTCTTTTTGAAAGCTTGAAGAATTCCACCATTCACGGGTTCTTTTGTGGCACTTTGCTGAATTCTGTGCAAATGGTTCAATTTTGCAGCATTATTTCAAAAAGTGGGAACACAGGAATTGTGAATGGCATTCCAATATTAAAACCTCTCTAAATCTTATAATAAAGAAAAAATTCAGTGTCTTTCCTCTGCTCTCCCTATTAGTTTTTTGCCTCTTGTCTCACTGACAAGAGACATTAAGTCATTTGTCCACTATGACTCTTATTTGCTCTCTGGAATCCTGATTTTTATTAGACATCTCTGTCTTCTGTATAAATTTCCTTCACCACTTGCTAGAAGACACTTGACTTCTTATTTCATTCTGTTGAACCTGGCTGTGTGTAAGTGGTCTCATTTTACTCCGAAAGCATGCATCAACCCTATTTCTGCATCGTCATCCTTATTACTAATTGCATCTTTATTACCCATTGTTCAACATCCATCAGTTTTATCCATAATTTCTGGTTTTTTCTTAACCATTTCTAGGTATGCGGCATAAAAGTTGGATATCAAATAACCTAATATTTGTGGAGTTCCACTGGAAAAACACAGTGCTTGTTTCCCATTGGCACATATTCTTTCGAGATCCATCTGTTGGATCAATTTCTGATGTGATCTGTTGATATTGTGTAGTGTTAATCAGAGTTCTGGGTCACACTGTGTCCTGTGCCTATCATGGTCAGAGTATACAATACCTGTTCTTTTACCTTTCACAGGCAAAATTTTTATCTCATCAAACACTACAATCAAGTTTATTTGACTAGATCTAAGTTATGCAAAATTATTTGGACTAGCATTAGTTGTATTCCTGTCACTGAATTTCTTATCAGTGAATTTTATACCAGCATTTTCACTATTGCTGAGGACTGATATAAGGCTTACCAACTACTGACTATGGCAGATTAACAATTCTTCAAGCTGCTGGAATTTTCTTGTTTGGGGATTTATTAAAATGAACATCAGAGAAGCAGACATTTCCTCAGCCAATTTTTAAGGACTCTTGAATATAATCTTAATTGAATATATTTATTCATGGTAGATGATGCTTGAAGTTTAGCAGCATGCAGTGCTGTGATTTTCCATCACGTTCATATCCTAAAATGTAAAATACACTCTCATTTTTTTTTTTTCTGAGAAAATGAAGTCACTACTTCACAGGGAGAGAAGATAAAGGCATCAGGTCCTCTCAGCAGGAACCAGGCTCTGTTGCTGCCACAAAGATGAGAATTTAACTTGACTGGAGTAGGAAAAAAGTTTTAAGTTACTCTAAAAGAATCTCTCTAAACAACAAGATATCTCAGTTTTTCATAAATATCTTGTTCAGTATTACCATTTTCCTGAGTTTGGAACCATAACTTCACTCCCTTTCCTCACTTGGCTCTTTGCAAATTGATTATAGACAGTCCCTGACATCTTGCTGTCACTAGAGAGCTAGTTTATCCTTCATTTATCATGTTTAATTTTCTTGGTTGGTATACTAAGCAGGGGTACTTATAATGAATATATTCTCTTTCTCATTTATTGAATAACTCTTAGTAATATTTTTTTCATGTCTAGCTTGCAATGAATATTGCTTTAAGATGGTTCTCTCAAAGAATTATTCTACTTTATCCTTACAATTCCTTATCAGTTTTCAAAATTCCATCCTTTCTAATTATTATTTTGCTGGCTATTTTCTGTTCTCATCTGTGTTTCTCATCTATATGCTAAATATGTGTACAGATAAAATCATATTTTTAAACATCTATATCTTAGATCTATAAAATAAATATAGAGAGATAGATAAGTAGTAATATAGTTTCTATTTCTGTCTCCTGTCTTACCTTGTTTCACTAATGAACTTTTAAAAAACATTGTTCTTCATGATTATGGGACCATATTTTTTGTGTGCCAACTCATCCTTTTCAAAAGCCCCTTACATTCATTCATATTTCTCTCACAATCTATCGTCTTCTAATTCCTTACAGACAATTCCTATCATACTTTTCATATTCCTTAAATATAATCTATTTATAGTGTCTGTCAGAAGATCTTGAATGTTGAAAGGTGATCATATCAAAACACTAGTACTACTAACAATATAAACTATTATCTTCTTTCCTCTGGAGTACAGTTACCAAGATCACTTGAAGGTATAATTTCTGATGAAAACCCCCAAAACACAATTTGAGGGAAAAATGTTTTCCTGCTTTTGTAAGTTTATGGGCAACATAATAAATAAATAAATAGATGGTTATTTTTTATTTTGGGCTGGGAAACCCAAGCAACCAAGACTTTATTTCAGCTTTATGACACAATGTAGGCCCTGATGAGCTATTTGCACTCTGGCTTTTCTGTTACATAGTGCATTAAATGATAAAGGCATAAGTGCAAGAGCTCAACTACTCCCAGTTTTACAAAAAATCTAAATTCTTGAATATTTTTCCAAGTTTTAGTAAATTGGAGGAGGAAAATAATACGGAAAATAGTGAAAAGTGGCACTCGCTGGATTTATTAGTAAAATTTACAGGTTTGGAAAACTAAGCAATCTTACCCTTCTTGCCAATGTATTGCCAACTGAGAAAAAATTTGACATAGACTGTCCTTTCTTTGAGGGGCTGATTCTAATGACAGAAATGAGTTTAGCTTTTGAGAATTGTTGTGCTGTTGAGTAATTGGTTTACATTTTGTTTAAATAATAAAGATATCCATTTTACGTAGGTTTGTGCAGATACATTTAGAATAGAATATATAACCTTGATGTCTATTTAGGAAAATGTAATCAAGTTGTTACATTCAGATCATTTTCTGTACTGAATTGATGGATCAGTAGATAAAGCTTCAATTACAGTCACAGAATTGTAATTTTAATTGGAAAATTGCATAGGCAGTGTTCACTATGACCAGAAAAAATTAGACTAATGAAAGCAACAACTAAGCCATTTTTGTGATTATGCACATGTATTAATTAAAGAAAGCATCTTTTTCATTATAGCTGTTAAAATCTATTTCAGGGGCTGCATTATAAAGTCTGCCTTTTGACGGTCTGGGAAATATAACCTAGAGGCAGGAAGCTAGCCTTTGGTCCATATTCTTGGTTGTATCTATTATTTGACATGAGAATTTTAGTGCTATCATCTAGTGAGCATGCTTGCTTGAGTCAGATGCTTTACAAATTTAGGAGAGCAGAACATTATTACGTTACTGCAATAATGGATATTTGAGCACTGTAGAGGTAAAAAAAATGGTTTAAATTTTCCAAAAATGGCTAAGGATTTTGTAAACAAACTCCCATAAACGTTGGTGCCCCTAGGTGGCTTCGAAGAATATCCAGCATAGTAGTAGCAGTGTTACATCTTTTAGAACTTTTAACATGGAGTGAGACTCACTGAAACAAGCAAGATCCTCTCATGGGATATGGATTGGTTACCTGTGCTAACAGGATTAGCACAGCCCGACTACATCAGGACTGTTTGCAGTCTTTAAGAGATAAATGTTGTAGTTCTAGCACCTACAGTAAAAAAACTGAAGCTTGAGAAACTGTAAACATTGTCAACTTGATCTAAAATTAATAAAAGATATAGGTGACTTTGGTGACCTCGTTCAATGTAATGCCTCAGTAGAAATCACACCATCTTTGGTGAAACAGTTATACATATGCATTACAAATTGTATAATACTGATATAAGTCAAATCATACTCCAAAACTTGGATTCTGGGAGGATAGATGAAAATATGATGACATTTAGAGACGTATGGTATTTCCACTTGGAAACATTGATGTTTTGGGAATATTTTGATTTAAGAAAAAATCTGAAATACAAACAGAAGATTAACTAAAGATGACAAATTCATCTTCAAATTGGGACACCAGAGGAGACTTGCTCCCAACCAAAGAGGTAAGGAACCCTGAACAGTACCTCCCTGTTGATATCATGTTAGCTTCATAGTCAATGTTATAATTTGAGCTGTGTGGTCGACTGCTTACATTTTCTTGCTCAGATTGGGGCTGTATCTGGCTTTCTGAACAGAAGGTAAAATAAGGTTGTGATCCACAGAGCACCTAGTTACTCTTTGTACATTTTCAACACTGCAATCTGTAGTTGCTACAGACCTGTGTGTTTCTGCTCTTTGATATGCAAAGAATGTCAGGAGCATAGTGTAGACGGTAAGTTAATTATAATTGTAACAGTAAAGTGTTTAATACTAAAACATTCCTGGGAAGGAAGATTCCATCTTAGTAGAAAAACACTGCTAGATAGATGTTCAGGTGATAGGAGTGGTAAGAGGCAGGTTTTCCATAATGAAAATCTGAAGAATGCATTCCTTGTGGTTTTGCAGTAAGAGAAAGTCCTGCTTTTGTGTGTGTGAAAGGAGCTTTTTCTGCATACTTCTCATTCC
Source organism: Vireo altiloquus (assembly GCA_013396875.1). Taxonomy (NCBI): domain Eukaryota; kingdom Metazoa; phylum Chordata; class Aves; order Passeriformes; family Vireonidae; genus Vireo; species Vireo altiloquus. The sequence goes on along the minus strand of VZRF01002660.1, from coordinate 74,350 downwards.
AGTTCTATTTACTTATCGTATAGGACAACAAACATAATGGACCTTGTAAGCTTATAAATTCTTTTTTTACCATTCTTCTTTCTGCATCCTGGAGTTCAGGAAGCTCATCTTGGAAAAAACGTAATTGTGCTTTTTAATTTTCTTCTCCTCAGCCTTACAGTTCTACCTCAGTTCCCTGTGATATTCTACAATTGCTACAAGTAGGACTTTGACATAGGAATTTGTCCCCTTACACTACTTATTGTGTAAACAAAAAGCAGGAATTCTAGGAAAAGAAAGTATGATTTATGGTTTAGACAGCTAGAACTGCCTACGGGAAATTAATTTATCCCCATCAACATGAGACTGCCCTAACATAGTGTTAGATAAGTCACCTAGAGCCTTCAAATGATTGTTGTATTTTTAGTCTCCACAAAAATTTCATATCTGTTTTTCAGAAATGCCATGTCTCTACATCTGTTATTGAATTGCACACAAGTTGTGCTTTGGATAAATAATACTGTGATGCCATAAGTTGTGAAACAAATTAGGTCATCTTCACTTGGGCATTCAAAATGACAGCAATCTTTGAAAAAAACCAAAAAACATGGATCTTGCCTCCTTGTCTATTAAAAGTGAATAATTATATTTCATGTCAAAAAAATAACAAGAAGATGAATAAATTATTCCTTTGATACATTCAAATAGTATAGCAGTGTCATGGAAAAACTCATGAGAATATTAATAATTCTGTATTCAGAGACTCAATTAAATCATATGCAGTAAACAAAGCATGGTGCCGAGCCCTTAACAAAGGGAGTGGAAAGAAAGCCTGAGCTGTTTCTCATATGCTGAGCATGAGCTTTCCCAAGCAATAAAAGATCTGGGAAATGGTCAGAAATAGTACAGTGTTTAATGAACAAATGATATATATCCTGAATTAAGTATGATCAGCATTAATTCTGGCATTTCCTAAGTTTGGAATTCTTGGCTTTTAACCGCAGTATTCTTTAACATATTTTTGGATGTATTCTATTGAAAGTAATCTTGAATGCTTCAGGCAGTGTAGTCCTACTGTACCAGGCTGCACAAAAACACTGAGACACTGGCTGACCTTAAGATGTTTTCTGTATAAATAGGTGCAGTTCTTTGAGAGTGCGTTACATATTTAGGATTTTTAAAATAAGAACAGCGCTTTGTTTTGTTTTTTTTTCTCTTGCTAAGGCTTTCAAAGTGGCCTAGAGATGAGGGCAGCCAAGTGTCTCCACCAAAACAGTTTTCTAAAGGATTGGCTTACAGTGGGGTTCTCAGCCAGAGGTCAGGGTGCTACAGCCACCCTGCCCCAATCATGCTGCTGAAAAGGAAATTATTTAGTCTCCTCTAAATCCTAGATAGATGGGGCAGACTCCTGGCAGTGAAAGAAAAGGTTCTGGTATAAAAAAGATTGTGATTATCTGAGCTATAAACAATTAAATCTTATGTTTTAGCGCAGATATTTGAACACTGCTGGAGAAATATTTTCTGTAGGATTCAGAAATTCCACCTAGCCTTTACCAACAGCCCTTAGCCGAAAATTTTGTGCACACAAACTGAGCAGTCTTATTCTTGCTGATTGATTTTCAAATTGATATTGACTTTCCAATTCACATTCCCTTCACTGAGTACCTTCCATTCATCCATCTATCGTATTTCTAGCACGCTCATCACTGTAGCCTGTCAAGGCCTTACATAAATCATCTGAGGCATAATCATATGTCAGATACCTATGCAAATGATCATTCTCTTTGCCAGTCCCTATAATCTACTAACTTTCAAAAGCACAAAAACTGTAATCCTTTCCTTTGTCTTGGCACTTTGCTATACAATCTATTTGTCTTGATCCACTTGCTTATTTTAACCTTCCTGTTTCCTTTACCCGGAATAAAAATCACATTTTAGCTGAAACGTAGCTGATGGACATTATAACATTCCTCATGAAATCCAAAGCAAAACATCATGTATTACAATACTGTACTCCAGAGCAATAGATAGAACAGTGCATCTTGACTGAATTTATATCATTTACCTTAAATTATGCCCTTGGAAAAAACCAAAACAAAACAACAAAACAACCCACCACTTCTATTCCAGACTTTCAGTTACTAATATTTTTTTCCTGTAAGAATGAATTAAACTTGCAACAAAAGAATGCCATGTTATGGCAGTATTTGTGATAAATTGCTACAAATTCGATTTCAAGAAGAAAACATGAAAGATACAAGAAAAACATTTATGAATGACTTGAGTAATGATGTATCTCTTACATTAGAATGACATATAAAAATGGAATTAAGTATATTCTGGTGTGGAAGAAATTTCCTGAGTATTTTTCTGTTTACAAACTAAAAAAAAAAAAAAAAAAAAAAAANNNNAAAAAAAAAAAAAAAGGCATTCATTTGAAAAATAAAAAGAGCTTGTTAATAAAAACATCTCCCTTCTTCTCAATATGAAAGGTAACCATGAATATTTGGTATGTCTCTGTTTCTTTTAACAAATAAGTTTTACATTTTAATACAGATATTTTTCTTACAGTGTCACTTCTTTATTTTGGAGAAGAAAGAAGCATGTCCTAATGATTCATTTTGCCCATTTTCAGCAGAAATATTACAACAAATTGTTCAAGTTTAAAATTCCAATATATGTATTTTAAATTATTTTCCTGAGCCAGTAGGTACTCATGAGTATTTTCTACTACAAGGAAATTTAATAAACATTTCAGAAAACTCAGTGCACCTTTTGTAAAAAAGGGACGAAGACCCACTTCTGTAAAAGGCAATGTGTGGGTTTTAACATTACCATTTAAAATTCTGTTGTGTTAGCTCATCCTTATAAAAGGAGCACCTCTAAAAAATAAAGCTATAGCAGTGATATTTGTATTAGTCAACAAAAAATGTAATTGAAATTATATTTAATAATCACCTAAGCTTGGGGAAAAAAAGGTAGTAAGAAAGAAAGGGAATGGGAGAAAACAGATCTAATTAATTATTTTCATTGTTAAATTATAAGAAGTAACCAAAATATCTACAGATTTTCTGAAACTGATTCTGTGGTCAAAATATGAAAGCCCAAAAATTCCTTCATTTTTTAACTGTTTGTCAAGTTTGTAACCAAAGGTGGAGATATTTTTGCCATCAAATAACCTTTCTGTAACCCAGTGTTAGAGCACTTGAAACAGTGTTAAAAATATTATTTTCCATCACAGACAGAATTTTTTTGTTTCAATTAAAGGTAGAGTCATTCTTATGTTGTATACATAACAGACCCTGTCTTCAGAGGATGCGTGGAGGACACTGGCTGTGTGGGTCTGAGAGATAAAATAAGAAGCTCATTAATTACCAACTCTTGCAGAAACAAAATGATCACAGTTCCTCTGTGCTTTGCCTTCCTCCAAATTCTAAAGTTGAGCTGGGTCATGCTTCTGCCTCTCAGATGGACTGGGATAGGTGGGAAAGTGACTGCCCCTGTAGAAGGACTGGTGTAGGACAGAGAGACACTGCTCTTAGGAGGGTCAGTCTCTGGTCTCTGCCTTAGGAATTATCCCTGATTACTTTAGTCTGCCAATTGCCAGCACCAACAGGAATCAATGGGAAGGGAAACCTTCCCTGTGTGGCACATCTGTTCTTTCCCTTTTTGTTTCTATTAGGCCCTGACTTGACTTTTCGTCCTGAAGTGGAAAAATTCCATTTTCCCCTACATTTCTGATAAGTTTTAACTCAGAGAATTGGGTTAAACTCAGAAATGAACTGTTGCTCCAGGAACTGAAGGATGATAGTTTCAGACATTTCTCCTTAGAGTTGTTTCAGCTAGGACAGCTCAAACTTGTCTCCCATTCAGCAGCTTGATCTTTCTATTTCTGACTTTAGGTGTGTAACTTCCCTTGAACTTTTTTAAAGGGGGTGTTTAAGTCTTCACAAGGATCTTGGGTCCTACCTCAAGTTGGATACCTTTTTCCTTGAGTAGACCTCAGGTGTATGGACAAGCTATATCAAAACAAACTGATGATGGATAAAGGGTTTTTATAATGTTCTTATAATCTTAAACATGTTCTTAGCCATGTTTATTAACTTCTAATAAAAGTGTTCATTCAACTACAGTCAGTTTTATCTGACTACCCACCAAGACTTCTCTGAGGGTGTACTTAAGGCTCTGCTAGATCAGGACTCACACCTTCAGGAAATGAGTGAAATTCTTCTTCTAATGACACGGGGCATTTTTTGGATAATGTTTTTTGAGTTGCAAGTTCAAGAATTTTTATTTCTCTCTTGGTACATTTTTAATATTTGTCACTTTTGTTCCAGTTGAAGGACACTTCTTCAATGATTTTGCTAAACCTGTTAGCTAGGTGCATTTTTGATATGTGGTATTCTTGTGTATAGTAAATTTATCTACATTCAGTATGCATTTCTGACATGCAGCATCTCAGATACTGACAAATGATTGATTATATTTGATAGAGGAAAATGATGTGTACTTGACATAAAGCAACTATACTGCACTGCCAATGCTTTTCTGTGCAGCTGGGAAGGTAATTTATCTATTTTCAACCTCCTTCATTTATTTCCTGTTACAATTATAAATAAACTTCAAATGTTTCTCTTTGTTTTGTTTCACCTTGCTCTGCTCCTTCCATGCCATCCTGCCGTGCTCTGCACTGTGGTTTTTGAAATATATGTTCGGGAACACTCAGAATTTACTAACCCCACCCAAAATTTATTATCTGATACAGTAAGAAATGGAAAATATTTTGCTAAACTCCAAAATACTCAACATTTTTTGAATAAAGAAAAACTCTAGCTGAAAAAAATATTCACAATATTTGTAAGAATCATACTTAAAAGAGTAAAATCTTTGTATCGTACACATTCATGAACACAGAGGTTCAGCAGGATGTTAGACATCTACACAGGTTCAACTCACAAATGTAGTAGGTATAATTTAAGGTACAATTATTATAATAGATAAACATTAACTTTGTATCAGACACTGCCCAATATTACATCTATGAAAACGAACTCCTCAAGACAATATATTTGTCAAGAATTACATCCAATATTAATAGGCAATGAGTGTGTGGGTACTAGGAACTTAAAGTACATTGTATTTCTCTCCAAATTTCCCAAGTTTATTGCAGTAACAGTACTTCACACCTTGTTTTATTGGAAACTTCTGTTGCAGAACATAATTAAATCAATTAGTGTATGGGCATGACACAATGTTCTGGTGAGTTTCAAGCTGAGGAAATGTAAATTGATTATGAGCTATTTGCAGGAAAAGAGAAAACTTTTCTTAAGGACACAACTCTCATAGCCTCAAAAGCTATCACCAAGTTTATCTCGGATACGGATGACTGCATCTGTAATGGTTTGCTAGCTTCAAAAAAGATCCTAAGATTTAGATTTCTGACTGTAAATGGTTCAAATAGAGCCATTCCTACTATTGTATCAAAATAAATAGGTTTATATTTTTCTTCTTTTTTTTTTCTTTCATAAAAAGTCGAATTGTAAGGCCCTTTTTTCCCTTTTCTTTTTTTTTGGTAGATTTTTTTTTTCCTTTTCTTTTTTAATCTATATATTCTTTCATGAGACATTTCTTGGGCGTGATACAACAAGATTTAGATGAAGAACTGCCAATAAGCTAGTGGGAATTGCCAATTAAATCTAAGGCATAATATTGAGAGTCTACGTATGTAAGCACAGCTTCAAGTGTTTCCATATGGTGGAAAAACCTCCCTGAACCTGAATGATATTTAAATTCGTACAATATAGCACCAGGAAAATAAAGATAAAACTTTGTTGCTTTATATAGAACATCATTATCCCCAGCAGGATGACTGCCTCTTCTCTTGGGACCAGAGTTTAAGATCAAGTCTGAGCATTCAGCTTTCCTAGGTAAATGCAGTTCATGTATAATTGATGTTGATAGCATTAAATGAAGCACTCATTGTGTCTTTTTTTATTACCTGACTTCAGAACCACACTGACTGCAAACAAAGAGAAAATCGAGCAGCCAACTCCTCTAGATTGGTTAATTGCTTCAAAGGAGAATGTGAGTGGAAAAGTAAAGGCATTTCCAGTAGTATTAACGAATCTAATATAGGTTGGCACCAAGTGGAAATAGTAATTTGACAAAATGAAGACTTTTTCATTGTAAAAGCAAAAATTCCCATGTGTTCATCCAGAGAATTAGTCCCAAGAAATTCAACAGCAAGTCTTATAGGCTCTTGCCATAACAAAATTACTGAAGTTTGCAGTTGACTTGGATTTCTGTGAAAACCAAAAAATGCTGACATTCCTTATTGTTGGATAAATACTCCAGGACATCAGATAAAAAAACTGATAGCCCTAAAGAAAAGTTAGTTTGAATAAATTTCTATTACATATTTTTTTGGAATTGTCAAAAAATTTCATTTGATAGTTTTAGAAAGGATTTCTGACTTTCCATTTTTTGAAAAAAATTAACTTAGAAACTGTGGTATAACCATTGATAATAAGAGGTGTGGAATCAAAGGTTTCAGAATTATTCAGATTCTGACATAAAAAACTTTTTTTACTTTCTATTGCACCTCGGTTAGAAAAGGTTCCAATACCCTTCTCTTTTCTCTGGAAAATTGTTTCCTTGTAATTCTGTATTCAGTGACAGCAGCTGGATATAAACTAAAAGGATTCTCAAAAAATGTTACATTACCTTCAGATCAGCATTTCCTGTTAATGGTAAAACCATATATATACATTATCAGCTGCAAACTAACTGAAGCATTATTCAATATGAAAATGTGCTAAGTCCAAAAGGACTACAAGAATGAAAACTGTAGACATATCACAGCATAAAATTAAACTGAGGAAGCCTCCTCAGGTTTCCATGTAAAAAGAATCATTAAATAGAAAATCATTAAGGAAGTTTCTCTCCCAGCCATTCCTACTTGAAACTAAGATAAGAAATTTTTCTTGTGCATGTCTACATATTTCATGCATAGTGTACCAGTGTGGCAAGTAAATCTTACATCTTTCTGTACTGCAGAGAATTCCTGTTAATTACACATCGTTCAAGTGTTAATTGAAGTACTTTAGTGCTTCATTTGTACTCTAGAGTCTCTAACTACATCCATTTGAATGCCCTATTTTAATGGAAGCATCAAAGCCTTCAATGAAAACTAGAAGCCTAGAGGTAAGACTAGAAACAAATGAGAAGAGAAGAGAAGAGAAGAGAAGAGAAGAGAAGAGAAGAGAAGAGAAAAGAAAAGAAAAGAAAAGAAAAGAAAAGAAAAGAAAAGAAAAGAAAAGAAAAGAAAAGAAAAGAAAAGAAAAGAAAAGAAAAGAAAAGAAAAGAAAAGAAAAGAGAAAAGAAAAGAAAAGAAAAGAAAAAGGGGGGGAGGGGAAGGCAAATGAAAGATTTAAAAAAAAAAAATAGGTATGAAGAGTGCCCTTGTCTCTTTAGTCATTGAACTCTTTGGAATCTGCCAGTCACTAGGGAGTTAAACTTCCTACTCTGATCATGAAATATCAAAGCAGCAAAGTTACCACTCAGGATACCAAAAAAGAATTATTGTATTCTCACTTCTAATGAATAATACTTTCAATTAGACTAAAAGGAATAGATGGGGAAAACATACAATGTTTTTAGAAAACTTCTTTGAATTGTGTCTTCTTCCAGTTATACCAATAGATTTAATAAATAACGATAAAAAAATTACCTCCATCTATATGCTTTGCCTTGAATCTCTCCATAGACTACCACAGCTACAAACACACTGCTCCTACTGAAAGACAGCAGTAAGAAATGTGAGCCAAGACTCCCTATAATTCCAGTAGTACCACTTATAATATGAAGCAGAAGATAGTAAAAATGCAACTATATCAGAAGTTCAGAAAATCAGTTTTATTTAAATGTAAATTAACAAACTCTCCTTTCCTCCAATCTAACAGAATTGCAAAGTCCACTGATTTTAATTAAGATGGGAAAACTGTTTTGATAAAAGAAGAAATGACCCCAACATGTGCCCAAAACTTCAAATGAAACTACATCTGAAGTGAATAGAAGAGAAAAATTATAGCCAGAGTTAACTTTTCCTCTATGCTCTTTTTATACTTTTTTCTCTTTCTTTCTTCTTTCCTTTTTTATTTTTTTAATTTTGGTATTTATAAACTGGAAAGCCAAAACTTTGCTACACCTCCTTCTATGAGTATGAATATCAACAGTAGAAGTATACAAAAACATAGAAACATTAATTGTAGATAAAGAATGTTTTCTGTTTTGAATGAACATTTCATTCGCAATTATACTTAGCACGTGCAAAAAAAGAAACAAAACCCAAAGACACAACTCATTTTAATCCAGCTATTTGTGCTTAAGATCTCTAAATAATCAAGAAGGTGAACAGCTACACATAGTAGGTGATAAGCAACGAGTACTCAGAATATAAGCAAAGTTGTGTCAGCTAAGTTTTCCCAGGAATAACTGAATACAGCCAGAGATTCGTAAGTCATTCTTGATTACCAAGATCTTAATGCATGCTATGGATGCCAGAGCAAGCTAGACTGTGGACATCTTTTCTGCTGTTCCTCAGAATTTTCAAATTATCTGAGAAAGTTTTGCTTTAAATTTTATTGGGTTGTGATTTTTTTTCACTCAGAAAAAACAGTCCTTAACAGAAAATAGCGACTTAAAATACTTTTGAGGAAAACAGCTACAGAGACAACGACATTCTCCTTGTGAAAGTGATGACTCAGAGAATACAAACTTTTTCCTTTGTGTACACTTTGTGTCAGCACATGTGTATTTTTTATTAGAAGAAGAATATTTTGAAGAAATATATGGAAAAACAAACTATTTTTAAACGAGTCAATCAGTAGAAAGAGGACTGATGTGAAAGATACACATAGCTGCATAATTTGTAATGACAGGGGATAATATCCTCTGCATATCACAAGGAGGAGAAACATACATCTTACTTTCCTAATATATTTATGAGTAGTGAAGCCTGAATTATCAGGGATGAATTAAAGTACAAAGGTCTTACTGAAAATATACACACTAGTATAGATTGTACTTGAAAATATTGTGGTATGTACTTTCTGGAAATTGATTCAATGATCCATTTTCATAAGATCCAAAACAAGTATCAGATAACTACCTACTTTAGCAAATTACTACAGTATCCAAGGCTGCACTAGTCATAGCCGCAGTACAATGCTAGTGCTGTATGTAAATCTATTAAAATGCTAATTGCTTCATCAAGCTATTACTATCACTAGTTGTCTCTGCCAATTCAATATTATCATCTCCATTTGAGTCTTTCTTAGAATTAGGGAGTCGATTATAATATTCTTAACATCCTTCAAAGGTAATCGAATGAGGCAATATTTAATTGACATGTATTCTGAAGAACATAAAAGTATACTGGTATTCTGGTTTTTAGGAATCTTTGGATTGAATTTTTCCCTTTCAGGATATCTCTAAAGGTGTTTCCTTGGGAAAGCTTTGTGCAGAATAGAAACATAGTACAGTCTTCTACAGTGTTTGCAGTCTCTCTAGGACTCAGTGATGTGTATCTAAATCTCTCTAACACTCATTCTGTACAGTCACTGATGTATTTGCAGTTCTGTACAGCAGCTGCTGACACATAACCAGTTATTTCAAAATGAAACCTATAATAACTGTTTCTTTACCAGGGAAATTTTGTCAAAACTGGCACCTAGATACTGTGATTGCTGTGATATAAACAGCTGAGAGAGGGAAAACTAGCCTGAGCACTACACTCATTCTTCTGTAGAAGTACGGGTGCAAAAGCATAAATGGCTAAAAGTCATGGTGGTTTCTTACATATTTTAATTTTTCTTTTTAAATCCTGAGCAGCGCTATATTTACATCATTTCACAGTTCAGCCTTTTCTGGTCTAATACCAAATGACTTTTCTCTAAAAAGCAGGGTAAGTAGACTACAACTATATGCTTTAACCTTGTCAAGAAAGCCTAATGTAAACACAAATGTTGGCAGAAAGCATATGCTAAACTTCCATCAAGTAACTGCATTCTCCCATTACTGCAAGTCTTCTGCAGTTTATTATGCTCAGTGATTTTGTCATGTCTGAAATAGCTGTATAATCTGTGCACATGCATCTTGGAACCAGAAGCATAACCTGTGGCTGCACATTTTAAATAGATGGATCTGTTACAGAATACAGGTCCAGATCGTGTATTTTAAGCAAACAGGAACATACTGTGCCTGTACTACCAAATAGATATACTTATTGACAACATTAGCTTTGCTCCAAATTCAGGCTTATTCTCTTTGGTGAGAATGAAACCAAAATCATGACCTTAATGGAGAAACATCTAAAACTGGGAAGCATAAACTACAGTGGAAACTTTTAAACTGGAAGCACAACAAAACATTTTAAGGGGCTCAAGAGCTCTGTTACCAGATAGTGGGAACAGAATAAATGATGATAACTAAGTAACTTCCCAACTCTGAAATTTGTGGTCATGGTAATGTGGTTTGCAACTGGGCAACAAAACATTACTGCCTTGGAGTGTTTTCTCAACTAGAATTTTGATGATAAGAAATGTTCTGGTTCATGGGAAGTACTGAGGGTTGAAAAACATAAGCTATACAAAACATTTGGGAACACAGCTATTTTCTCTGCATGAATGTTTCCTTTGAGTATATGCTCTCCACCACTTACTCAATTCCTGTAGTGCTGGCCAAGTTCAGAAGGACTAAACATTACCCAAGTCTTAACATGTAGTTCTTCCTCATGCCTGCACAGCTCTACAAGGCTATTTACAGACATCTGCAGCTTTTAATCCTTTTTCTCTAGTCCTGGTCATTTACATTCCTTGCAGATTTTTCAGTCCATTAAATATGACCTTTCAAGGTTCTTTTGGAGTTTTATAATACAGTTAATGCATGACTTTGTCCTCAGGGACAGTGTATGGAAGCAGCCCATGTGCTACCCTAAACAATGTTTTTTCCTCCTTTAACTGGAACGATATTAAACTGTGGCTCAGCAATTAAAGGTACTATGATTTTTTCAAGAAGCTTTACAGCCACACAGGTCTCAATACAAAAATTGGAGGCTTTATCCTCCTCAAACACAGCATTTTCCTCTTAAGAGTTGTTTATAGGTACATTGTCACTTTGTACTTCCACTACCATGGATAATCTTTCCTGCTCTAATATCACTAATAAGCAATTACAAATTATAAGACTGATTATAACAGTGAATATATCAATCAATGTATGTCAAATGTACAGATATATGGTTATATCTGTAGTATTTGAGTAACTGGAAGAATGCTTATGACATTGCACCAGAGCTAATAGCAAGAGGTGCAGAAAGAAGCACTGAAGCTCACAGGGAAATGTTGTTTATACTTCACTGTCTGCTTGGCTAGTGCTGTTTTTGGAAATGTGTGTTTAAGGAAAAGGTGTCCACAAACTGCTTCTGAAAGGACTGTGTTGACTAATTGAGCCCACTTAAATGGATGATAATTTTCCACAAAATGAAAACATAAGTCACCCATGACTGTACCTGATTCTAAATTTTTGAAATTTTTCACATAGTACAGCAATCTTTCTTTTCAGTATCTGACATCGAAGACCCTGATAAAATTCAGAAGTTTCCCTAATTTGCAAAACAGAAGGTCAAAAACAAACAGGCAACAGTTTCTCCTGGAAAAGAATAAAAGTTAATTGTTTCTATGTTCTGTTTCCACTGTAATTTAACAAAGTGAAAAAAAAAAATGTCCTTGATTTAAGGCCCTGGACAATGTCTGTGAAATGCAGTCTGTAGGCTAAGCAGGAGAACATCTGTATCCCGGGAGAGCTGGGCAGGATGCTTACTGCAAAGTGCAAGTTGTATTCAGTGTACCTTCAGCTGGGTGCATTGTGCCAGCAGCAAACTCCTGGGAGCTGGAACAGTGCATGAGCCAACTGCCATAATTTTTTTTCTCCTTTTTTAATCTTGCTGTCTCCTGTTGTGCTTCTGTGAGTAATAAGCATTCCTTAAGCTCTTGGCTCTGTCTGACAGCAGTGGCTGCGTGGCTCACAGATGGCTCACGGAGACTTTAGCCCCTTGTTTCTGTTGACTCTTGCAGGCACTAGGAGTTTTGTCTGTGACTAAGCAAATCTAACGGTAACTTTCTTTATATGAGGTGTTGTCAAGGATATTCATTTGTTTCTGAGACGCTGCAGAATGTTTTCCTGACTTCCTCAACTGGGAACAGCTAGGAGAGCAATTCCTTCTCATTTCCAGAGGCGTGATCATACTTACTCTGCAGAAAAGAGAAACGCTGACTCTGTGAGTGGTTGGATTGGCAACAGTTGTCCAATAAGCACAGTCCAAGCACTGCATTTTGTAGTGCCACGTCTGTAACTAGAACAGTTGATGCCAGAGAAATGTATTGACTAGGTCAGGACATTCTTTTCCTTTGCACAAAAAGAACTACATAGACATTATTTCCAGTATGCAGAAAGCAATTCCTGATTTAATGGTTGCACACGTCGACAGTATGCTGCTCTAGTGAGAACAAAATGGACAAGGCAGAACTGCATGTCTCAAAGAGGCCCTGATGTTTCAGGAGGTCCCAGTAGGCACAGTATGATCCACATGTGGTGTTCTGTGAAGCTTGCAAATGTCTCCAAAACATCATGTTGGTTATGTATCTGGTTTCTGAATGAACAAACAAGCAGAAATTCAATATGGATGTAGAGTCAAGTACTTAATAATAACCATAGTTATCTCAAATATGAAACGGCAGCTGCAAATGTTGTTGTTAAGGAGTTGCCTGTTTTTATCCACTAAAGAAGCAAATCTCTTTCCAGTGCCATTTGTTACATGAGTCACATTGTGTCTGGTTAGATCAGCCTGTGTTGTATCAAAAATGCACAGTGTGTGTGCTGACAAAGCCCAAAGCAATACAGTACAGGATACATTTTCAGCCTAATAAGTGGGAAGCTACAGCTGTGTCTTCTACCAATAATGACGCATTGTATTTTCTTTCCAACACGCAGCATTTCAGTCTGGGCTAAATGTGCTGTAGGCAGAAGTTACCTGAGTAAAATGCAATAGGCCTTGAAAACAAGTGTGTCACCACAAACCTGTAATATGGTCAGGAAAAATGTCATATCCTCATTATATTCTATATCGGTATAATTATTAAAGGTGTTCAATATACAGTTTTATCACAGTGATCCTGATGTAGCTGTTATGTTCTTGCAAGCTCTCTGATATGGGAAGGTTCCAGGTTTAAGAGCTGGATATATCTCCAATGCCAGATAACATTGTAAATCCTGCTCCAAAAATAATTTAGTTAAGAGGACTGAAGAGGGGCATAACCCAGTGAACTCCAGTCACAAAAGGTGGTTTATTCCCACCTGTTTATAGATGTGTTCTCCCCCTACCTATTCCACAAATCTCCTTTCTCCTTTTCCTCTTAATAATTTCAACATTCTCTGTACTTGTTATGTAAATGTTTTCCCTCTCACTTCTTAATTTTACTTCATGTGTCACCAACCTCATAATAATCAATCTTTACAAAGAGAACTTTATGGAGTAGAGAATTGAAAAAATCTTAACTCCTCTTTTTGTAGACTTGAGTAGGCTATAGGGATACTATAATTCTTGTTTAGCTGTGAAATATTTAGCTATTACTAAGGAATAAAGTGAACCTAAAGCAGCACAACATGAGTTCTATCTAATAGTAATCATCTTCCTTTTATTTCCTTCTTACCCATTTTCTTATTTCTATCCTATACTTTGACTACAAACTCTTTGGAGAAGGAACTGTATTTTTATTCTTTTCAGTTACAACTAGCACATGTATGCTGTATCTAATTAATAACATCAAATAGTTCTTGTCCTACTACTACCCTCCCAGTCATCTTCCAAAGCATGAGTCTCACACATAGGTTTTTGAGGCCAAAAGCACTAAAAGATACTCACATATAGGCATAGCTAATTACAACATGCATTTAGGAAGAAGCTGCCAGGACCTTCCAACATTTCTGCAAAATCCAGTGAAAGAAAGGGATTGCCCTGAATGATGGCAAAGCAAACTGTGAAGTACAGCACATAATACATCCATGAAAAAACACACATAGATGCCATCAGCTGCTTTTACACCTCTTGTGAACAATGGCTATTTATCATTGCTTTAGAAAGCAGCCCTTTGGATGGCTCTTTCCTAAGTAAATCCAGTACTAAGTGTCATTTAGGAAGACAACTCTTATCCAGAATAATTTTGTGTGGTATAGTCTTCCAAACTTTTCCTGTAACTTTTCAGGCAATTTATGAAATATTTGTTTACTTCATCATCAGGATATCTTCTACCAATAAAGAGGAAATTGCAGCACATGAAAGAGTGAAACTTTGGCCATCCACATGAATTTGCGACCTTTATGCTAATCAGCAAGTAAAGAAAACATAATCCCTTGATCCATATTAAACAAGTGTTCTCAGCAAACAAAGTCTTTTCGTCTCAGAAAATGGACACATTTCTGAGGCTTATAGCGTACAAATGTACTTTCCTGGTCTTCATGAAAAGTAGTAATTTTTTTCAGCACACACTTCTTAGTTGCTATTAAAAACATTATTTTGTTTAAAAGCTCCAGCAATTTCATTTTAAAAATAGCACAATTCTTGCAACATTTTGCATTTGGAAAATTTTGTCAGCATATTCCAGTTTCTGATAATTAATATGAATAAATTAAATCTGTCACTGTAAGACTATTTGTTTCCCTACAAGAGGAAAAAAAATCCTTTATGTATATTTATTACCATATTTGAACTCACTTTGTGAAATTTCTTTACATGAATGCCTAATTATTTCCAGATTATGCAGGCCAGTAGTTAGAAATCAGATTTTAAGAGACTGTAACACTTGTGCTAAGTTTCATTAGAACACCTGCACTGTCTGTGAAGAAGAGTAGTCAATAAAATCAATGACATCTATCTTTAACTAAAATAGAAAGGCAAAATGAATCCATGATGTACCCGATAAAGGTCATGTGCTAGGGACGTTCAATATCTTAAAACCATAGAATAAGTGGAAAAAGTCAGTCTCAGAAGATAAATCAAGACCCGTTTCTTTTTCTATATCATGGTTTCGTTTCTTTGCCTTTAGTGACCTCGATATTATTTTTCGTTAAGTTACATGTAGTTTGCTGGGTTTGAGGAGGTTTCTGCACAGCATCACAACAACGTAAGATTTGTAGGTGCTGTTTTCTGTCTCTAAAAGACAAACAGGCATATTCTTGTGATACTGAGGCTTATTCATTTTCAGTAACTCTGCTTTCTTCTCAAAACCAGAGTACTTGGAATCTTTAAATCAAGTTAGTATAAGGAAGAAGAATTGAGAAGGGGAAGGCAATATGAGCCTATATAATTTTTGTCCAAATACTTGTTCTTCTTTTGTACAAGAAGACTTTTTCACAAGTGGAAAGGAGTGTGATACAATCATCTGCAAGATGAATAGAGCACATTGCTTTTCCTTTAAGAGGCAAAAGAGAACAATGTTTGGATTAGCAGATGCTGCAGGAACAGCAAAGTATTTCCTTCTACCCACCAGAGCTTCCTGTGGGAGGTGCAGAAACCAGTGTGTTTGGCAGCTCCTGCTCTGTGAGAATGGAGGGAGTACTATTGGATGGAGACAGGTAGTGCTATCCCAAACCCCAGGTGTAACCCCTTTTACTATTTTGCTTGGATCATCCATGCTTTGGAGGCATGACACCAATTTCTCACAGTGCAAGAGAAATATAATCATTGTTGAAATATCTCAATGCACAGTGAAAGCCAATTAATCTATGTATTTGGGAAACTAGTAAAGAAGGAAATGTCTTCCTATCCCTCAGTGGAAAATAAACCTAAAACACTAACTGTGTTTATTGGCACAAAAAGAATATTTCCAATAATATAAAAGCTGAGGTCTGGCAAAGCAAATATTTATTTTTTATTATAAGGCAGCTGTCCCTGCCCAAATTAATTGTAGCATCAAAGGTAGTCAACTACATCAAGACATAAAGTATCTTGGTTTCACTTGTAACATATGTTCTGCCAAGATATAAAATGCATATTTGTTTGTGATTACATTGCCTTAGTACAGTACAGTGGTGTCTTTTTTTTTTCCAAGAGGTAGTTATTTCTTGTGAACAGTGGTCCATACTGGAACATATGAGGAACACGGTTTAGTGGTGGACTTGGCAATGCTAGGATAACAGTTGAACTCCATGATCTGAGAGGTCTTTTCTAATCTAAATGATTCTATGATTCAATATTGTGCAAAACTGCTAAGCTGTTAAGAGTGAAGAGCCAACTGGTAGTTATTAAATTAAAGTGCTCTCCAGGTCAATTTTTTTGCAGATAAATACATGTAAATAATTTTTATTTGAAGTTATAGAATCACAGGATCACAGAATCATTCAAACTGGAAGTCATCTTGAGCAATCTCTATTCCAATCTCCTGCTCAAAACAAGGTCAGCTGATCATGTAGCTCAGGATTTCATCCAGTTAGGTTTTGAACACCCCTGAGGGTGGGGCATGCAAAATCTGTTCCACTGCTTGGCTGCTGTCATGGTGAAAAAAGTGTTTTCTGACATCCAGTAAAGCCTGTTTTTTCAACTCCAGTCTGTTGTCTATCACCCTCCAACCAAGACCTGCTGTAAAGGGCTCAATGCTGTCATGCTGAACCTCCCTCCCAAACCCCTCCCAGAAGCTGAGGGTTGCTGTAAGGTTCTTCTAAATCTGCCTCTGCCCCAGGCTGAGCCACCTCTGGTCCCTCAGCCTCTCCTCAACAGCTGCGTACTCCATCCCCAACCGTCTTGGTAAACCTTGCTTTACCGGACCTTGCTAAAACCGGACCAGACTTCCAGATGCAGTTTAACAGGTGCTAAGTACAGAGGGATGTAGCAGAAAACAAAAATATTGCCAGGTTGTGGTTACAAGCACTTTGCCAAGGCTATCCCTATTTCTGGCTGGTCAGCATGCAGATAAGATTATCAAGCTAATAAAATTTTGGCTTACTTTCTAAAACTGATACTCTCACCCTTAAAACATCTACTTTCATAATTGTTCTGGACAATCAAGCACTTCACTTTTGCTTTGCTACAAGTACAGATTCTGAAAGCAAGGTAAAAAATAACAAATTAAGCTTCGCGATAATGACCTAACTGAGAGGGAAACAAAGCATCATTGTTACTATTCAGAGAGAGCTGACCACGCTGAAGGTGCAGGGTGTTTCTCTGGTAATACAGATACTGAAGATTTATTCTTTCTTTTTACAAGACCCACCCAATCCTTGGAAGCACCTCTACAAACACTGTTTTAATAAACCCTTGTTCCTGAACAACTGGGTCATTATATAATGTCCTCAGTTAGAAAGAAAAAGTAACGTGACCTAAAACATGAACACTCTCAAGTTTATGCCATTTATATAACAAGAAGTTAGATGAGCACTTAGTTCAGACTCTGATATTTTTGTGAAGTAGCCTCCTGCACTTTCAGATAGAGGCACACACAGATATTTCAGCTTTCTGGAAAAATTACACTATTCACAAAATTGCTGTGGATCATTATAGACTGTAAATATTCCTGTCTTGTGATTAAATTTGATTCCAAAATTTTAGTGCCACCACTGAAGACAATAAATGAGGAAATAATTTTGGTTAAGAAGAGAGTAAGAAATTCTCTGACTTAGGGTTACTAAAATGTAACCATTTTTGGCGGGGAGCATCTAGTTATTGAATGGAAGACACAAGTCCTTGTTATCCAAATCTTTTTTTCAGATTGCTGAAAAAGGCTCTAACAATTCGCAGGTTTAACAATATTCTTTCAGACTTGGTCTTAAAACTACTGAGGACATTTCTGCAACTTCAAAATTTGATTAAAAATTTAATTTATGATTAAGGGATCTAAATTATTTTAGCACTCATATTCCACTTTATCACTTACAAATTCCTCTCAGTTATCATTTGATACAATTTAATAACATTCTATAGAGATTCAGCTTCTGAGTTTGTGTTAAGAAATGTTTATATTAAAAATTAGCCATATTTTAAAACAGTAGAGCATATCATACTCAGACACCTTGACAGACAAAAGGGTCCATTTGGTCAGCTTTAAAATAGATGTGTGTGCTTGTGTTTTCAGGCAGTTTTATCACACTGTGACTAAAAAAGAATTTAATTTCTTTTAAACATATGAGTGACAAACAAAACATCAATGAGAAATAACATCAAATGCTGACAAAAGAAAAACAACAGCCTCCTCCAGAATCTCCCTCCAAACTGATTTCCCCAAAAATTCTGTATCTAGCTACTCTTTGGACAGTTCTTGTTTATTTCATATGTTGTGCTTATGACTGGAGACCATTGCTTCCAGAAAGTATCAAATAACAGAACGCAAACTTAGTCTTCTAAGGCCATTCTTGTTCTTCACACACAGCAACACATCTTACTCAAGATGTTGCCAAAGATTAAGGGGACTTCTTGATAACGAAGGTGGTTATTGGCCTACCAGTTTGGGGAATGCATGTGCATAGAACAGCATGAGGGGAGACACAGCTAAAGGCTTCCTTTTTACAGCTGCAGATAAGGATCTTATATAGATAAAGGATTCAGATTGAAGAAGGACTCAGGTCTTACTCAAACCTGTGATTCTAATGTCTGCAATATACTTATGATCTCTCTATAAAATGGTGGTGACCCTCCAAGAGAGCATCATGCAGAGAGTAAAATAAGATGTCAAGATTGCTTGTGCACAAGCAAAGTAAAAGTGCTGGAGAGCCCTAGGACTGCCTGACGAGTCCAAATGACAGTCCAAGGTAGTTTTGGACCATGTGAACTACCACTCACCTAAACTAGTCCTGGGCACATTTGGGAGTGAGCATGGGCCAGCGACTGTTCCCAGCAGGCATTTAACCTGGGGGGGCAAGAAGTTTCAATGGTTTGGGCATGGGCTGTTTCCTGACAGATGGTCCCAGTGGATGAGATGGTGGTGCTGGGAACATTTGATTGACTAGTACAGGTTTCACCTCTGCTGGACCACGGAGTAGTTTTAGGCCAGCATGCCCTGCTCCACACTTGTGGAGCACAGGCCAGCACGTATGGCCTGTCTTTCACAAAAGCTTTTTAATGTGAGCTCAGCCCTGCCATGATAGAGCCATGGCTTTGGGTTGTTTCCTAGAATGTTCAGGATATGTCCAGGACTGGTTTTGTCACGCCACGCGTAAAGCTTATTATCAGATCACTTCCCACACAGCAGGATCACCTGTAAAATACTTAGGTATGTTTGATAATTATCAAAATTAAAATCAGAGGTATGCTTTGCTCATTGCCATGTGTGATGGCTTTTCCTAAACTCTGACCCTTTAGGAGTTATTAGGTTCTCTGCAGAAACATATGCTTCAAATTTGTGCTAGTGTGTGTTCAAGTGATTTACTGTAGACTAATTAGATAATTTCATTGACACAATTAGCAGTAATATTTGTGGAAACAGCATATAATGCCTCACTTCTTGTGTCCTTGTTTTTTTCATGCCAATTATCCTCTGTTTTTCTAATCAAATGATTTTATAGGAGACTCAGAATGAGATACAGAGTGTGACACGAGACTTTATCATTAAAGAGGAAAATTCAACTCCTTGCTTCTCAAGGAGGTATTTTGAGACTAATCACTCTTTCTTATGCAAATCATTTATTACACCATCCTGGCACATAGAACCCCTTGTGAGTTTTTTTAGTTTAAAAGAAAATGCCTAGTGTTCATCAGAAAGGGAGATGCTGATTGTACTGAACAGAGAGAACAAAAGTGCAGCAGGTACTCTGGAAGCTTCCCCACTGGGCTCTGCTGATAGAGTTGAAGTTTGACCTGCAGTGACCTCTGTTATTTTATTGTCACTGGATGCCAATTAAGTTCATCACTAAAACTGCAGCAATCTGTTCACCACAGTTTGATATCTCTGCTGAACATATCATCTCATTCCCAGGTAGCAGTTCATGAATGAGTGGACCAAGATTCACCTGTTCAGCACACACTAAAATTGATTTTGAAATCAAGTAGCTGTATCTTTTATCAGAAAAGTCCATTTGTTCTATAAATGGAAACTAATACATCTGCTTAAACTGATGTGACAGTCAGAACATGATGCCATCCCAAAATGTTTGTGCACTAAACAGGTTTTCTAGGATAGAAATAGACATCTTGAGGCAGGAGTAGCCCAAGTTTGGCATGTAAGCTGCTGCTTGCTCCTGTTGTATGTGGTTTTCAGAGTTCTCCTCTGCAACAAGCCTACACATCTGGCAATGGCACTCGGAGTGGTGAGCATAGACACAGCTGGTCATGTGATAATTCAGGCATTTATGGATTTGGAAAATATGAGATGGAAGGTGTTGTGTCTGCAATGCACATGTGCACTCCAGATCATGAGGCAAGGGTATGACAAATTGCTGGGGAGAAGTTACATCATGAGACACTGTCATGGTCCCATCACAGACTCTGTGGCTAGCACTGCCTGAAAGATAAGGCATCTCTGTTTTGAGCTGATTCTCAGAAGGAAGCAGAGCACTGAATATACAATACACAAATTCTTCCCTTACCACAAAGATTTTATTTTTATGGGAAAATAGTTGAGATGATGAAGCTAAATGCATCTTATTTTGTACCACTGATTTTGTAACACAGCACTAACTCTTAGTGTGCACCATATAACACAACTGTAAAATAGAAATTCTAAATCCTATAACACCCTTCAAGTAAAAGAACTAAAATGTATTAGTTTTGTTTAAAAGTAAAACCAAAATTCCTTTATGTCCATGTGTTTTCTTTTGAACATCTGGACCTCAATTAAGAAGAGAAAATAATGTGTTTATAAGTCTGCAGAGTTTTCTTTATGTTTTTTTTTTCTGTGCTGCTGCAGTACTTTTCAGTTGTAGCAGCTATTTTATGAACTCATGAGCTAAGCAGTTCCAAATTGGAAATGTACCAACCACTCCTACTATTCAACAAAATGTTTTCAAGAGCAGTTAAAAATACCAAGGAAAAAAAATATCGAGCCCTCATTCTACATCAGATTCAAGCTTAGTAGTAACAAAAATAATCCTTTTGAGATCTAACTTGTCAAATAGTAAGTTTAGCATTCTAAATCTACATTCAGCTCTTGTTTACACTGAGAATTTCTAGGAAGGAAATTTTGATGGCTCTCCTGTCCTGGTATTGTCATTGGTGAGGGAGCACATGTAGGCAAGAGTCCACTATCCACATCTAATTGTTACCACCATCTGTCACCTTCCTATGCTTCTTGAGCTGGTGGTAAAACCAGGCTTGTTGGAAGGAACCTAGCCTTCAACATAGCTCATTTCCAAGCAGCTATGGAGGTTGATTAAACTATTCCAAGCAGTTAACTACCTTTTTATGCTTTCCAGGTTAAACACAAGGACAGCAATTTTTAGATATAATCTCCAGCTGTTGCTGGAGATGGAAGATGGTAATGACACTGGTGAAAGTGATCTTTCCCATACTTGACCCGATCTTTAGGCAATAAAGATTTTTGCTGTGATGCTACTATTTGTTTAATGGTGAGACATACAAAGATGAAACCAATTTGGTTACCTCTTAGAGAAAGCCTGTAGGTGGGCACTGGGTCTTTAGTTTGATTGCCTCTGAGACAGGCACTTACCGTTCTTACCTCTGTAGTAAGAAGTACATGAGACATAAAGATGGTGTGGGACCGAGGGACAGTACAATATTAACACTCTTTTAACTCTTTCATAGCTGTCTCCTCCTGAGAGGATAATTCCTCCTGAATTATCTGTCTAATATTAACACACTCTTTCAGGCCTCCAGCATTTTTGTGCTGTGATAACTATGATTTCCACCATAGAATACTCACCCACATCTCAGAGAGAATGGTGTTATAGATACTAGGACTATGTTGTACTTTTCTGTCTTGTCTGAAACTTACTCAAAACTCTGAAATTCACAGCAGTATCTATATGATAATGTAGTTGGTGTCCTACTTAAATTCATTAATTGTAATAAACAACAAAGTTATAGCCTTAGGTCCAATACAGGACTTCCTTAAACAGAGAGGCAGCAATGTCTTTTGGGCACTGCTATCCCATTTGGTATACACAAGGATTTATGCAGCATACAGTACAGTGTGATCTCTCCCAAAATTACCAGGTATCACTGAAAAACACTAAGCAAGGGAAATCTCAGCTCCCATGCTTCATTTGAACAAAGGGAAGCTGAGTCCATGAAATGTTTGCTTTTATGTACCCTTGCAAGGAGCAGAGTTCACTGCATTGCTTTTAGAAGCCAGATGATTTATAAGACTTGTGCCCATCATTTGCAGAGCAGTTTAGTTGTCAGAAAATTCACCTGGAAACTCAGAGACGTACTCAGGATTGGGTAACAAAAGGTGGACAGAGGGCTGAGGTTTTCCTCACTCAAGTGCCCTAAGATGTAGGCTGATCCCTACAAGTGCTCTGTAGAATTGGGATTAAAAGCAAAACTCTGTATAAAGGTAAGTATCTCACACGTTTAAAGGTGGGATTTAGAAGTCCTCTTTTTTAAGTGGATCTTCAAACAGTTAAGCCAGGAATGTCCAGCCTACTTAGCTGTACATAAAAAAAAAAATCTTCATTTGGTCAAAAGCCATATGATAACTTAGAGAGCCAAGAAGGTGACAGATATTCTTCAGGGGAGATGCTGTCCCACTGTAGATCAGATCTGGTTCTGTCAGTTCCCACAGGTCAGAACAGAGATCTACCAAAAATCGTCATACACCCTTAATCTGATGCCACTAAAAGTGTCCTCTCACTTTGGATCATTAGGATATCATATTAAGTGGCCACAGCACAATCCCTTACTGTGTTTAAAACCTGAAGTGAATAAAAATGCATTGTTAAGACCAGATCCTGTCAATGTAAGTTGTCCACACTTAAATAAATTGAACAAATTGTGGCTTTCTGCAGCATTCTACCTGTCTTAAATTCCCACCGGGTTTTAAGCAAGAGTTTTTTACCTAAGCCCCCAAGCCAAAACAGTACAAGTAAGCACATGGAGAATGGAATAGAGGAGTGATCTGAGCTTTCAGAGTTCCTGTTCTTAGGATACATTTGCAGTATCATATTTAAGCATCACCATTTTAGGTCTAGGCAGAATTTCAGATTCTGCCTAAATCATGTTTAGCATACATATTGTTGTTTGTTTTCTCAGTATTCTTACGCTGTTCTTTTCAGTCAGGTTCATCATATTTAAGTAAGTCTGTTATTCTCTGTGAATGTTTAGGTGTGAAAGCCAAGAGAGGAAGTGGATAATTCCTGTCCTCAGTCTTCCTCTTCTTGAAAACTCCTTCTCTGTTATGTCTTTTGGGAAGTCAGATGTTGCACTGAGGGCAAAATCTTATCTTAGTCAAATCAAAGGGAGGTTTGCATTGACTTCTCTGGAAATAGTATCGAGTCCTTAACATGATTTAACCCAGAAAGAACAGCTTTCTGAATCCGATTAAGCACATTCTGTAATAATTGTTCTGACAACTTGTACCTTCCTTTCCATGAGCTGACACTGAGCTCTGGGGTAATGTGGCTCCCAGTTAGATGGAGATTAAGTGATGCAGGAGATGTTATCTCATTTTTGACCTTCAGTACCACCTCTGTGGTGAGATACATTACTCTGATCTCTGGAAGGTGAAATCAGTCATGTTTTGCTGACTAAAACTGTGTTTTACTTAGCAAAATTATAAAAATATCTCAAGGAGGAAATGTATGTTATTGCTTTGCACCAGAGTTGGCAAAAGTGCACATTTTGCCTGTTTGGATTTGAGATTTAACACACATCTTTGCACAGCCCTCCCCCTCCTCAGTGTTCTTCTGAACAGAATATCAATGTCACCAGAGAAGAGTCATCTTTCCTTTTTTTTATTCCTCCTTTTCTGCTGTTACTCCTCAGTGAGCTTAAATTTCATTTACTTTGGCAAGAGGTCTTCTTTTTTTTTTTTTTCCCTTTAAAAGTTTTAATCCACCTTGCAACACCCCCCAAAAAGAAGCGAAATTGAGCTGCAGCGTGTACTAGGAGAGAAAAACCTACTTTATTTATCACCCAGCCCTACTTCACCATACACTGACCTAATTACAGCCCGCACCAGGCGGGGTAGGAGGAGCGGCAGAAGGAGCGCTTCTGCCACCTAGTGATTCCTGTCCTCCCGCAGTCCCCGCCAGCAGCCCTTTGTGCCATCGGCATTTTCCTCTCCTTAGCACTCGACAGCAGATGACCTTCCCCAGCCTGCCTGCCTGGCTGGCGGGCTTATCTGCATACTGCCCTCCTCTCCTCTTGTACTGCTCCAAAACTGCTTTCACGGGTGGATTCAGAACCACAACACTCTGTAAGGCAGGTGGGGGTTTAATAAAAATCACTTGAAATGATGTAAAGTACAGCAAAAAAAACCCCCCAGAATGTTCGAACAGTGCTAATATATATCTGAAAACAGAAAATATTTTGTATGCACAGATGTAGGCTGGGGTTTTCAAAGGGAGCACGGAGAGCTGGGTGCCACTGTGGCTGGCACAAATTGGATGCACAAATGATTTGGGTCTTAAGCACTTAAGCACTTGTACAAGATTTTGCTTCTCCCTCTCCTGCAATTATATTTTTGGTAATCTTAATCCTGTAAAATGACAGGTGATCATGCACCAATTAGCCCATTTGTCTATGATAACATTTTCAGCATGACTATCTATGGCTTAAAATGAAAAACATAAATGTTTTCCTATTGCTGTAGATATAAAAATATTACAGAGCAGACCCAAATTTGACTGTTGGAAAATTCAAGTATTTATTTCCATTATTTATCTTTCAACGGATGTCAATATTTTAGTTCAGAACTACTCTGAAGGTCATTTTTCTTAATTGGGATGTTGCTGCTAAATGAAATGTACATCATTGGCACCACTTGCTATGCATAAGTGAGAGTTTGCAAGCTTTTAAGGATTCTTGTAAGCAAATTTGAACATTATTCCCCAACACATGCAGATCAAGGGAAACATCAGCTATTATTTAAAACTCTGTTTTTAAAAAAAACCTTCATCCTTTTTCAATTGCTCTAGTGAAGGGGTCCAATACAACTAAGTTTTATACTTTACTTATATTTTCATGTAAATCCAAGTGAATGAAAATTAAGGTTTCAGGATGCAGCATTAAACAATCAAAAAATACTCAGACAATTGTCTCCACAGCCATTTCCTGTCATGTTTCTTTGGGCACCCAAGGCAGTATGTCCAGGGGTCTTTTGAAAACTTTGAAACATATTCTGCAAATATGTCTTCTCCTTGTAAGGAATATTATCATTATCTTTCACAAAGATTTCATATTGAGCCACTGATGTTAAACAGGGAACTAATAACATTCACTCTGCTCTCATGAGTGCTCAGATCATCCAGAAGGGTGCCTGATTTGAATGTGGCATGGTTTTCTTCCAGTCCGTATTCCCCTGCTGCCTCCCTGAGTGGCCAGGATGCTGAGGCAAGGAGGGAGAGAAGGCTCTTGCCACAAAGTACAGAGGGTTTGTGTGTCCCCACAGGCACAGACACATTTTTGCCTGTCTTCTTTGTATCCATCTTCACCTTGGGATCTGCTTTGCAGAAATGCTGAGCTCTCCTGTTCGTAACTAAAGCTGTGCTTCACACTTAAATAGACTCCTATGTCATACCTTAAGATGCAAATAATCACATTTTAAACATCTCAGATTAGCCACTCTGCATTCAAGTACACTTTTCACCTTTACCTCTCTGTTCCTCAGTTCTCCATGCATAAAAAGAGGCAATGCTCTCCACAGAGGTGTTGTGAAAAATAAAGGAATTGTTTATGAAGAACTCATATATATCAGTGATAAGCACTGTAGAAAAAATAACATGAGGAACAGGTCAAAATTGTGTGCATTAGATAACTTGCAGGAGTATGCACTGAACAGGAAGAGAAAGATGTTGAAAAATGTTGGCTAAAGGAGAATTGTTTATTCTGTATGTTGACTGGAACAGGAATTCCATAGAAATATATCATGAAAATACTACATCTGTACACTATATAATATTCAAACCATAGGAAACTGACCCAAAATTATTAAAACTGTAGAAATGGTTTTCACTTCTGTCCCACATAGTTACAGATCTTCATTCTAGAACGTTAAACTTGTTTTGTCATACCATAACCACTCTTGTGAGATCCAGTAGAATCAGAATCTTCTTGCTCTTTCTATAGAAATTAATGGATAGAGATTATTTGATAATGCAATCTAAAAATCTTCCTTTGATACATTTTTGAATTGCCTTAATATGCATAATTTTGACACTTTGTATTTCCCTGGAATCTTAGTTCTTTTTAGAATATATTTTTGATGTCTGATTTGGGTTATCTGGTATGGGTTAGGCACCATCTGATCTGTCTGTGATGCCAGACATTTTATAAATATATCAGAAAATAAATAAAACATCTCCTCTCACCCATAGGAGTTAGATCAAGAATGTTTCCACTTTTTTGGGTTTTGAGTGTCCTGTATTAAGGAAAGGTAGCATGGTAAAATTTGAACAGGGTGATATTTTCTATTGTGTTATGAGGGCAGCCAAAGTGAAGGTTACTCCAAAATTATTTGAGAGCCATCCATGGCTCTTCGTCAGTTCCTGGGAAGGGTTCATTCTTGGTTTCATTCACAGGACTGTTCTGTGCAAATCCTGAAATGGATCTAGGTTTGAAATTACAATCTCAGCTCAAATTATTTTACTCCACTTGCTATTTTAGACAGCTACCAATTACCCATCCATACCATTCTTACTGGTTTTGATATTATTTCTTTAGTGGAAAAAAAAAAAATTATAACTTTCCAAGTACATAGGTGTATTTTTAGATAATCAGGAAAGGCTGCAAACCCAATTGATATTCAGTATCAAAAAGAAGGAGGGAACAAATTGAAATTAGTTTTTATGTCATGGGATAAAGAAAACATTTGTGAGGCAAATTAAAACATGTCTGTCACAGAAATTAAAATTTAACTGGAATTTGAGCCTCAAAGATTCAAATATTAATACCTAATTTCTTCTCATATTCCCTAAAATTTTCTGAGTTCTGTTGGGGTCATTACTTTGTACAAAATATGTATTAAATATAAAAATTTTATATATATTTATGAAAGTTATTTGGGAAAAGTAATTTTCCTTATACCAAAAGTGTCATAGGTATAATCAACAAAAGACTTCAGTTCTTATAAATTAGGCACAGTAAAGCCTTCCAGAACACCTGCTGGTGACCATCAGCACATGAATATATCTTGCCAAAACACAGAATAAAATGATAGCATCCTCAGCAAAAGCAATTTTCTCTGGGTCCACTACAGGGAACTCACTCAAGGGACTAAAAATGTCCATAGAAACAAAAAAAATAATAAAAAAAGGCAGATAGCTGTGTTAAGTGTCTGAAAACACAACAGCTGAAAATGGGAACTTGTAGATGAATTTATTGCAGTGTCTTGTGTAGGAACAAGTCTGCTGATTGGTGGCCTAGATGTGCAAAGAGAGGGTGCCTTCAGATGGAAACTCTATGTAAAGGAAAAGTCCTAATCTAATGACTCCTTAAAAAAAAAAAAATTGTATGCACTACTAACTACTATTTCTTAGAAGTTTGCTTGTATCTCAGTGACTGAGAACAATGAATGAAAAAGCAGTCAGTAGATGCTTACTGGTTTTTCTCCTACTATTTTCTGGGTTATCCACATGGAAGAGATGTTGGTTTAGAAGTTTCTTGAAAAGTTTGCATCTCCTTTCTTCAGATGACATGCACTCACACAGTTTGGAGTCCCAATCTACCAGAGAATAAAAAGCATGTGGTCCTTTTCATAGAGTTTTAAGTTATACTAGAGTGCTAAAACTCTCTACTCTGACCTTAATTCCGGGTGTCAGGATCCAAGAAAGAGCTAAGCTAAGCTTTTTAAGGATGTAGAGGGACCCCTAGGGGACTCAGACTTGTTTGTATAGCTAGAGATCCATTTCCAAAAAGTGATAGCAGACAAAGATCCTCTGCCCTGGAAGCACATTCTGCAAGCTGGAGCCAAAGAATGTGGCTGGAGCCTTGTAAAACCAAGAGGAACTTAGTGAAACCAGATGGGCTTGGCATATCAGTGTAAATAGCAAAGCTGGGTCGAGTCCAGGAAGAGCACACTGGGACAATGCTCCATGGAGTAACAGTCTGGGTTGCATTTCTTCCTACAGACTGCTCTGCAGAAACCTCTTAAGAAATTGTCCCAACACAGTGAGCAATTAGGCAGATCAGATTTCCCTGCTTTAATTGGCAGGTCTGGTGGCTATCCTAGTAGTGGAGAAATCACTCCTACCTTTAAAATCACTTATCCTTGAAGCTCATAAAGTAAATTACTATTCATATGATGGTAGCACCTCTTGTCTCCAATCAGATCAGGTCTGATATGACTGGTACAAAGGGGCTAATCACTATTTGCAATGAAACAGATTACACACGGTATCAGATAGCTGTAGGAAAAGCAATCTCAATGAAAAGCATCCTAGATACAGTTAAAAGCCTTTAATTAGGTCATCCTTAGGATCCTACCATACAAACATCTAAACAAAGTGATTTGAAAACTATGATGTGTGATGAAGATATTCAATATATTTCTGGAGCAAAGCATTTCCACCTGAGTGTAGTTGCTATAAATTATGTTGCCAAGTGATAATAAATATTAGCTTATTATTTTTTGTCTTCTGATCTTTTAGAGGGAAAATGGTTTGAGGCAAAGTTCCTGCAACAGAGGAAACTTGCTTAAATCAACAATAAGGTACTATACAGAGCAATATGTCAGAACCACTAAGCCAGAGTGACGCACAGATTTAGTGTAAATCCCATGATCACCAAATGAATCCACTTACTGCTCACAGGATCTGTGACCTGCTGCTCTTCACCTTTCTCAGTTACAGGGTGACTGTACTGTCTTCAGTTTTGCCCCTCCACATGCCATGTCCTTTAGCTGCTCCTGCAACAGGCAGCAAGTGTATATGTAGAAAAGAAGCTGTGGTAAAGAATATTTAGACAGAATATAGTTTCTGGTACAGAAACTATACTACTGATTCAAAAGAGAAAGAAAGATGTTGGGCAGGTATCTGATAATTTTAAATTTGGCTGACACACAATCAAATTCAAACAATTTTGTGGTATATTTGTATTACATGCTACACAAAGAAACTTTAAATTTTTTATATATATTTCCAAAATATACTTCCCTTAATTTTGTGTTTGGTCATTCTTTATCATTAGAGAATATTTTTGTTATATATATGACTCTCCTAAAATGACAAGCAATGCAGCACATCCTAGGGACTTTTGGATTTCACCCTTTTGGAAAAATGCTTTGATATCTCACCTTGTCTGTGTGATTCATTGACTGAAGACAGCCTGACACAATGACAATTAAACATCTTTGTAACATTTCAAATTTCAGGCAAATGTGGAAATGAGAAGGCTTCTCCCCCTATTCCTCTACCAGCTTGCAATGTTTTTATGGGTAATTTGTCTTATATTTTGATCTGAAAGGTCTTTCTAGAAAGTGCATAAAATTCTGTGATCTAAAGACTACAGAATACATACTTTTAAAATGTTTTCAGATCTGTCTAAATACTGCTGAATGTTGCAACTATTTTAATGTTTTATCATTTTTGAATGACAATGACAGATAATGATTTATTTTAAAGAACGCATGCAATTAAAATAAAGTCTACATTGGCAACATACAGCTGGGACAACTGAAACAAATATCTCACTTAGGCACTAGCTTTCTGGCATTCAAATTACACCACAATTACACTCTAAAAATGTGCTGCTTTTTTTCCTTTTATTTTTCTTTTGCAGATGTAGGATGAAAAACATAAAAAAGATCTTCACTGCAGACCTATTCTAATACTGCTCACACACTTCCTATTCTGAAAGATTTCTTCACAGCATCAAAAAAAATGCTGAGATTACAGTGAACAACTGGAATGATGTGTGCTTGTTTCCAGTGCTTCAGTGGGATTATCTTAATTTTTTTAGATATTTCTATTACAGAGTGTTTGAGGTTTCCAAAACATCCTTGTAAGTGTATAATTTCTGAGTTGGTGTTATGCTGACCCATGTCATACACTGGGGGTAGTGGGCCCTCTAAATCACTCCTTGTCCAAGCATGGTACACTTAGTTAATCTTTCCAGCATTCCTGTGAGTCACCATACAACACACATTTTGTTATTCTTCATTCTGCAGGCTGAAAAAAAATAGCATTGTAATTCACCTTAGTCTAAATGATTCCAAGTCATGTGCATCCGCATGATTTCTCAATTTGTTGGTGAGGTCAAATAATCCCTACTGAGAAAAATCTTCCAACTGTTCTGTAGAAAACTGTTCTGTAGATTGCAGTGATCTTGCAGCAGCCTGAGAGGACAGCAAAAACAGGACCAAAACCCCTTGGTCAGCATAAATTTTATTGAGTGAATCCTTAATGAAGTTACTCAAAAGACATTACTAAAAACAACTTACTATCATAGAAGTCTCTTTCAGGAAAATATACTATATTAAAAATTTATCGTTTATTTTTGTATCATAGCATTGCAATGTTGGAACATTATGAGAGTTTGAGTATAATTTTTTTATTGTTTTCTACATTTATATTTTATACTAACATTTTCACCTTGCACTGTCATACATCATTGCTTCAAAACTTAACATCGAAGTGTTTTTACTTAAGATTATTTTGAGTCATGAGGTAAAGCTGCTATTTAGGACTGTTGCAGACATTGCCTTTTCTTGTACCAAAATGTTTTATTAGAAAATAAACAAAATAAAACAGGCTTTCTACTACAAAGCAAATGCTCTCTTGTTTAACTAGAATGAAGAAAATAGAAAGAAAAAGCAGTCTGTCTTAAGCCTGGTCTTCATGTTAACAGTATCTCAGGATTTAAGTCTTTCCCTTGCAAGGACTGTGGAGAGCCAGAGGAACAAACACATCTACAGTCTTTCCCTTGTTTAGGTATTCCATCATTTTGATTGCCATTTGCCAATGAGATGAGAAAACAGCTATTCCAAGGAAGTCAGATATTTTTAAAGATATGGAATAAGGAGGAGAAGGTCTCAGACCAAGGCACTCCCTCATCTTGGCAGAGGTGGCATTCTACCAAATCCTAGAGTCAACCAGACAAATAAGTCTTTTGTCTAACAGGAAAACAAAAAATCCCTATGGATTCAAATCCTACACAGAATAAATAAAAACATAGTACAAGATCAGTACAGTTACTCAGCCAGCCAGAAGAATGAAAGCAGATAAAATATATTAAGGGAACTCACATCAAGGCAGACAAAAAAGGTAATAAAAGAAGCAGTCAGCTGCACATAGTTAAATTAGCATGGAATCATTAAGACATAATAGGAAAAATAAATTAAAAAAAAAAAAATTTAAGACACCTGAAATGGAACAACATTACATTCTCGCAGGTAAATTTGCAAGGTAAAAAAGGAATAAGTCAAGTCCAGAACTCAGTTCAAAGTTCAAATATAATGTTATTATATTGTGTCCATCATTATAATGTATTTACATTTAACATTCTTAACAAAGAAACAAAATAAAAATATGGTCTGCAATAGCTTTTGCTAAAACAGAACAAAATTAAAAAATGAAAAAAAAAATTTTAAGAAGAAATTAAAGGATACAGTCAAACGACTGAAATCTATAAAGGCAGCATGGAGAGGGTTAAAGTATATAAGTATTGGTGTCTAAGATAAAATATATGCAGTCTTAACAATAAGACAAGGCAAGCTAAAAAACTCTTCAGCTTTAAAAGAAGGGTGAAATGAATCTATTTTGTTCAGAATATATTCTTCAGAAAACTGAAGGTGTGACCATGTAGGAAAATGAAAAATAAGATCCAGTGATAGCAGAACAAGAAGGCTGATTTCAATATCATTGAAACACCCCAGGAGCAGGAAGCCTGAGAGAGAGTTAGCAATGTCAAAGTACAGAAGCACTTAGACAGCATAGAACTGCAGTGGAAAACTTGAAATATATTGGTCTTGTGTTCTCCCCTTTGGGAACTATTTTTTCTGAGAGATAATGCAGATGAGGCAGAAAAGGCCTTTTACAGTGAAGTAGCAGTGTCTAAAATTACTTTTAAAATGAACAGCAAATGAACAACAAAATGAACACCATGGGGCCAGGTAACATTATGTAAGACTTCTTAGGGAAATTTAGATTAAATTTTACTTCAGTAAAGACTTTTATACTAGTTGCCATCGTATTCTCCTGAAAAAGCTGGCAGCCCATGCCTTGGACAGGTGCAGTCTTGTCTGAGGTAAAAGCTGGCTGGATGACCAGGCTCAAAGGGTGGGACTGAATGGTGTTGGTTGACAGCTGGGTAATTAGTGGGGTTCTCCAAG
The DNA here is from genome assembly GCA_013396875.1 of Vireo altiloquus. NCBI lineage: Eukaryota > Metazoa > Chordata > Aves > Passeriformes > Vireonidae > Vireo > Vireo altiloquus. The sequence continues at coordinate 41,885 of VZRF01002660.1, read as the reverse complement.
ATCCAGTACTGGGCAATCCAGATAATCTTTGATGATGATCTGGATGAGGGGTTTGAGTGCATCCTCAGTAAGTTCACGGATGACACTTATTTGGGCAGGACTGTGGATCTGCTGGAGGGCAGGAATGCTCTGCAGAGGGGGTCTGGCCAGGCTGGATCAGTGTGCTGAGGCCAACAGTAAAGCTTCAATTCCAAGTGCTGGGTCCTGCCCTTGGGTCACAACAGCCCCAGGCAGCACTGCAGGCTTGGGAAAGAGCACCTGGAAAGCTGCCCAGCAGAAGAGGACCTGGGGGTGCTGGTCAACAGCAGCTGAACAAGGCCGATGGCATCCTGGCCAGTATCAGCAATAGTGTGGCCAGCAGGACCCAGGCAGTGATTGCTTTTCATGAGTTCTCAATATTGATCTTCATTTATTAGTTCTTCTGGTCTCATATTTCCTTGACCCTAGCCTATTTGCATGAACATTTAGAGGTGTCTTTCTTTTCCCGTCAACTTTAGCTACTTAGGTGGTATGGGAGATGTGGCTTTAAGAAATAAAGATTTGATATAATTACAAAATTTTCCAGTGAGAATGCTGCCATTTGTACTGACTGAGTCTGAGACTGTGGGGACTTAATGACTTCAAATCTCAGACATACACTCTTCCTGAGCATGACAGTTTTTGACTATGACTTCTGTTACATGCAAAGAAAAAAATTACAAGTGACATTACAATAAGGAGGTTACAGAATTGCTCTCTTTCCACTTTTAATAAAGTATATTAATTAATGTGTACAGTAAAGCTAAATGCATTTCTAAAACATATTACATATTAAAATAATACTTCAAATTAATTATGACACACTTATTCACACTTAATAATAAAATCTACATACAAATAAGTATTAAACTACCTCTATAGGTTAAACTTAATAACTGTATTTTGACTTGTGAGACAATTAATGAATCTCAACATTATTTACAAATTTAAACATGAGCATAAGGAAATACTTCTCTATCAGCATAATAGAGATAATATTCACAGCAGAGGCAGTTACATAGAAATTTGTTTTCATAGAATATTTTGTTTTGCTTCTTGAACAAAACAGTATTTCAATATTTTTAGGTTGATAAATATAATTATCCATTGAACATTTATTCATTCTTTTGCTATTGAGAGAAATAGCATTTTGAATTGAGAGACACCTCCCACTGGGTTTGAACTTCATATCTCTAAATCATATGGTGTTATCAGTACCATTTTCTCATTTGATCTAAACCATTACAATGAAACTCAATATTTTTCAAGTATCTATAATTGCTTAATGGAAAAAGAACACTTTAAAACATAATTTGAAATAAGCAGTTTTAAATAATGACTCTTATTTTTCACAAAGTGATGATAATTGGAAGACAAGTTACGCTACAGCAGATAAATCTCTTTTTCTCCTCCCTGTGCAAAAAGAAGGGAAATCTTGAATTATGGTGGTGTTTTAAGAGGAGGGTAGAGATCTTTTCTAATAGCTTCACAGAAAGATATCATTTTAAATTCCCTTGGTCTGATTTTGACTACCTTCGAGCGTCTATGTACCATAGGGTCTCTCTCTCCCTGTTCCTCCGAAACATCTGGTCAGTGACAGCTTTCCAGAATAAATGGGTAACAACTCTGATCTGAGGCTGCAATTTCTCTCTTCTAATCCCCAGCAGCCTACTTGATTGATCCTACAGCTATGCTGCATAAAGATTAATATTCTATTTGTTGAGTATCAAACAGCAGTAGCTGATATCCAGCAGGCATCACAGATGATTTCAGAAGCATCCTCAATCTTGAGTTGTCAAGTTGTGCATGCAACTCTTCTACAGAATAGTGAAAGGAAAAACTGCAGGAGAGGAGAAGGGAAGAAATACAGCCCAAGACAACTGAGGCCTTGTGTAAAGGGCAGTCTTGTGGGATAGGCAGCCATTCAAAACATCTTCTCATTTCCAAACCACATTTGCAAAATCTGTTGCTGGGAAATCTGACTCACACAATTGCCACATTCCTAACCCCTTAAGCACTTTTTAACCTAGTCCTCCTTATTTGTTGCTCTGTGCCCACTAGAGTCCTTCAGCCTGAATAAAGATTTAAAATCTGTTGCTTTCTAATTAGGGCTGTCTGAGCAGATGAACTTGAAGCAAGTTACTCAGCCTCAGTACTGTATGTTGGACTGTGCCATTCCTTGGAGTGAAGTAATACATTTTTAATGATAACAGGTTATTTTGTGCTATAGCTGTATAAGCAGAACTAACAAATACTGAAAATGAAAGCTAACAGCAGGGTCTTTATATCTGAAGATTCTACATAGTTTTGATCAGTAGATTTTTTATAAGTGGTAAACAGCTTGTCATGTCTCAGTGAGAAGCCTATTATATTTTGGATTTAGTTTTGATTTCTTTGCAGATGAAAGTGAGTTGATCTGAATTGTGCTTTTGTTGGTATAGGATAGAGTTTCAATGCAATAAACACTTTTACAGCACTCAGAGATAAGCTCCTCCTGGCACTAGATGCATTAATACCTATTAATTTTAATGATTCCCTACAGTGGTGTATATTAAATAAATTAAAATAAAATACTAGGGTGTAACCTAAAACAAAGCTTCAATTGGGAAGCAGACTGCTCAAAAATGTACTTAGCCTCATTTATTTCAATATCTGAAAAATTACATCTCCTCTTCCAAGGAAAAGAAATACATGTTTCTAATCCTGTGAACTCGGGAAAGTTTGACGGTAGTAGCTTGAATGTGTCTTTTCCATGCCAGTTGAGCATTCAGAATATTAATGTTAGGCAACTGCTTAGCATCCTTTTATTAGCTACCCCTGGAGTTCCTCGTGCCACCAGTGGTCTCACCCTCTGTTCAAAGCCCTGAGATTACTATTGCTTTTGGTAGTCTGGCTTTATTCTTTCTTATCCACATCTGTTTCTTCCTTGATTAGCTGTGAAATATCTGGTTATTTGGTAATTCTTGGATGAAGCTGAGAAATGACGGTGAGCTAGCTGTTTAAAATATAGAATTCATATTTCATGGAGTTAAAAGGATGCCTATGCCACGGCTCTGTTTTAGCAGTATTGCTCATGCTCTCATAGAAAGCATTTTGATATTGTTAAGTGACTGCAATCTTTTCTTTCAAGGGCAAGTACTTGATATTTCAAACACAGAATCTCCTAGAATCATTGAAACATAGCTGCTAGCAACAGTATTTTCACAGCAAATACTTCACCTTGACATTTGCATCACACTCTGGTGTCTCTTTCAGAACTTGCTACCCCACTCAGCTTCTTGCAGCAAAAATCTGGATGTACTTATTTCTGCTCCACTTATTACAGATATTTCTGCAACTCTATTGTCTCAAACCCTGCTCTGTTCCTATGGTTCTGACTTGTGGGTTGCACGATTTGAGCTGTTGAGTAATGATCTTTTCAGCATAATGTATGTGGCAACGTGACTTCAAGATCAGAGCAGTGTAAGAGTGGAAGAAGAAAATGTGCTGATGATGTTTACAAAGGGATTCTAGTCACATATCTGGGAAATCTGAGCTATTATTTAATTTTGTTAAAAGTGATAAAACTGATATTGCAAACCATTCATAGTTAAGCATAATATACCAGTGAAGAGTCAAAGTGTTTTCTGTAAACATAAGTCATCCCTCCAAAAAATGGGATTTTTTAATCTCAAAAAAACCCCCAATGTATTAGATTTCCTTAGAGGTATCAATGAACCTGTGGGTTATTGTTGCTTTACTAAGCATATGTTTCAAAATATTTTGAAAGTCTTCCACATTATTTGTTGAATTTACTAGGGGTAAAAGCATACAGACTATAGAAATTCAAAAATCACACTAAATTTCACAATTAAGGGAGATCTGTAAAATATTTGTGTGACAACTTGTGTAATTCCATCATATTCTAAACAAGCTCATAAAGAAACATGAATAAGTGGAATGAAAAAGTTTAAAGCCAATATATATATAATTTAAATTGCTAAAACTAAAGCAGACATTGAAAATTCAGGCAGACATCATTAATGACTGAGTAATAACATGAAATATGAGAGTCAGGTCTTAAAAAAAAAAATCCTTTATACTGTCCATTGTGGTTATCTACATTAAAGCTATAGCCACCTGAGGAAGAGAACTGTGATGTCATCATGGGTCTTTCTCTATTTCACTGGGTCCAGTGTCAGAAGCAATCGGAAAAACAAATAAAACATTATCAATTAATAAGAACTGGTCCAAAGTCCAATGCAAAATAATACTGAGGAAATAATGTTCATTCACTGAAATTATCCAGCAGAAGTTTTAAAACCCAAATTTTCATTGAAAGCATAGCTTTCAGTCTTTCATAGCTTTCAGATTGATAGATGATATTGTGAAGGTAAAAACTGTAAATTGCTTCAGAGTACTATGAAAGAATAGTTTGGAGGATGATTAGTGGACCAATCAAAGTCTGTCAAGCATAATGATGTATCTTATCCCTCTTAGTTCAACAAGTCTTGAAAATGTGCATTGCTGGAAGGAAAAAGACTATGCAAATCTCTTACATCTTCTGCCTAGAATTTGTTACTGACAGAAATATAGAGCATATGGCCCTAAGTGGCCATTTTTATTCCAATTCTTATACAGGGCCATAGGTTTTCCCTGAAGCTTTCCCTCAAACTGATCCACAAAGCAAATGCTGTTGCAGCACCCAGCATCCCACTGTGAAAGCAGGCTTGAAATGGAAGAACTTGGTGCTCTGAAGTGCACAGTAAATTTCTGCCTGCTGGTGGTTTAAGTGAACACAAATTTCCTTGAAGGTGTTGTGAATTCCTTTATACTTACTCTGTAAATGCTGCACCTGAGCTTCTTCAGCTGGAACTGTCTCAGTGTGAAGTAGAGAGAAAACACAGCACTCTCCGGGGTGTGCATTAACGACGGATTTGATCCTAGTGGACACACACACACACACACACATGAGCACCCACACGCACGTGCACACACACACACACTCTCTTTTCTTGATCTGAAACCACCCAACTCTGCCAGTCCTTGGACACACTTCAAATGCTAGGCTTTCAAGATGGAAGGCTGATGGAGCAGTTAAGTCACTGACATGTAAACTACTGTAGACTGAAAAGTACTGACGGTTTAATTATGAATTTCATTATGTTTGATACAGTTCAGGGAACAAAAACCTTTGGTTTTTCTGGGTCTGTTTAGTTAATAGAAAACAGTGCTACTCTGAAGAATTAAGCTGTTCAGTTCCAAATGCAGTCCTCTTGTGCAGATAAGAGCTTGGTTAAACTTCAACTCCTGTTACCTAGCAGTTTTTAATTGTGTGAGGTTTCTGCTGCATATTCATTCCTTCTAGGTAGTATTCTGCAGGATACATCAATCCCTACTCCAAATCTTCCCCTCTTTGAAGTACCCTTCTTTGATATGATGATGGAAACACATGTGCATTTGCTCAGACCAGTCTCCCTTTGCAGAGCAGACTTGTGGTTTCCTTTTCCCATCTGTGGCAGTGTATTTGTAGATTTGACTTTTAATATTTTCCCTTCCAACATGGTTAGCTATGTAACTATCTTAAGAACAATCCCTCTGTATTAATTCATTTTGTCTGACTGAAAATTGCTTTTTAACACTTTCCTGAATTAACCATCAATTAATATGCAGATCAGAATTGATCACAATTTCCTTGGAGTACAGCTCTTTTACTTGGTTAGTGATTAATTCACACTTGTGACCTCCCTGAGCTCTTGAGGATACAGATTTTAATTTTACCTTATTAGAGAATAAATGCTATACAAATAATAGATTCGGATACTTGAAGTATAGCAAGATTAATAGAGTACAGGATGATGATCTGTGCTACATGGCATGCATTTGAAAGAATCTCGTTTGCAAGTTATCTCTGTTTATTAACTTTGTTTTATAGAAATGCAACACCTAGTACAGGAAATACCCTTTAACTTTTCACATTCTGCTATTACTACTTCAGATAGTAACATGAATAAGTAAAATAATTTAAATACAAGACTGGAGGCAGTTTGTTGAGTTGTGATTTTCTCCTGATGATGAAGATGGTGCTGTCTTTAAACCCAGGTCCCTTTACTTTTTAGCTTTCTTCAGATAACTGCTGTTTTTCCCCCCTGCATTATATTCTTCCACCAGGGAAAAATTCTCTCCTGGATCAGAATCCCCAGTCTAACGTTTTATTTTCCCTGGAATTAGGTGAGTGATGTCACGAAGCAAGAGCTCTGACTTGTATGCTGCTCATTCAGTCTGTACACTGGATCCTCAGTTACGAACATTTCAGTTTGGATTTCTCATATTGCACTCTGCTCTAAATACTCAAGCCACTGCATCACTCACATATTTCACTGTGTGCCAGAATTTTCTTTTGAACTAAAGGATCTGCTACATTCCCAGATTTTCACCTAGCTGAACTGGCAAGAGTTTCATGTGGCACATCTGATAGCAATTAACCAGAGTAGCAACTTCTGAAATGACTCTGCAATAACTGAGACTTTCAGAAAGCAGCAGGGTTTCACGTGAACTGTAACCAACATGAGTGTGAGTTTCAACAGGTGAGATATGAATCACATATTTTCATGGTAGCCCCTTATGATTAAATGCCTGCCTCAAGCTCCACCTCTGGTATTTTTTCACCCCTCAGACAGGCACTTGGCAAAATTACTAATTCCATTCACCTGCTCACAGTAGCTGTTACCACTATAGGAAAACTATTCTACTACATTTTTAATCCTTCTATACCTGAACTGACCCCACCTTTCCCTTCTGCAACTATCCTGAACCACTTTTATGCTTGCAAAACCCACATGGAAAATAAGCAGAAACGGGACAACAATGAGCATGATCAACGCATGATGGCTAACTAAAAGTGAGAGTCTGGGTATTAATTAAAGGAGTGATCAGGAATATTTTAATTGCGTATACCACTTCATGAAAATATTTTCTTTTCCAAAATGTACTTGCTGTTGGAGAAGTTTCTTAACTACAGAGTGGGATTTCTGGACTGATCCTGAGAAATACCCGCAGCCCCATGGAGAGAAAATCTGTGTGAGATGGACTCAAGTTCCTGTTTTGCAGCTGGGACTCAAACCATATAATTTCTATTTTGGAGGACTCCCTTTTTGCCAAGCCTGTTGAATACAAAACTGTTTGTGTGGTAGATGCAATAACCTGTCCTCTTACTTGGTTTTCTTTGGTCTTTTATTTCCAAAAAGTCCACGAAGCTTTGGTTTCTGACACAGAACCAGCCATTTGAGCTTCATTCTCTTTAACAGGACTGCACATGAAATTGTGCAGCAAGACTTGCATCCTGCTAGGATGATCTCCTACATATTCTGGATGCAGATTGATGTAGGATATTAACTACATCTTGAAACTGAAATTTGCCAGACTGAGTGGTGGATTATAACTGAAGGATAGCGTTTGTCCAAGAAGTATTTCTGTCTCATGTTATTATTGGGGTTCAGTTTCTAGTTGTAACGTGCACCCTCCCCATGTTTCCCAAAAAGCTTCTTTGCATCTGCAACACATCTTTGATATATGTGGAGTTTATTTTGGTGGGGTGAAACAGCATGATAAGTGAGGGCTTGGCCTTGTGGATACCCATTTGCAAGTTTGAAGTCAATACCAGTCCTCATTGAGTGATTCACTCAATTAATATTATATTACAGTACTAGTGGTGAAATCCTGCTGATCTAGGCAGGAACAAGCAAATGCCTGTCTCACCTGTCTCTGGCTGGACCTCAGAGCAGCTGCTTTTGGAAACAAAGCCGATGCAAAACAATTCCTTCCCTGATGGGCTGTGCCAGCAAGCAGCACTCATCAGTTCAGAGACTTCTTCACTGCAGGTCAGCTACACACACCACGTTTACCTCGCTAATGAACCCATTCACCACGTCTGCCTGCTCCCCTTTATGAACTGTTTGTAATTTGCCTATTCCTGCTCCAGCATGTGGCATGCCAGGACACAGCTGGTAATGCCCTGATCTAGCCAAAACCCATGCTAGATGTGAAGAGTGTAAACTGAGCAGCTTGAAGCTCATCACTAGCATCTCAAAAAGGAATATACTGAAAACAGTTTTCTACCTGTTCTTCCACCTATCACCTTTAGCTTAAGCATGTTCTGATATGCCATATCCAGCATCTGCCCTTGGATTTAAAATGCAGTTTTAAATAAACTTGTAAGACTAATCTTACCTTCCTCGTATAATAGCACAAAATTCTAGCAACATAATTACTTTCCAAAGTTTATTTTCTCTCCTGTGTGCTGTGACATGCCAAGGTAAATTTCCATTCCTTCCAAATGAGCTAAATAGGCAACAGGTAAGTAATTGAAAATTTTCTGATTTATGGAATCATTTTTAACTGGAGAGAAATATTCAAGTCTATAGGGGAATAAATGAATTATTCTACTATTTCATATTATTAGCACCCAAACAATAATTCCCATTCAATAAATTTGCCTTTTATCTCATTAAGAATTTTTGAAGAATAGAACAGAAGAATTGAGAGGTCAGATACAGGAAGAATTTTACTTAGTTGTTTTTTGGGTTTTTTTTAATCAGAGCTTTGTACCAATACTCTGGGAGTTTCTGTGGTTGATAAGGCAGAGAGCAGTGCCATATAGACTGAGTTCCTGACAGAACTTGGAGATTATATGTCAAAACTGACATTTACCTTTGAAAAATCGTAATTTTAAGGGAAATGATTAGCTCATTGATACATAGTTTCAATTTTAAGCCCCCGGACATATCTGATTATGACTTTCAACTAATTTTGTATCTGGTGCAAGCATTAATTGTGAATTTTATAATTGTAAAATTATTTCTGTATTAGGATTTCAACGGGAATAAAAGTATTATACTTACTTTGAAGTACAGACTGTCTGTCTGTGATAGCTTCAAGGATCAATTCTCACCGGGCTAAGTGTCTCACCATTTCCCTTCAGGAATGATACTTATCTGCCCATATGTAGAAGGCTGCAGCAATCCAACCCAGTTAATCTGGACTCCCTCTATGATTGGTAAAAAAAATGCTCAATAATTAGAGACGTGGTGGAAGAATAAGTATAGAAAATAATCTCACTCCTCATGTTGAATTAATGGTTTGAGTTTTTTCTTATCCTTATAAATGGGCACAATCTTCCATTTTTCTTTTTTTTTTTTTTTACACTATTTCATATTTAATAGCAGCAAAGGTGATTTCATTTTCTACTGCTACTGCTTCAGTTAACACAGGTTGGTAGAGTAGTGAACGAAGGAGAAAGGAAGAGAAAATAATTCCCAAACCCAGGAGTTAGCGTGGAAGGGCTGAGCTTTGCATTGTTTGGTGTTTTGGTGTGATGTGTCCCATTCCTCAGCTGCAACTTCAGTTCTTTGCATTGCCCAGAAAAAGGAGCTTCCTAAATGCCCACCAAGGACAGAAAGAAATCTGAACAGTGGGCTAATCTGCCCAGCCTATGGCAGGGGAAGTTGAAAATAATCACTGAAAGACACAGCAACAGATATATATGCCATGACTTAATCTAGAGATTATTGTATTCAATTGCAGCAGTGATATAGGAATAGTTGTCATATACTCTTGCACTGCCACTTCAAATATTTAAAGATGTCATTTCTCTCAGTTGTCTTTCTATAAACTTAGTACAATGTTTGGTATAACTCTAAAGCATTATCAATTTTTACGGAGTCGGTTGTGAAGTACTAATCTACAATTGATGCTAAATATAAATTTAGAGTCTGATGCAGCTATTTCCAATCTCTCAATAAAATTCAGCCTCATTTGTTGGAGAGCAGGAACTTCTCAGGTCAGTGTAACTGAAAATGGAGCATTTGTTAAGGTAAAGCCATACCAAATTCCTGCCAACTTCCCCTGCCCCAGACTTCTGGATCCACATAATCGACAGATAATTTTTTTTCCTTTTTATTCTGTCCTTTTTCCCCCAGGTTCCCTCCTCCTTCCTTGCTCTCTGCTTCAATCCTTCAATTTGTCAAAAATTTCCTCCAAGTATATAATTTTTTTGGTCCAATACCTTCCCTTTAACACAGCTGTGAAAGTTAGCCAATATCGGAACTGGTCTGATAGATGCTGACATGTTGTAGTTTAATGATAAACTATCAAATGTGAGAAAACCTTCCAGAAAGAGTTCGTGCCATGAAGCTGCACATAATACAGCTCTAACTTCATCTAGAACTGAAATGTTTTCCTCTCACCACTGAGCTTTCAATGAGAATTTATTCTTGGCACAGCTTAAAGATGCTGGATGCTATTAAATCTGGCAAAAGACCACTGGCATTAGCAGAATTATATCAGAGATTCATTTTGCCTCTTCTGCATTGAACAATCTGGTAAATTTCTGGATAACCGGTACCTCAGCAAGAAACTGATGTTGTTTTACAGTACCCATTAAAAAAAATTAAAAATTATTAAAGCCTAAGTAAACAAATTTGAATAATAAGGCTTATTCTTCCTCAAGGTAATTTGGTTGGCTCCATTCCCCTTAAAGGAGAAATGTCAATTTATACCAATAAAGTGTTTCATTCTGGCTGGTGATGACAAGAATGTACTATGCAAGAGCCTGAATTATGGGCAAGAACTGCACTGTGCACAAATAGAGAAGGGAAAAAAATGACCTTTGTGAGAGGTCTTTACAGTTTAAACATTTGAAAACAGACAAAAGAATGATGATGACAGGCAGTTGGATAAAAAACTTTAGGAAATGACAGCATAATAAATTAAAGAAAATGTGAATAAATTTTGACGTGTCACAAAGTTTATTTTCTGTTTTAAAGTGATGGTAATATTCTGCTCTTTTTGAAATATGAGGACTGAAATCCAGCCCCACTGATATTCTGGGAGGCTTATCACTGGTTTCTGTGGGACCACAGTGGTTCCTTTTCTCTTCTTATTTAAAAGAAGACTAATTTAAATAATAGCCTTATAAAAATGTATGTTTTCTTTTCTCTCTCTCTGGCTTTACTATCCCTCTTCTTTGTTCAGAATAAGATGTTCATTATTTGTCCAGTAAATGAATAATCTGCTAATTAACTGCACTTGTTACGTGATGAATATTCAATTACCATAATGGGAAGAGGAAGAAGATGTATCATACCTACGCAAATTAATTTGTTGTTGGGCAATGAATTTGCATCCACCTGGTTGTAATTGCTCATTCTGAAAAGCTATCCAGGTTTGCTATGTTTGAGAATTAAAGGAGCACACAGCCCATTTGTAACCATATACAAAAGGTGAATACCTTTTCCTCTGTCTCTTTCAAAAGTATTATTCAAACAAATTTAATTCAGAGTTAACTTGTGTTCCATCCAGTGATAAGAAAACGGAATTATCAAGTGAATTAAATTTATTTCCTGTCTTTGAAAAATGGTAGCCCTCTAAGATCATGTTAACCAAGAAGTGAGAGCATCCCCAATGGAAAAACAAACCAAACCCTTCCTACACTAAACACTACAAAATATACTTGAGTATGTAAGTCCAATTCTCTTTGTTCCACTCTTCTTGGTGGTGTCTAAAACAATACCAAAAGTGTCTAGCATAATGGTCCATATTGTAATCATCAAGGTTTATCCAATTAACACAGTAAAGAACAAAAGGGGAGCAAGTCCAGTTCATAGAACAGAATAGTCTCGTTTCTGTCCAAGGGAGAAATTTTCTGTCTGATGCTCCTGCCCATCCTGTTCCCTCAAATTTAGAGTGGAGTTGTTATTATTAGAGCAGTACGACAAAGTCCTGCATCTAAGCTACCTGTAACCTGGAATATTCCTACCACAGCCTCCACAGCAGTGCTACACCATATATCAGAACAGCTGCTTTACAAGGATGACTGCTTTTTCTGTATTTACTGACAATTAGGGATCATTGTGGTACAGTACAGGACACAGCTAGTAGGACTGGAAATGATCCAAATTTAATCCACAACACTTCTCTAACCTAAAGAGAAAGAAAAAAATGGAAAAAAAAATATAAAAAATTATGCAGTGTTAGAGTAAAGAATAGAATTACTGATGGTATATATTATCCAGCTCCGTGGCCAAGTGTTGGGGAGGAATAATCTCATTTGTCCTTTGGAAGGGGGAGAAGCCTAAACAAAACAAAACCTGCTGACATAGATTAATTTACATAAAAATACTATTCATAAATCCTAGAGAATCTCTGCACAGGCTTAGATTTTCTTAGTGGTAACGAGCAAGTGTTAAAGGAGTAAAAGGAGCCAGGAAAGAGATTGAAGTTTACAACCAAAGTTTATTTCTTGACAGCTGTCGTTCAGCACAGTGGTTTTTAACACTTAAAACATGAAATGGTGCTTCAGGTTTATGCTATAAGGTACGATGCAAAGGGGATTTGCAGATACAAGAGAGGATGCCTGGATGCTTACAAACATCCCTCTACACACCTTTTTCGCTCTACACAGAGCCAGTGTGGGATGTCATAGGGCAGTACCTCAAAACAAATCAGAAAATAGTTGTGGTAAGGTAGATCCCAACGCATTTTTGATATAAAGAAAGATTAAAAGAAGGGTCAGTAGCTGATTAAGTTTTTTATTTATTCAATGCAAAATATTTGGGTCTATTTCTTATACACTGTCCGTGTTTTTAAAAGTTTTCACTTCTAGGTTTTTTAATTTCTGGTTTCCATTAAATAAGATAGAAATATAATGAAAAAATACTGCTGTTTTAAATAGTAAAAACTTTTTTTAGAATGCTTTCAATTTCCAAAAAAATAGTCTTCTCAGGGAGGATAAAGGGCTTTTTCCTTTTTGTCTTTATGAAAAATTTTCTATTCAGAAAAATTTCTGCCAGATATAATGGCAATAAATGGCATCAACTGAGAAGTATAAAGGCCCCCTAGACAGTTCTGACTCTGTCCCTGACAGAGGTTAAGTTCTTTGTCAAGAAGTCATTGAGTTTACATGCTATTAGAGCAGCATGCTTCCCAGCCTATATTTAGCTGTTTGAGTGTAGGTTATGCATGTTAAGATGAGGGTGATAAAGCAGTTGTAGACTGCAACAGAAGGTGATTTTCTTTACTGCACATTACGGTTTATGTTACCGTAAAGCTTTTGCCAGGGATGAAAAGTTGGGGAGGATTAAAGGAAATGCTATAAAACATATCAAAGTGGATTGCATAAACAATTACCATGCTCTGGGAAATGGCTGATTAATTGACTGAAGTGAGACATCTGCAGGATGTTGGCACTATGGATATATCAAAGGATCTCAACTGCCTTGTTTGCTTTAATAAAAGTGGCTTAATTTGTTCTAACAGCGCAAAACCTCCGGTATTAGCTGGTTTGGCATCCTCATTGTTAAGGCAAAGAGCCCTACACCTCTAAGTACAAGAGTCCTCCCACATTCCACTTCCCTTCCTACTTCCACATTCCTCAGTGCAGAGACTAGAGCACGGAATTTTGTTAGACCTCAAAAATTAGGAGAGAGGCAAGATTTAACAAACAAAATGTGAGTGTGTGTATGTTTGGAAAAACTTACCTGCTTCTTTGACCAGTGGCTTCTCTTTGACCAGTATTAGGAAAAGAAAGCTCTTATTGTCGTTTTGCACAACGATAGTTTCCCTAGTACTCCCTTTTTATCTGCTGTAGTTTAAAAAAACATTCAAAAGGTGCATAAACAAATGTATATTTTCATAGTATATGGAATGTATATTTTCACTTGTTCCTAAAATGGTGTGGCTGAAAATATTTCTAAATATTTCATTAAGTCCAGTAAGTGTTAGGAAAATTTAAAACTTTAGGATGTAATTAGTAAATGTGACATATTATAAATGATAATCAAGAAATTAAACCACTGACCTAGAAAACCAGTTCCTAATGATAGATGCTGGTGTAGTACAGATACTCCAGAGACAAAGTAGGGGAAAAAAAGCCAACATCATAAAGTAGAATTAATTTTACATTTTAGAAATAGGATGCCGTGCTTGTGATAGATGAGTTTTGACTAGTGCTAAAGAAGTATTCACAGAGGTTTAAAATAACCACAACTCTTTCTTCCAGCATGGTTAAATTTCCTCATCATTGCCCAAAATGCAGGATATATTGCAGGTATAACTATGCAAATATATCCATGGTGGTTTAGCTGTGGCAGCAGGATCGTTTTCTTTAGAGGTAGAGTTTGTCGACAGAAGGAGTTTCTCTGCCTGCATACTTATGCAACTTCCCCCAGCACCCAGAGGTCAGCCCGTAAATCTCTTCTTTGTCAGCATAGCTGTGTCCACATGGGGTTTTTTGGCTGGCATAGCTATTTTGGCAAAGAATATGTGAGGTTTTTCGCACTCTTCACTGACATAGCTGCGTGGATAAAGCATTGTAGAGCAGGAGAGGCATGTACACACAATATGTCTCTCCCTCCTCAGCCTGCCTTTGCTTTTCACCTCTTCACAAATTAGTAACTTGAGGCATGGTTTGCTGAAGCAAGGAATAAACACAAGGAGTTTAAAGCATCACATCACTCTTACCCCCAGTCACCACGAGCAGATCATGGGATAAAGGAAATAGATGAATGAGTGGTGCAAGTTTTGTTGGAGCTTTTTGTTAGAATGATGATAGACACTAATAAAAAAAGTAACATACAGGCTTACCACTAGAAAATTTTGAAAATCGGCTCACCATGTCAAATATACATGGATGGGAAAAAGAATCATCAAGGTACTAATTTTCCACCAAAGTATGTTGAAGAATGAAGTTTTAATCTATTGAGAGCCTCACGACTGGGTTTGCTAAGTCTGGGCTCGGATTGGGTTTCTCTGACAGCATTCAGGAAATTCTAATCAAAGGAGAAGAATTAATGTGTAGACTTTACATCCAGGATACCCTGCCAGCCCATTTGCCCCTAGCATCCCATAGCCCACCTGACAATTAAGGAAGGGGTTTTCAAAGCACTGCTTCTTAGGACAAGGCCACTGAAATTTGATGCTTTTTTGCAGAGCCAAGTAGGTGTCACTACTTGTAACAGCAGGAGAAAAAATAGCAGCATCTTGCCTTCAGTTTCCATTTACCCATGAGAAGTGGTAAAAAATTCCAGCTTTTTTGATCCACATACCAAGTGTTCACGTGTCACCAAACTACTATCTTGTAGTACTACTACAAACTGTTCAGCTGCTAAGAGATCTAGGTATTATATTTTTCCTTTTTATGATTGTCTCCTCCCTTCTATCTCCTGTTGAGAGCCCCTTTTTCCTGTACTGTGTGGGCTGAGTCACAGTGAGCAACTGAAATGATTCTATAGAGTGACAGAAAGTCACATATAGGTGCTCCTAGGACAAGATATGCCTCTCTAGGAACACTTTATTTTATCCAGTATGTTACTAAATAGCAAGGTAGTTAGAAATAAAATAGCTGTGACACTTGTGTGTTGCTGGACATATTCTTCTCCTCCCATTTTTTTTATTTCCTCTCTCATTCATTAATGCCATACTTGAACTTCTCTCAAGTGGGTCAATGAATAGTAAGTAGTTTCCATATCAATGAAAGAGGGCTGTACTCCAGATGAGGTTTTGCCTGATTCCTTAGAAAGACAAGCCCTCAGTTCTTTTCTACAAAAATTGCTAGGAAAAGGAAGGTTCTGGTATGAACAAAAGTATTTTACAGTAATAAGTGTTTTCTGAAGAGGTTGAACAGTAAGTATTTACATAGAATACATTTCTGTATAAACCAGGCAGCTAGAAAATAAATCTATGCCAACAGTTCTGTGTAAATCCATTTGCTTGGACTAGCTGACCAGCCTGAGGCAGAAGGAAGCAGGAACATTCATTATTGTATTTATTCATTAGAATTAATTCCCTTCCCAAAGAAGGCCAGTTATTAATGTCTGTGTCATTAACAAAATAGGTTCAAGAATAACAACTGGAAGAAAAATAGAATATCATGAAACAGGTTTTGAAATGTTTCATCTTGCATAGTATTTGCATCTCTTACCAAAAGAAACCAAAATTAGTATGACAAACCAGGAAAGAAGAGCCTTGAATGCAAAGATAGTGTTTTACCGCAATAGGAAAACTTCTAAGAAAGGAGTGAAGGAAAAGAACAAAAGGAATGACAAAGCAGGTCCACAAATACTGGCATAAAAAGAGATAATTTATTCAAGTTATGACTAATGCATTCCTCTAATCATATTGTGATAACTGAAATCAAATTCTAGTGGATTATGGAGGTTATACAGGTCTGCTGCAGTTATTGTAACTGTAAATTTTGATGGTCACTTGATAGACATTTCAGCAAACCTGAAAAAAAAGAATGGCTTGAGCTGTTTTCCATTTTACCTCACCTGATTTGGTCAGACCAATCTGATTAAACTAGAAGTATTATTTGTCTTTTGGGCCACAGAAAGCAGGGTTTCAGTAGCAGGAACTGGGGCTTTTGGTATCGATCTCACCAACAGGATTGACAGTGATTGCCTTCCAAGCTCGAAGCTTGACAAGGGAGAAAAATAAAGGACAAATTCTTCAGTCAACTAGAAAATGTCAGTTAAGAGTCCTGGTGACAAAACTGTTACATTCCTGGATTGTTTTACACTGACACAGTGTAAAATGAGCAAGTAGTGTAGGACCATTTATTTGCTATCTAACACCACAGTCAGCCCCTGAAGATACTATTGCACTCATTTATTTAAGAATGGCAACTTGATACCTTAAGCATGAAAAAAAAAAATTACTAACCAGAGTGGCTTACTCAAACTGTAGTGAACTTTGGTCAGTGAAGAATCCAGAAAACATGACATCCTCTAGTCCACTAGCGTATGTTGGTGTTTGAAAGTGCTCCTTTTCACTTAACTGAAATAGCACTTAATTTATTTTATGCTCTGGCACACAACCTATAAAATACTTGCTTTCTTGTGCACTCATTTAAAAAAAACATCTTTAGAAGTTTTGATCATTTAACCAACCTAGTGGCCTTCTGTGATGGAATGACTATGTCAGTGGAGAAGAGAAGGGTTTCCTGTAGTTTATTTGGACTTCTGTAAAGACTTTGACATGGTCCTCCACAACACCCTTCTCCAAAAATTTGAGAGAGATGGATTTGATGGGCAGACTGTTAGATGGGTAAGATATTGGTTGGACAGTCACACCCAGAGGGTAGTGGTCCACAGCTCAGAGCCCTGATGGAAATTAGTGTCAAGTGGTGTCCCTCGGAGGTCTGTACGGGGCTGATGTTACTTAATATCTTTATTAATAACACAGATGAAGGGATTGAGTTCACCCTCATCAAGTTTACAGATGACACCAAGCTGAGTGAGGCAGCTGACAGGCGTGGAGGATGGGATGCCATCCATAGGGACCTGAAAAAAATAAAGAAATAGGCCCATGGGAATCTCACGAGGTCTAGCAAGAGTGGGTACAGGATGCTGCACCTGGGCCATGGCAACCCGTGGTACCAGCACAGGCTGGGGGATGAACAGAGGGAGAGCAGCCCTGCCTGGGAGAACTTGAGGGTGCTGGTGGATGAGAGCTGGAAATGTGTGCTCACAGACCAGAAAGCCCAGAAAACCTCAAGTGAGCTTACAAGAGAAGTGGAGAGAGATTATTTGCAAGGGCATGTAGTGACAAGACAAGGGGGAAAGGTTTCAAACTGATGGAGAGTGGCTTTGGATTAGATGCTAGGAAAAAATTCTTTACTGTGGGGGTGGTGAGTCACTGGAACAGGCTGCTTGGAGAAGCTGTGGATGCCCCATTCCAGGAACTGTTCAAGGGCAGGTTGGATTGGGCTCTGAGCAACCTGGTATGGTGAAATGTGTTCCTGCTACTAACATAAGCTCTATACAACCACTGACTTCACCCTGAAATATTGTACACCAGCCCCCTGCCTGTTCACACAACAGTCCATGCCTTCCTTCACTCCTGGAATTATTACTTTATGCTTCCTTTCCAATGTCTAAGCATCTTGCTTAATCTAGCATGTAAGATTCTTTTATATTTATGTTCTTTTATATCCTTAACCATGAGCGATATTTTGTCATTTGTTTTCCAGGTAGCATTTCCAAATTCTGCAAACGAAATGATTAAAACTAAGAAATAGGTCACAACCTTGGCAACCATCTGATGTGAGACAGTGTAATCTGCTAGCACACTGGTTGTCATGGAAACTGACAATATTGGATTTTTCCTTCAATGCAACCTGTTTTATGCATAAATTATTAGCATATTATTAACATATTAAATCTAAGGCACTGACACTTCAAAGCAGACCACCCATGTGTTTTATGTGTGTCCATGAGTAACTTTAACACATTCTTATTGCCGTTGAGGAGAGGGTTCATCAATTGAGGACTCCGACAGAGGAAAAAGTTTTCAGATTGGGCAGTACAGACTGGTGCTTTTGAGATGAAGAGATCTCAGGCTCTATCCCACTTACCTAACGACCCACCCAAGAGTTTTGTATTGCTATGCTTATTTGCTTTGCTTTTTTTACTGTCAATCACCTCAGAGCTAAAAGTTTGTTTGATGTAATACCAACTTTATGAGATACGTTGAAAATTTATACATGATTTGTTTTACTTTCATCTCAGCTGGAATAAAAACAAGATATTCTGGACTCTTTGAGAGAAACCAAGCAATTCTTTCACTCCTGCTGAGCCCTTTATTCCTTGTTTACCCTTTCCCTAACAGCCAGGAGTTAGCCATTCCTTTTCTAAACTCAAGGACTAGAGCTCAGCTCTTTCTCCCATCTTGTTCAATTAGCAATTTATTTAATGGTAGCCTCTCTTCCTGTGTTGTCTTCCTTTATCTGTTCTATATTAGTCTGCAATACATATTGGTTGCAAAGAAGTAGCATTTCTGAATGACAAAAGATACACTTAATCATTCATTTTATTATCCTCAGCCTGAAGCTCTGCGTAGAGTACCTTCAACTGTAGGAAAATTCCAGAGGCATGAAATGAGACCATTTACCTGTTGCCAAAGAACAACTGTCATACAGCACATCATCTGAGTTGACATCCACGTCTCTTTCTTCAGGAAAGGACATCTTGCCCTTAACTAAAAAGTTTGAAAGTTGAGAACAAAGGACTGAACAATGAACTGAATTTCATCTGTAAACCTTTGAAAAGAGACAGGGTGACAGTCCATCACTTCTTCCTTCCTGCAAACCCTTGGAATGGCACTAAAATCTCATGACCTGGAAGTTTTTTCTCATAGTACTCATAACCCAGTTTGCTTTCCTAATAAGAATTGTCTTTCCCATTGTACACAGAAGTCATATTTGAGCTGTAAGGGAAAATTAGTATAAAATGTATGTCAGGAGACAGAGGAGGGGTTAGTCTAAGACACAAAGTGGAACATTAAGGTACCTGTAGGCACAAGGGAAAGTTCATCTGAAATTTATAGTGGATCCACAAATTATGAAAGTAATTTTTCTCAGTGGAAATGGAAAACCATCAGTTCTTAGATTTCTGGATCATATTTCTGTGTTTTCTCTCAAAAAGTTGGTAAAGTCAGTACAGAGACCAAAGAATGCCTATCTCCCTCCAGTCTCTCCTGTCTCATTCTGAGGGATTTATGAAATCTGAAAAATCAGCTGTGCAAATTTTGTTCTTACATTATACACCATTTGGACATGGATAATTTGCAGAAATTTCATCCACTATCATAGATATAATTCCATAACCTCAAGATGTTACACGCTATGTCCCTTCAGGTCACCCATTTCCTACACCTGATCTTTGGCACTCAGCCTGAGCAGCTTCCTTTGGCTACTTTGTACTACTGCTGCTGTCAGAGGAAATATTCTGTATTTGCAAGTTTTGTCAAAACTTTCTCTTCCTCCTCAGTACTTTGGTATGAAAAATAGATGTGTATTAACCAGAATAAAAGCTTCTTGCTGCAAGAATTATTCTTATTTTTTAAAAAAGAAAACACAGAAGATGCATTCCCTTGCTATTCACCATAATGATTAAATTAGGCAAATGTATCTGCTTTTTTAGCTATGACATTTTAATGGCCCCTTTTTCTAATTTCCCTCTATAATGTCAAATACTAAGGTTTATATAAATTAGATTTCTTTATGGCAAGTAGAATGTTGCTTTTCTTGGATCTATTTTGACTGCATATTAGGTAATATGTGGGAGGGTTTTTTTGGTTTTTAGTTTGTTTCTTTGTTTTTTTCCCTCCAATAAGCTAATGAATATCTGTTTAAAAGTTACAGTTGTGGAGACTTAGGATTATTTTTTCTTTTTTCTCAATAAGAAAACAAGAATCTTGTTTTCCCTTTTTCTATTTTCTCTCAGAAGTTACAGCAGAATGTTGCCCTTATTTCTAAGATTTCCAGTATATTGCTGAGACGCAATAGCATGCAGAAGCAACAATTCTAGAAACCATGTCAATGAAGTGGAACAGGATTTCCTATAATCTTTTGATATGCCACTATGACCTTTCCTGATATTGATTTTCCCAATATTAATTCCAATATTAATTACAATCACCTTTGTAATTAACAAAGGTGAAAAGAGTTTTACTGCGGAATCAACAAAATGGACAGATACTATTTGTGATCCAGAAACACAGAATTGTCTTCAACATGGTTAAATTTAGAAATGGCTAAGAACAAGAATAGTCAGACTTCAAGCTATAGTTCTGTAAGCATTTTGGGAAACTTTTTTTCTGATCCATCCTATAAACTACATCATGAGGCAGATTTCTTAACTGACAAAAGGAGTCTGAGGGTTTATCATTTCAAGATCTTAGTCTTGATGAAGCAGGAACAGATATATTAAATAAGCAACTGTATTTTAGTACTTACTGAGATGCCTCTTAGCTAGATTATTGTGTAGCTTCTCAAGTGTAACTCCCTTTAGATCTAATCTCCATAGAAAGTAATCCATCATAAATAAACACACAGAGGCACAGGCCATAGTCATAACAAAAGAATACAGTTTTGTTTCATTTCATTCTATTTTCCCACCATTCTCTCAGTAACTTTCAAAGCTTTCTTTATTGTCATTTTGTTTTATCAACATTGATCAGAGATCCTGGTGGCAAGCCAGAACTAAGAGGATTGATCTCAGGTTCAAGTAAGAGAGAATTAGAAATGTGTAAAGCACAATGTATTTACAGGGATTTCAACTAAATCCAATTCCCAAGTTTTTTTCAGTTTACTTAACTGCTTTTAGTATGTTGTTGTAAATGGTTTTACCTATGAATTTTGGAGGAAGAAGCTTTGGTTTAATTTGTTTTTAATAATTTGAGAAGGTGGTATATAAGAAATTCAACTTATATGAACAAGTGAGAAGATAATTCTCAAACTTAATCATTGTCTTTGGACAAGAGTAATGAGATGAGTTCTTGCATGGCTTTCTGTTCCTGAAGTTGTTATCCTTGATGAACCCTTACTCACTGTAACTTCAGACCATTCCACTAAAATATTCTTAGTCACCTGTCACTTTTTCTGCTGTTCCATGCTTTTCCCACCAGATGGTAGGCAATAAAAGCAGGAAACAGAAGCTTATCTGTTACTGTATGCTTAAAAGGAATCAAACAAAATTCAATAAAGTGTAACAGTGAAACAATTCTCCATATGCTGGTCTGCTTTTTATGCTTGCAACTAAAAGGCAGCACTGGGAGAGATCTGGTCAGTGTTTGCAGGTAGTTGATTAATGGCATGAGTAAGGCCTACATAAGCATATGTTACATATGTTGTTACATATTGAAAAGATGCTATTGTGTCTCCTGTTCTGTTGTTCTCTATTTGTAAACAAAACTAATTATTATCAGGATATGCATTTTCTGTCAATTCCTTTAAGGAAAACCATTCATTCCACTTATTCTGCTGTAACCAGATAAATGAAATTGTCTCCCCAATGTGTAAATTTCTTCTCCTGCCTTGTTAGTGCTGTCTTGTACATGAAGTACTCATTTAGTTGCAAAAACCAATTATCATCCCTGTCTGGATACATTAAGAATTTTCCTACAAGTCTTTTTCTCTCTATCACATTTTAAGCAACAGTGTACATGAATTATTCATATTGCCCATATTGCAGGCAGGTTTTTTTATTATTAAATTCTATCATAATAATAGTTATTACCACAGTCATGGCAGTTTTATGAGTATTCTTCAATGCTATTACCTGGAAAGTTTTCAATCAAGACATATAAAAGATGCAAATCAATTTCCATAATAAAATTAAACTGTACCATCTACTCTTTCATCCTTGCAATAGAGTTGATTGACAACTTCGCCCTGATAGTTGCAGCTGATAACTTGCAGGCATAGTAATGGAGAATGGCAGATTCTTTTACTCTAATATTCTAAAAAATGCAGTATTTTTCTTGTCTTGTCAGTATTTAATGCTCATGCCACCATGCAAACACAGTGTTTAAGATGCAAACATTCAGTTTACAAATATTCTTCCCAAACAAGAGAGTTATTTCTCTCTGGCAATATAAGACTTGCCTTTTACTAACCAATGGCAGTGCTGAATAAATGAAATTATTTAATGGATTTTGGGAACAAATCAAGCATTTGTTATGTTCTGAGTAGTGCTGTTCTGCTGTGTTCTGCACAAAGGGATCTTTTCCCAAGGAGGATGTTTTCCAGGTGATTCTCCTAACTTCATCCTGCACTTTTATTTTAAGTTTCTCCCTTATTTTAGCACTACTTTAGCACAGGTTTTAATAAACACCTGATGGTTCTTCTTTGATCCCTTCCTGTCCAAGCACTTGATAACTTGTTCCTACTTCCTTGTTTGTTTACCACTTCTGTTTCTCTGTTTGGTCCCCAATTATCATTTCCTTGTGCTTTAGATCAAAGGTGCTGTTTAAATAAAACATAAAATGTAATGTCCACCAGTGCTGGTATTAACTGCTGTATAATTTTGCCTTTACTCTGGAGGTGGATTAAATTCTAATAAAAGTTTCAAATCAGGACCCTTGACTTCAGATCCATTTGCATCAATGCTATGGATAGCATTGATAGGCAGAGAAATGCATTCATATTCAGGAAGTTACTTTGGAATTATACTGGAATAATTAAGATGAGTATATAAACAGCATTAATAGGGATAAATGTGTCTTCTCCCTTCAATTAAGCTTCAAGTAAGACCAAACAATACAAAACATCAATCAACCCTAATATCTTGGGAAGTAAAGCAATCACCATTTAGAATCAAGAAAAAAATTTATTTTCATGATACAGATTGGGACAATTCTATGCATTATGTAAAGGTTAATGTTCCCATTTGAAGTTTCTGGGTGGCATCTGTTCAAAGGAGACTCCTGGAGGAGAGACACTCTTGCTCTATTCCAGTATAAAATCCTTAGACTCCTAAGAACTTCCACTTTCATGTTCAAAAACACTTAAAAAGATAGATTACCTCACACTTCAAGAAACTAAATCATGCAAGACTGCACTGATGTCTGTTATGTAATTCAATTTATTACGGCAAAGCTTCAGAATTAATGAGTGAATTACAATTTTTCCCATAAGCAATTTTTTATTTCTACAAAGGTCATGTTAGGACTATTATTATTATTTTTGAAGATGCATGATGAAAAATTAAATAAACTGTACATTTTCTATATAAATTTTCTATTTTCAAATCTATTTAGATGTTGTCTAGATTGCCATTTAAATTATTCACTAGTTTTTAATATTACCTGCATATCATGGCATCTGTCAAAACCAATTTCTGCTGAGAAATAATTGCTTTCTTCATCTGCAACATATCCTGAAGTTTGTTGATTTTTATCCAACTGGTGTACAGCAACGTATTAGTCATCTGTAACAGAATTTGATTTCTACATTCATAACTCTCCCTCTCCATGACCAGTTTACTGGCTAGAGTAATAGCTTATTCCATCAAGTTTTCAAAAATTATTCTAACTCTGAATATAATGTTTGGATTTGATAGTAGCAGTACAGCCCATGTCTAAAATATACAGTTCATGTGTACAATGAGACATTAGGACAAATGCTGTCATAATTGCTTTAGATAAACTGCGTTCTATACCACAGATCACTAGAAATTCCTGGGGGTGTTGGCTGGCATTTTCCAAAGGGCTAGAAGTCCCTTTGGAATTTGGTTCTCTTTGCCTTTGAAATAAACAAGTCCCTTGAAAATGACATAAAAAGATGGCAGTTTATCTACTAATAGCTTACTTTCCTTAAGTTTAGATTTTGAAACTATTCTTCTATGTCACCTGATTGCAATATAGAACAAGAAAATTCAAGAGACGTCTTTTCAGTCCATCCACCCAAACTTATATGCTCAAAGCTCTTTTTCAAACTCTAAAAGTACAGTACATTCATCCTTCATTGCCTCATCTGAAACATGCAAACTCCGCTGGTTGTCTCATATACCACCTAAACTGGTATCAGTGGTAACTATTCACAGGTCAGCCAAATTCTTCTCTGTCCTTATTCACGTTGTTGCAGCTCCATCAGAAATCTGTCAAGTCCACGTTTGTTACTGAGAGCTTTACAAAAATACTGGTCAGAAATCACTGGTAATTTACTTTTCTTCTTAAATGAATTTGTTCATTTCCTGCCGGGAAACTTAAATTTAAATGAAATCAATGATTTCAAGGCCTTGTCATGTTCACTTTAATCACATTGTCTGTCAGAGACCTGTCCATATCTATCTATCTATCAATCTGACCATCCTTGTACCTGTCTGAAGCCTGATAGATGCCTAAAGAGAAGGTAAGGTTTTCCATAATCTGAAAATTCAACATGGGAAAGGTAATTTAAATATTTAGAATTTTTTTTTTAAAAAAATAATAAGTAGAAAGACACTGACCACATTTGTGACATTTGGATTACAATGAAATAGTTTGACTACCATCTTAAATTGTGCTGGCTTTGTTAAAACACTATAATCAGAGAAAGAATGTTCTTCTAGATAGAATTACCTTGAGTTCTAAATTGGATTTTAAATTCTATTATTCTAATGTAATATTTTGTATCTCGTTTGGTAAAAGATAACTTGAGATCACACATGTTTTCTGAGGCTCTGCCTTATTCTTTAAAGCCAGCAACCATTTCCCATGGCCCAATTTCTAACTGCTGCCCTATAAATTCTTACATATCAGGTACGGAAAAATGTAAGGAGAAAACTAAATAGTCTGCTCAGGAATTCATGACTAAATTGTGGTTTACCTATATGGGCTTTTTCTCTCATATGTCATTGAATCTATTCATCCTAAGTTTCATATTTGCAGCTGAACTCCCTTTGATTGACCTACTGTAATTGAGATTCTAAGCAGATAGAGACCTCCTGTGCTTGCTTGTGTGAATCATTCCTTCTGATCCTGGTTCCCCCCATTTCCAAATCATTATTTCACTTTTTCTATTAAAACTTGATATGACTAACAATATAGTTTTCAGAACTAGACTCATTTCTCATGAATGACAGATATCTCTTTATTTCTGCTATGAATATTGTAAAAGAGGGAAAAATTAGACATCTTGAAGTAGTTGCATGATATCAAAAATTGCACTTTGCTTTATAATAGTAATGCTTTGTAGTCATCCATCAGTCTTCAAACACTAATCAATTTTAAGTTATTACAAGGTTTATAATGGAATATATCATTTGTATTTCTCTTATCTTCCCTGGAATTCATTCAAGTAGATTTTTTTTTTTTAATTTAAACTCTCTAACAGCTATTCTTTTCCTCTGACTTAATAACCAGAAAGGTCTGCCCTCATCTTAAAATAGAGTGACAATGGTTATGTCTTTCTGCTCTTACCATCCATTTCACTCTTCCATTTTTTAAGTGGCATAGACCACACCTTTTGAGAGATATCAAAGGAAAGCCTCAGAGAAATATTTTTTGAAGATTAAAGGGATGGAATTACAAATGAGTAAATGTAGTTTGATTTAATAAACCTGGTCTGAGGGAAAGAGTCTGAGTCCCAAGGAGTGCAATATCCTAAGAAAGGCCTTTACAACCAGCTGGGGCAAAGAAAAAGAAAATGCTGAATTTCAGCTTTTGAATATAAGCGCTCTGCTTTGAGGCTACAATCAAATCAGTCCCACATCAGACCTAACACGAATGTTACATTACTATTTGGAAGAGAAAGGTGTTCATATATGGGAAAAATCTGGCACTAGGTTGTTGGTTGTGTGCCTTTTTGGATGTGGAAGTAGAAGGCTGAAGAAAAATGAAAGAGTAAAGGTCTGGGTAAAAGGGAATGGCAATGACTGATAATGAAATCTTGCATGGCATGTTTGTTGGGACTATTTACTCCATTACAAAGACAGGGAGCTGTGTAAAATTTTCAGCTCTCACTCCAAAACAGCCATGTTTGAAAGCATTTCCCATCTCTGGCAGAAAAATTCTCTTCCATAATTATTAGATGAAGATGTCCTTATAACATTTGTTCCCCTTTTACTGGGAAAAAAAAAAAAAAAAAAAAAAAAAAAAAAAAAAAAAAAAAGACAAAATCCCACAAGTTTTATTAATAATTCTTTACTTACTGTCTTCAGGCTCAATTTAATGTATATCTCCACCTGAACCAGTAAATCTGAGATAAAGAATTCTAAGCAAATCCAACTGGCAGTAGACTTTGCAAATGTATCTTTTTTGCATTTTGTCAATCTTCCTTGAGGAAGAAAAGCAATTACTTCTTATTTCTTTCTTCATTTACTAGGAAAACTGGGTAATTTTGTGTGCACATGTGAGTGTGTTGAGCAGAACACTTGGTTTCTAGAATAAGTTCAGCTAATAATAGAATGGTTCTTTTTTGAACCTTGAAATATTGAAACATTTGAAGTTTTTTTAGCTTTCTCATTTTACTGCTGTGTTGACTTGGTCTTGGACTTAATGTCCTCACAGAGAAGCATATGACAAAGTTAGGGTATGTATGGGAAATCTATATTTAAAATAATTAGATCCTATTGTAATTAATATAATTAACATTATGAAAAATAGGGTTAAAATGCTATAATTGTTAGTGTAAAAACACATTAATCTTCCCAAGTTGTTTGAATGCTCTTGTACAGTAAAAGATCATTGTTCTTCAAATAAGAAAATAAGGGGTTTTTTCCTCCTTTTCACTACTTTATGACAAAGTTAAAACCTTAAAACAGTTTAAAGAGAGAGAGAAAGAAAGAAGAAATCTTGAAAGAATAATCTGGCAACAGTCCTTAAAAAAGAATTACTTATCCTAAATGCTCTCTGGATTTATAGCTGTCTTGTAGAATAAAGTGAAGAGGTTTTACAGGGTAAGATTTGATAACCAAAGACTGGACTAGTTAATATGTGAGACATTTCAGAATACACTTTACAACATTTCCACATTTGATTACATGCTTATTTGTTTCATTTACACTGGAAAGAAGGCTTGTTTTCAAGTATTTTTCGGCCTGTGAGGTCTCGTCCTCCATGGGAATTCACAGTTTATGCTCCCAGAGAGAAATGCGCTGCTGTTCCCCCAGCCTCCCCACAGGATGAAGGTCTGTGGCTCTATAGGGGCTTCAGTTCTGCTAGCCCAGTCAAACACTACAGGACCTCACAGCTCAGTGTTTTAGAAAACACTGCAGCTCCTCTGAGGCATCAGTTCCCCTTCCTCTCACCCAAAAGAGATGTGAGAGGTTCTGTTTCTGAGACCAAAAGAAGGATGAAATTCCTACAGCTCTCACATAGTTCCAGGACACATCATTTTCTTTACTCATCAGAGGAAAAGGGGTGACTAAGAGGATGACTAATGGTGACTAAGAGGCAGACACTGTGCTATGAATCTGCAAGAACATTCTTGGAGGAAGGGAATGAGCATGCCTCGTGTTCTATTTCCAGAGTTACCCCTCTCTTAGACCTGTATCAAAACCTTTTTTGGACTACCAAATGGTGGTAGCTTTTAGCAGCTTTTCAGTTTGCTGAGACTTTAATTCTTGCTTTAGTCAAGTCCCACAGGAAATGCTTGAATTTTGTGTTTGTCTGTTGTTTGTTTGTTTTTAAATATTAATTGAGTTTTTACGAGAAAAGTCAGCTATGCTACAAATCTTGTAAGAGAGTGTATTCTCATGAGAACCCTAGCCCAGTTCTGTAAAATTCAGGTTTGTAGAGTGTAAATATAAAATCCCATGTGCATTCTCTGAAACAGGATAAACCTGTGGTACTCAACTTTGTACTTCTGCAGAGAGGCTTCCAATGAGGATATTATACAGTAAAACAGCAATGGTCAGTCATTTTGGACTTTGTTAGGAGAGGCATTTTCTGGTTACTCAGCATGACTTGTGGGCATTAAGATGTTTTATTAAACACTGTTTAATGACAAATATGCAGTACTAATATAAACAATAATATTTTCATTTCAGTTATTTTTAGACATCAGATTTGATGAATCTTGAGGAAGACTCAAAAATATACAGTATCTGTTATGCTGAGACATCATGAGAAGCTCTAGAATTAAAATTCTTTTGCTTCAGTTATCCCACTGAATGCACTTCACAGTTCAGTCCATTATCATTTTGGTTATAAAATGTGTGTGTTTTGTGTGACCCAAAAGATAGATATTGCACCATGTATTTACAAGGTCAAAAATTCCGAAGAATTTACTGGGCGCTCCTCTCAAGGTAGTTTTGGAGCTTAGGATGGCTTTTTTTTGTTTTGGTTTGTTTTCATGAGGATGCAAATTAAGCTGAAAATTTCTTGAGCTTACTTGGAACACAGTATTGTTAAAGTTTTCTTGTAGCATTTTTGGGCTTGCTTGTCTAGAAAGGGATGTCACAATGTCACCTAAAATGTCACAATTAAAAATAGGGGGGCAAAAAAGGTAAGGAAAACTACATAAATGTTCTTGGAGCTTGGGGTAAAGAGGGGCTGTATGGGAAAAAAGGGCATGTATGTAGCCAGAAAAAAAGGGCTGTTTTTCTGTTGAGTTGTGATTCACTACCGCGTCTTTTTGGGAATCTGCTTTAAGACTTAACTTTTGAGATTTTGCATTTCCTCCAGCTGCTGGCCACTTGTTTAGAACTGCCTGGGGACCGGGGAGACGACGCCGGGCTCGGAGGAGCGGCGAGGGGAGGCGGAGCAGGTGGCTCCCGGGGCCGCGCATCCCCCGCGCTCCCGGCTCGCTCCCGGCTCCGGGCTCCGCGCTCCGGGCTCCCATATCCGCGCTCCCGGCTCCCCGCGCTCCCGGCTCCGCGCTCGCTCCCGGCTCCGCGCTCCCGTCTCCCGCGGCCCCCGCGCGCCCCCTGCGGGCCCCGCCCGGCCCCTGCAGCCGCCCCGCTCCCAGCGCCGCTCCGTCCGTTCCCAAATTCATCCTTGAACCTTACACAACAGGCAATAATGAAACAAAAACACCTTCTGCCCGGCTACAGAAACATTCATAAAGAAAGCGACCGTTCTTTATCCAACCCTGCGGATTTTTATGAATATATTGATCTTAAACCTCCGTAGATTTCACTACTCTTTTTTCTTTCTAGTCAATTTAATTTGTACCAAATCGGTTTTACATCTGCAGTAAAATATTACTAAAATTTTCTATAAATTTTCATGACGTGAGGATTTTCTTCATATGTTTTATTAGGTAATTTTAAGGAAGTACGTCCTGCACCATCTGTGTCTTTTTAAGTGCTCTCTGGTAATTTCACTGGAGCCATAAGTGTCCTCTTATGTCTTTTGTCAAGTATGATCTGGAGAACTGTGCAATTGTTAAAAGAGGTTTTTTATTTTTTACGCTGTTTCTGAGACTTCCTGCCCTTCACCCTCACTTTTAGCATATTATTTTAATCTTTGAAGGACAGATAACTGTGAAATAACAGCAGAGTGGGTATTTTCCCACAGGAGAAGGCAACTAATTCTCCATTAGCACACAGAGTATTCCAGCTGTGTGCAAATACACATCTGTCAAAAGCAGTCATTCAATGTCACATTTGAACACAGATTGTTTTCTAAATCCTTTTGTAATCGCAAAAGAAAGCTGTAAGTAATTCCCACTTCCAACTTTTTCTTTTTAACTGCAATTAATTTCTACAATTGCTTTCTATACCTATAAAATACACTAAAGAAATGCAAATAACTGTAAAAGATGAAGCTGTTGGCTCTCCTGAAGCAGTGGTGGGTTATGTGGCTTGCCTGCAGGAATGGATTCTTGCTAATTTGGTGATGAAGCCCTCCAAAGAAATGCTCAAATGCACATACTCATGTGTGACAGCAAATCATAAAATCTTTAGGTTTGGAAGAGACCTTAAAGATCCTCTGTTGCAACCATCAACCCAGCACCAGTATAATCACCCCTAAACCATACTCCCACGTGCCACAGTCAGATGCCTTTTGAGCTATTCCAAAGATGGTGACTCCACCACCTCCGTGGAGGGGCAACATAGATCCTGACCACTTTTACAGTGAAAATTCTTTTTCTAATATCTAATGCAAACTTCTCCTGATTCAGCTTATGGCCACTCCCTCTTGTGCTTTAACTTGAGACATGGTAGAACAGGCCAACCCCCACCTGGCTACACTCTCCTTTCAGGCAGTTGTAGAGAGCAATGAGGTCTCCCCTGAGCTTCCTCTTTACCAGAACAAACACCCCCAGGTCCTTACAATATTAGCAATACCAGTAATTGTCTGCCTCAGACATTAGCATTCATTGATAAATCTCCCTTTTGCTTTTCAGATTGACTCAGTCTTGTCACCACAGTAAAAACTTAGCTGTTTTCTTGTTCAATGAAACATTTTGTTAGTGCTTGTGAAGCCTCACACACTCATGAACGTCCATGAACACACACACACACACACACACATCAGAGTGATTTGATTGGTGTTTTTCTTGTCTTTACTTCTGAGTATTTTATCTGGCCTCTTTACTCAGTCTTACAGATTTCCTACCACATTTTACAATGAGAACAACTTCAACCTTCATAAACTTCAGTTTGAATTCAGTGACTTCCTTTTCTCAGCAAATTTTTACTAATTTGTAAAGATGAACTCTTGATGTACCAGTAATATTCCTTCAAGTCACTTGAGTTCCTTAGCAGGCTCCCACTTAATCAACCAGATTTGCTGTTCTGTAAGGCACAGGTCTCCCAATGTTTACGTTTTTCCTTCTGGGTTATTTTTTTCTTTCCTAATAGTATAATTCATACATATTAAATTTTTATCTTGGATGTTGAATGTATTCAACAGCTGCCTAGTCATCATCATTGACAAAATTGAGCAAGAAATCCTAAAGTGTCAAGGACTCAAAACAAACTGCTGACAATATTAGGATTACCTTATGACCTGTCTTTCAGTTGAGTTCCCTTAGTGGAGAATACAGGGTGAAATGTTTTAAACTTCTCTTTTTCATTTCTGCTATTCCAGACAGCTCCTAGAGAACCTATTCACTGCTCTGTTCTTCCCCTCAGAGGATTGCCACTGATCCATTCTATGCCAGATATCACATGGGTTTCAAATGTTGTCAGAGGCTTACAAAATCTGTAAAAGAGCTGCTTCACAATGCATGGAGTTACATGGAGCTTAACCATTAAACAGAGTCACTAGTACAAAAAATGAGACTCATTCAATTCTGACTAATAACTGAATTACCCACTTTTGCTCTAAGATGTTCCACAGCATGACCTGCCTCTTTTTTAATGGAATTTTTTCCATGGTTTTACTGTTCCCCATAAGGTTCTTTCACTGAACCCCTACTAATAAAGTAATGCAGCTGCATTCACTTGTCACTTTCTCTTTCGTGTGATCTGTATAATGCAGCATACATAGTGCAAGGAAGAAATCTCTTTTGTTGTTTACCTGGACTGGTGGGAGGTGTTCTTTCCATTTCCTCTCCATATTTTACACATTATTTTATATTTACATGTATCATATTTTATATGTCTCCTTTATGCTCCAAGAAACTTTTTGTTTTAACATCCAAGAATATAAGAAAGTAACTCTCATTAATGTAACATTGGACTAACACTGGGCAGACCCTTTCCCATCACGTTAGATGTGTATTTAAAAGTACATTACAATTATTAACCACAAGATGGCTCAATAGGAGAGGGAAATGTAGGTTTTTACATCACAAAACCATACCAGTTCTGCATTTTAAAACTGAATGGAATCTTGGCTCCTCGAACACGAGGATTGAATGTGTCCAGTTCCCTCTACTATTAAAAGACAGAAACAATGTCTTTTTAACACAGTTTAGATAAAAGACAACCATGAATTTCAGTTTGCTTCAATATAAAGTTTAAAAAAATAAGATTTTTCCAGACCTGAGGAAAAACAGAACAAGAATGGTGGAAGGAATCAAACTTTTAAAGGCAAAACTTCATTGAAAATCTTCTGCATGTTGCAGAGATTGAATAAGTCTTCAGTTATCATTAATGAAGTATTTTTACTTACTCTATGTGAATCAGGCTTTTACTAATGTGACATAAATTGCTAAAAAATAGAGCTCTGATCATTTAGTTGTCAACATTAAGACATGAACAATGTTTCTCCCCCTCTCAGTTCTTTTCTTTACTACTACTTTGTCAGTTGTCCATTATTTTGCTGCAGATGCACTTGCATGTAGAATCACTTAATATCAATATAGAATACAATTTTCCTTTCTTCACTTATAGAATAGATGTTTAAAAACTCTTATTTTAGTTGAAAATGAACTTCTTCAAACTCATACATAATGCTGGAGAGGTTTCTGCCCATTTCTCAGTGACTGAAGAAAAATCATCACAAAGGAAATAGAATCACCCTGTTTGGAGCAGCTCATTTCTCTAAAACTGAGAGATCCAGAAGTATCAGCTCCTGCACTGTACTCTATTAAGATTAAGAGGGAGCACTGGTATTTTCTCTTAAGAAGAAATAGGCTGGTTCAAAATGAAGATGTTTGTGGATAACCTGCATATTCCTGCATGCCTACTCCCGTGTTGGTGAGTCATAAGACTGTCCACACATGGCATACTTATTCCAGCTGTGCCCTTTTCCCCAAAAATGATGGAAAGCAGGTTGCCAGACAGCACGTCCAAAAGTTGAATTCACATTAATCCATTGTCCCAGTGCAAGACACTGGAAGCACTACAGAGAGCCCCTCAATACACACGGAACCATTCCTAGCAGGTAGTCCTCCAAAGCCTCTGTGAGAACATGGATCACATGAAAGTGTGGTTCTTGAAGCAAGAGTAATTTCTGCTCCCTGGTTATTGAAGATTATGAATATACATCTAGGAATGAACTGAGTATGTCAGAAGGAATATTCTTAAATGTCAATGCCTTTTCTAGTGTGAAGTAGTACTGCAGTGAAAAAATGAAAAAGTATAGCTTCCCTAGGATAAAAGAAAAAACAGTGGGAATGAAGGAGTAATGTCATATTCTCCTCCTCTCTTTAAATTTTGCCTGCTTTCCCCCTCATTCTTACACCAAAGTCCTTTCAAGGCAGGTGTGATTATCTTCATCATGTCTCCTCAGAATTTTAAAGTTCTCTTTGACCTTTCCTGTACACTAGATGATGGCTTTGGCTGCTACCTGCACATACTTTGGGAAACAGCCCTTCTCCTGTAGTGTTCTTGCCCCTTGGTGAGGATAGTTAGTCTTGGAGAAGGAAGGCAATGTGATCCTACATTCAGCTTATGAGGAAGGGGAGAAGAAAGTCAGAAGAACATATTTGCTTTTTGCTGACTGAAGAGTTCCTGGGGAGTAGGAGAAATGGTAGGGAGCTTCACTGGAACTTCGTGCGTAGCAGTGGCAGCTCAAAAGGGGGAAATATTGATAAGGGTTATGGAAGAAGCAGGCAGAAGAGAGCTGGCTGATTAGACCCTGCAGTTATGGAAATAGACTCTTTCGTCATCTGAATTACTTTTTCCTCCCACATCTGGCTCACCACTTGCTGCCTGGGAGCACAGTTTTGCAGCACAAAAGAGGCAGAAGGTGTCCAGAAAGCATTTTAGCACCTCCCGCCACCTCCACTGAGCATCCTGTGCCTCTGTCAGTCTGCTTTCCAGACACTCAAATTCCTGCCAACCTGCAAGGTGCTCAGTGTTCTGCTACCAATTCCACAGACAACTGCACTCTTTCTTTTATGGTTTGTTTGTTTTTTTTTTTTCTCTTACAGTACTGACAAGACATGGACAAGAACAATTGTCAAGTCTTGCACCTGATCAACTCTTTTTCAGTGTGATTGTTCTCATCTCTTTATGCCTGACATTTGTGGTGCTTCAAGCCAGACTAGCTGGGAGAGTAGGACAAGATTTGTGGACCAGCTATTGGAGACACTGTGTGTGTGTGTGTGTGCATGTGTGTTTGTGCCTGTGTGTTTGTGTGTGACACTAACAAACTTCAAGTTGTACTACCTGGAGTTTTAGGCTTAGGGGTTTAGGGACACTGAAGGGATCATACATTTCAGAGAGCTATCAGAGAGGCTCAAATAAAATCTCCTGGTGAGCTCTGAATCTTATCAGCATGCAAGGCAGAGAAGAATTGGGCCATTTGTACTGCTCATTCTTACATGAATAGATAGGTATTTGTGTTTTTGTGGTGCCTGTACAAGAACTGTAGTCTTGTCTGTGTTTATCTCTAAATGGTTGATCAGAGGACACAGAAAGAGTGCTGCTGGCACAAACTTTGCAGGAATGGTTGGAAGATGCAGCTTTGCATGTGTGTTCTGCAAAGACAGGGCTGCATACTCCTCTGGTTTCTCACGTTTTTCAGCCCTGGCAAGTCACTTCAGGAGTGTGAATGAGAGTTATGCCTCCAGCAAAAGACCTCTCAAGTGCTCAAGGAACAAGTGTGTACCTTCAAAGCAGGATTTCAACGATGCTGCCATCATTGTATTGAGTTCTGTGCTGTGGACCTGGAAACAGTCTTTCACACAGAGGTTACCAATCCCCGATACTGCCAAAGGCTCCTTTCCCTAGAATTTTCTGAATGATGAAGTGAATAGCGTCAACATGGCAGAAACATACAGAAAAAAGTTAATCATTTCAAATCTTATTAAAAGGTCATCTGAACACTAAGATGTTCAGTGAGATCAGGGGAGAGACAGCAAAATAATGAGTTCAGACGACAGCAGAAATAGGATCCTGCAAAAGGGTGAGAGAAGAATGAGAGAGGAGCAACAGAGTCAGAAGAATGAGCTGAAGTCTTGCAGCAGAGGTCAAGCAGAAAGACTTTCAGAGCCTCTGTTCCTCTCTATTGCTTTAGAAACATTCCAGGTTGTTGTGAGCCAGGAGCTCTCAACAATTTAGATTGATCAGGAGCTGTCTGCTGCACACTTCAGAGGGTCTTGGGGGAGCATGAGTCACATTGGCTCAGAGTGTTTTGAAGCACAGCTCCCAGTTTAGCTCCTCACGGAGAGAATCTAGTTCTTCTGCATTAAAACAACCCTGAGGACTCAGCTCTGTCCCCATTAAATATAGACGGTAAGGGTTTCCAAACCAAGCTGCTGCTCTGAGCCAAGTTGCTAATGTAGGCACAATATAACGAGGTTTATTCTTTCCCTCTAAAACTAGTGGGGCCAGTGTCTGTCACCCTTAAGGAATCAACACACCAGCGGATAAAGAAAAATGGTAAAATAAAAGTGTGCAAGGGCAAGAAGCTGCATAAGTATTCCTTCCATCAGTGATGACTCACAGCAGTGCCCCGAGTGAGCAGTGCGTGGGCACTGCCATCCTGCCACACGGAGCAGAGATATTCAGGAGACAGACTTTCTCAATGAGCTTCCAGCCTCCTTACCTTTGTCATCTGAGGATGGCTCCATGCATATTTTATGAGCTTGGATGTTGTCTTTTCTAGCTAAGTAAAAATAATTTGCAAACTCCTATAAGACAATGGAAAAGAAAAAGTGAAATCAATCCCTTTAAACTGTATTTTCTTGCAGTCATTACTTGAGTATTGATTTTTAGTGAGATCTTCCAGAACAGTACATTTTGACCCGCCTATGCTTAAATGGTATGACTGAGATACAATGTGTTTAAAACTCAGATTTATCTTACTAAATTGGGTATATATGGTTTATAGGATGTGATCTCTTGAAGCTGAAAAAGGTCATACATTCAGAAAAAATCAGAGGGACTTGCTCTAAATTATAGACATTACAACTTAATGATATATTAATTATCTGAATTTATATAAAATACTTACATAAAGGTATTTGATATGTCAGATTTAAAAGGTCTTGAATAATTTTCTAATCTGAATGTTTGTAAATAATTTTCAGCTTTGAACTATAACAATTACTGAAATAAATGGTCAGGTTTAAGTGTTTAATGGAAAATTTTAAAACTTGTTTCTTTCAATTATACAAAAGCCCTCACTTTTCATGCCTCAAAACACAACCCCCCATCTTTCAGATACCATTAGAGCAATCTATATGTAATACTCAAGATATCTTATGCTTCAGTTATCCATTGTTTTTTTAAATGTCCGTGTGTACCTGGAAACCATTGTCTCTAACAAAGGAAAATAAACATTTTAAGTAACTAAATAAATTCATAAGCCAAGCAGAAAGCCAAAAAAATCACAATGCAGGCTAAGTGTAATTTAAATTACACTGTCCAAAAGGAGAAATCAAGACATTTTTTGAATAAGATGATGAAAAAAAACCTGAAATCCAGTACAGTCAAAAAAACATTTCTGGCATAGTTAGGGCTATGATTTTGATTTGTTGATTAGTGTCTTGGGTCAAATTGAGAATTAGAGTTCTGCTCAAGGAAACACCACCGCTGTTTTGATTTTCATGTGCTCAGAGAAGCAGGGCTTCAGAGGTCATTACATCCTTGAATGCATCCTGAGCAGCAAAGGCAACAAAGCAGGGGCAAGGACTAGAAGTAATGGCTGAGAACTCTTGGTTTGCCTGATGTGAAGAGAAGGCTGAGGGAGACCTCACTGCTCTCTGCAATGCTCTCCTTCCTGAGGAGGTGATGTGGAGGTGCTGATCTCTTCTCCCTGGAATCCAGTGGCAGGACACATGGACATGGTTCAAAGCTGCACCAGAGGAAGTTTGGACCGGACATCAGGAAGCATTTCTTTACCAAGAGGGTGATAAAATGCTGGAAATGGCTTCCCAGGGAGGTGGTCAATGCCTCAACCTCGACCTCAGCTTTTACTTTTCTTACCCCATCTCTGCATGCCCTGGCAATGCCCTTGGCGTTCTCAGTGGTATTTGTCCACATTTCCATCTTTGGTGCATCTCTCTTGGTTCTGAGCAGGCTCAGAGAAGGGATCACTTGCTCTGGCTACTTTCCTTACCTCCAAAGGAGATGAATGGTTTTTGTGCTTCCAGGAGCATGTTCTTGAGAAACTTCCAGCAGTCACTGGCTCTTTTATTCTCCATGGAAGTTTCCCATGGAATCCCTCCCAGAGCTGAAGTTTGTTTCTGAAATCTAAAACCTTTTTCTTAGTACTAACCTTCAGTGTGCTCAGCAGGATCCCAAGTTCCACAATATTTTTATCATTGCATCCAAGGCTATTGAGATATTGAGAGCTTTAAATATTCATAAATTTTAAATTGTCTGCTTCTTTTGTATTATGTATTTATTTTTATTTACGGAGGTTGAAAATCTAGGGACTGCTCGGCCTGAAGAGTAGAAACTTCCAGGGGATATGATCAATGGATATAAATATTTTATGGGAAGGAATGAAGAAGAAGGAGTCATGATCTTCTGAATGGTGTCCTGTGACAGGACAAAAGGCAACTGGAATAAAATAAAACAAATGAAAATACATCTGAATGCAACAAAACACTGTTTTGTTAAGAGACTGGTCAAACATGGGATCATGTTGCCTGGCTGGGCCTGATGTTGAGTGTTCTGCTCTAGTTGGCTGTGACTGAGCAGGAGGATTGGACTAGATATCAAAATGTACTTCTTGATACAGAGGATTTTCTGAAGCTGTGATTCAGAGAAATATTTCTTTCCTTCTTTGAGAATTTGCTGATACACTATTTGAAAGAAGGTCTGTAATGTGCTGGTTTGGGCTGGGATAGAGTTACTTTTCTTCTGCATGGCTAGTATGGGACTACATTTTGGATAGTTTTGTCTAGGAAGTCTGAAAGGATAATTTTCAAATTTTTCATTAAGTCAGTGAGAACAGTTCAGCCAATAATAAGCACTTTAAAAAATCAAATTCATTTTATTAGCAACTAAACAATTATGAAATGTTTTTTAATGAAAATATATGCAAAATTATTTACGGATTTATAATGATCAAAAGACAATTATTCATTCCTTCTGTATTTCAACTAGCTGTCAGTTCAAGAGAAAAAGATTAGTTTATTTTGTATAAGAAAGCTATAATTTCTTATAAAAAATTTAATATCTGTCAGGATTATTTTGCACCATATTCACCTCCAATTTTCTAGTGTTTGAATGGTTAGTAATTGCAAATATTCAGATGCACATTTAAACAGAAAATGTAATGCCTCACAGATGTTTAGCTGTTGGCGTTTTTCTCTTTTGATTTTGGGCTGGGTTTTTTTGCTTTTTTCTTTTGGCTAAATACTTCAGTTATTCAGTTTTATTCCTTATTTCCTGAGTTAGCATAACTCCTACACATGGTGTACTGAGTAAATTGTTTGGCTAAAATTTATTTGTAGAGCGTAGAGTTAAATAAATTCCAAAGGATGTAAACAACAGCTTTTCTATGATTCCACAGAAACTAATTTTGTTTTTCTAATACAATTCCTACCATAATACCAGAAACATGATTAGTGTATTCCCAGTTGTAATACTTTTATCAGCTAGAAGTGAATCGTATATATTCCAGCCTAGTTTAACACAGTTACTGATTTTCAAGGACTATGAGCTAATCTCTAAGTCATTAAAATATTGTAAAGCATGAGGAATAAATGAAATTCATTTGAAGTATTCATCCATAAATTCTTAATTGCTTCAGCTTGGCTAATGCCTGCCTGGTGTCTAAATGAGCTTAAGAACAGGCTTTTAACAGGATCTATCAAGCAGAGTTAATTTTTGGCTCTCTTCATTCCACAGGTCTGGAAATTTTGCTGGGAGGTACTTGACTCCCTGCCCAACAGCTGATCAGCTGGGTCATGAACCAGGCTGATGTTATCACAAATAGGAGAAAGAGAAAAAGCATGATATGAGCAGTAGAAGCAGACAGCCAAGCAAGGTCTTTCAACAGCAGAGCCTGTTATCTTGAGAAGGTAATTTCAGATATGAAAGGTGCATAGATAAATGCAAAAATGTCTCATGGCTTGGAAAGTTCTTGTTTATGAATTTTGGATGGTAAAATGCAGATTTTTCTTGGCAGCTGGAGAGCTTCTACAATTATACATAGTTGATATGCAGGGAAAAAAGGATTTTTGATATCAAGTCATCTACTTTGGCATTCCCTGTTTTTCACAGAATCTGTGCTTTATTATGGTTCAGAGCAAAAAGCTAAAACAAAATTAAACCAGTAAATCCTGGACTAGGTGTGAACAGCAGGTTTCTGGGCCCTTGAGATTGTGAGGGGAAAAAAAAGGTTATAATTGACCAAAAATTAAAGTTATCATAAAAAACTGAAACCAGAAATAATCTTTGCCCCCCTATTCTACCTCTTCTCCATGTTTCTCTTAGCTTTTATTGCTGAGCAGGATGTCATATGGTATGGAGTATTCCTTTCATCAGTTTGAGCCAGCTGTTGATCACCCAAAGCCTACTGGCCTTTGTNTGTCCTGGCTGTGTCACCTCCCAGGCTCTTGATCACCCAAAGCCTGCTGGCCTTTGGGGAGGAGTGTGCCAGCACTGCTCAGCAGTAGCCAAAACACTGGTGTGCTATCAGCTTCCTTCCAACAACAATTCCAAAGCACAGCACTATGAGAGCTGCTATGAAGAAAACTAAATCCATCCCAAACAAACCCAATACACTCATGTTTCTTCTACTCATTCCTGCAAATACTTTTTTTTTTTAAACTGCATTTCTTCTGTTTTTATTTTCCTTATTTCCTGATATGCTATTTTGAACCTATAAAATTAGAAGAATCAACACTTTCTGAAAGATTTAAAATGTATGCCTATTTCCTTTTTTGAGAAAATCTTCCCTTAGTAAACAGGAGAGGGTTTTTTACAGAAATCAGCATTGTACTCAACCATTACATGTCAAAGACAAAATTGCAGGGTGTTGGAAAAGGTGACAGGAGAACAAACAGATCTGCAGCCTGCATACAAGATGTTCTGCAAATATCCTGAATCCTCTAGGGCCTCTGAAATCACATAAAATGACTGTAGCTAAGAGCTGAATTTACTCGTTTTTGGAAAGAAGACTTTTCTGACATTGTTTCCAGCTTGTTCCATGTGATACTTCTGGCAGGAGTTGACATGTTTAATTGTTGCTGTTGCTTTAGATTTCTCACTATTTAATACATCCATCTTAATTTCTGGTGACTTAAAGCAACTGTCTTCACATTTTGGTCACAGTAGAATATTTTTTAACAACATCTGTCATCAGCTCTGAAACAAGCAAATCCCTGAAATATGGTTTAGCACATTTTGAGTTTCTGTTGTGCATGACAAAAGAACATTATTCAGACTGAAATACAATTAATGTTATACAGACTGAAATATCAATTAAGCACACTTTTAACCAGGATCCTGAGGCCTCTTGCACTCAGGACAAATGTAAAATTCTTTTCCTTCTAATTTCTAATACTTACGTTTGGTTGTTAGTAGGGATAAGTACTGCACTAACTTTTTGGTCACTCGGACAACTATCAATCAAGTTTAAGGGTCAGGGAGAGCAGACAGCACCTAAGATTACTCTGTGTCTTTGCTCACTGTTAGGTTCACTCTGAGCAAGGCAACACAAAACAAAGAAAAGCTGAAAAATTGACAGACACTGCAAGTTCAAGATATTCTGGTATGGGTATCTTTATGTCCATGAACACACTGAGGCCTCATTAAAGTCCTTCATACTTCATCTTTTGCACTTCTCCAAATAAAGTCCTCTGTGCTGACAACAAACTAATGGATTGATGAAAAGCAAACTGCGAACCAAGTTGTAACTGCACCCCTCATAGGACTATTTTCTTCATTTTACTATACCTCAGGGCTCTTTAACTGCAGCTTTTTGGGCTATTTCTTTGAATAATGGAGAGTACAGAGGAAAAAATCAAAAGAGAGAGACTTAAGAGCAATAAATAGCTACCTTTTCATCTGGTTTTATAAAAAGTTGATTTCAGACAGCATGGAAATGCTCTTCAAAGTTTTCTAATTTTATTCATTCACTCTTTCAGGTTTTCCGTAGGAATACAAGAATATATTTTTAACTTGAAGATTAATTTAGAAAAATACAAATTTAATAAAAGTATAGAAAAGTGAGAAATATTGGAAAAGTTTCATTTTATCTTTAAAAATATATTATCATATATAACAGTTACTATTCTATTTACATGAAATAATTTCCCTTATGAAAAGAGGGTTTCTAGAGTTCTTTATTTTTTGTTCAAGCATTGATATCACAATTGTTTCCTACTCCTTAAATTTTATTTAGCAAATCTGTCCTGATTACTTAAAAAACAGCATGCATAACAAGGCTCAAATAAATATCAGCAAGGAGCAAAATTTAGAGTAAAATTTTTCCTTTCAGAATTTTGTTAAGATTCTCTTTTGCACCAAAATAGCTGAAAAATTAAGTGGTGGAAAAAAAGAAATAGTCCTAAAATTTTAGTAGAAAGACTAATTTCTTCAAAATCCTATTATCCTCATATGACCAAGTCTGTTTCCTGCAAAGCCAATGGGAAATATTGTAAAATTCAACAGTAGCTAAATTAGTGTTTATTCATTTCTATGTTTTCCTTCGCCTTTCCTTTCAGTTTGCTTGTGATCTTTCAAAATAAATTATTTCCTCAAGGAAAAAAATCTGATGTTCCTGAACTGGGTAAGATTTTTTTAATTATAAGATTTACTGTACCTTTTTGTTGAACAAACAATGAGCATTTGAACATTTAATCTAAATAATTGTTATCAATTTCT